>JARYZH020000081.1:0-330000 GCA_030021035.2 Notholithocarpus densiflorus | reverse complement strand
AATGTGACATATATATGACCGTTTGGCTTGCTTGTCATATTTGATTCTAAATTTACAATATTCAGGCTTTATTATTGGGACCAGTGACCACAACAATTTTTATTTATTTCAAGTGCAATAGACTTTTTTTGATTTTCATAGGAAGAAGTAAAAATATTTTCATCGAATAATACTAATGAACCACAATACTCTTGATCTAATTGTTCAGAAATTGTAATAGATGTAAATAGGTTGTTCTAAATATATATCCCCTATATTCAGCATATAGTGAGAAAGAGAATTTGTATTTATAAAAAGAAAAGAGCGGCTAAAATTGGTTTTGTTGGAAGATTTTTAAAAGCAGGTGCAAGTAATAAATAAACATACCATGGTCTGTATTAACAGTTAGTTCTAGTGTGGGAAGTGTACTTAAACAACATTGACAATTGTCTAGTCTTTCTCACTATTAATATCGTCTTCTTCACCAACTAACAAGAATTTGTTTTTTTGTTTTTTCCCCTAAGAAATTATTAGACCCTCAACGGATAAGAATTCATTTCCACCTCTCATAGGGGTTGGCCAGGAAGGAGGACTCTTCCAAGAAGGCTCCGCAGTCAACTCAACCATTTACGTGAAAGAAATGGGAGAAATAAAAATCAGCAATTTTTTTTTTATTGTTTTGTTTTATATAATTTAATTGTTAGGAGAGAAGGGATTTGAAATTGAACACTTTCTCTCGAAAATATCGAAAATATCAAGAAATGTCAATTGATGAATTACAAAACTCTTAACAAAAATTATCAATCTTATAAATATAATTTTAATGAATTAATGAATTATCTCTGAAAAAAAACCAACTTTAATGAATTAATTCTTCTAAAAAAAAAAAAACTCTAATGAATTAATGAATTATTCAAGACTTAAAGCAGATAATTATTTATCACAAGTTTTACGCGGACAAACATATTTAAAGCAATAAATAATCAACAGACCCACACAGACACAAGCAATAAACAAGTGCAGCTCCTGTCATGCTCATTATCAGTAGTGACCGCTAGTTATGAGATAAGTTCGGAATCTATGGGTGCAAAGGGCTGGACCGAGGATTTCGATTGAGGGGACCAACGTATGAATTTTCTATTTTTAATGAAAATTCAAGTTTTTTGGGTCATGCTAACGGGTGCCCTTAGGGCAATAGTTAATAATCTATTTTAGGAAAGTTTTGACACTACTTTTATGGGAAATGGAAAAAACGGTCAAAATATTAATTTTTTTTTTTTTTCATTTCCCATAAAAATATTCTTTAAATGGATTGTTAACAATTGCCCTAAGGACATTCGTTAGCATTTCCATTTTTTAATAGTGAAAATCCAAGTTAGTACTCATTTAGTATTAACAAAATATTATCAAATGAAAAAAAATACAAAATAAATGTTTGTTGATTCGCTTGCAATGTAATTATCTATTAAAATGAGATTTGACTTTTTTTACCTGTCGAAAATCATCTATAATTGATTCCATATTAAATATTAGAGGAATTATTTTTAATATATTAACTTAAAAACAATTTGTTAAAAGATCATAATTTATAAATCAATAAAAGTTATCCAAAATAAATAAATAAAAATCTTCTGAATAATTTAAGCTTTTTTGTGAAAAAGTTAAATATTGTAGTTAACTCACCTATAATCTAAAACTCAAATAAAAAGAGTAAATGATACGCAAAAACCGGAACTACTCTCAAAACCATAACCCCTAGCAAGTAATTAACAAATATAAAGCTTAAAGAGTAAGGGAAGAGAGATGTAAACACAAGATAACATAGTAATGTGTTTTTGTAGAGGAAACCAAAGAACTCGGCGAAAAACCTCTTTGCGACTCTCCAAGTCGAAATCGATCCACTAGTGAATAAGTTAGAGTACACGAATATCAAAAAGACCCTCCAAGCCTAATCTACCAAATGTACTTGAGCCCTCCAAGCTCCAGCTACCAACGGACTTCTCGAAGTCTTGTCTTCACTAGTTATCCGGATCCCGTAATATCGTCTGATTGCATTTGCCAGACCTCATCAACTTCTTTTGGCAAATCCCAAATGCTTTCCAAGTTCCAAAACACTCTCTACACTTTGAATAGGTGTGGATTGTGTTTGGATACAAATCTCTCCTCTCAAGGTATGACAATGGGAGAGGGACGGAGAAAAACTACAAACGAATTCTCACTTAAGGATGTAGCTCTCTCTAAAATGGTGAGTGTGTTGTAGAAACCTCTATAAGGTTTTCTTTTGAATAGCCAACTTACACTTTTGTGGGTAATGAGGGTATATATAGTATGGGTGAATGATATAAGAGTCATACTTAAAATAATTCAGGCAAAGAGTTTTGTGGGTCACTCACGACTTGGCCTGAGTGTGAGAGACCGCGCTTCCGACCCGTTTTTTGGAGTTAGGCCAAACCCACGTGAATGGGTCGAGTCGTGTTATTGCCTTTCAAAATGGAGATTCGACTGATTATATTTTCCCTTTTAAATTAAGGGTTTTACAATGAAGTCGTCACTTATTTAATTATTGAAATAAATAAGAAAACCAATATTGAAAAATTCCTCATTTTATTTATTTGCAAATGAATTTACATTGATCATAAGAAATTACATGGCTTTGGTCCTTATCATCCAATATGTCAATCAATTTGCATGTTGAATTTAATGTGTGTGCATGTGATAAACCCTAATTCAATTTATTAAGCATTGCATTTGGATTGAAAAATAAAATCTAGTGAATGTGTGTGGATAGTGACATCCTAGATTCAAGGATTTGAAAGAATTATGAAACAAACATCTTTTTCATATTTTTGATGTAGATTTAAGATCAAAACTAGTGTTATGCATGAACATGTGATGAACAACCATGAACATGTGAAGAACACATAAGAACATTCAAACATATTCAAGGAATTTAAAGAAACACTAGCATGCTCTAATCTTAAATTAACATTATAACAACATGAAAAACGAGTTAATGATAGAGATTATACTTGCATGCAAGATTCACATGGTGGAGGAGGAGGCTTTTGGTGGAAGTCCTATGAGTAGAGGAGAAAAGAAGAACTAAGAGAGAGAGAGAGAGAGAGTCTCACTTAATACCTTGAGTCTCAGGAAGACCAAGATATGACAAGACTACTCTACTTCACTAGAACTCGAGAGGAGAAGAGAGGGTTTTTTTGTTTTTTTTTTTTTTTGTTTTGGAATGGAGGAAAGGAGAGTTTATATAGTAGTGGTGGAGAAAATATGAATGGAATGTCATTTAATGAGGGTTGACAAAGGATCAAAAAGAATCGTGAACCTAGTCCTTAGTTTAGACTTTGGGGAAATTTGGTGCGTTAAATGTAGAGATTGGTGGGAGTGAGGAGCAAGCAAAATTCGGTTTTCCTGTAGTTACCATAACACCCTGCAGAGTCAAATTCAAAAAATCATATCTTACTCAATTCTGATCAAAATTGTCTCGTTCTTATGCTCAAATTGAAGCCCTAGCTGTCTAGTTTTTGGGAAAATTAATCTCATTCACATATTCAAAATATTCTGAGAGATATCAACGAAATGCTGAGCAGAGGTCATTTGTTAGAAAATAATTTCAGCACAATTAACATTAATGGGCCCCAAATTGGTTTCCAACTAACATTAATAGACTCCAATCACTCCCATTTCAGACTTAAGTAGTTCCAAATTTACCCTAATTAAAAAAATAATTGCACAAATTACTCATTGAATAATTAATGTTTGACTATCTAATTAATTAAGTGTGTGCAACCTTACCATAAAATGTAGTCCTAGCCCATCAAATTATGACACATCATTAATCTCAAATTGATTATAATTATAACCAATTAGAATCAATTGTTCATAATCACATATAATCAGACTCAATTTGTGATGGTGCATCTCGGACATTAAAACTTGATTTGATGATAACTTTCAATCTGATAGTCAGATTAGGGCTTATGATCAGTCGATTTGATTGTTACAACATCAAGATCATTTTGGTGAAATGAGATTAAGGATGTAATGGCCAGAATTAAGATGCATATTTTCAAGGTGAAATTACTCTTTTACCTTCCATGTGAGGTTAAATGCGGGTTGCAAAATGGGGTGTCAACACTGAGCCGCGAAGTGACTCGTGAAATACAGCCTGGCACTTGACTCTTCAGCTTTCAGCATGTGCTTCTCATGTGACTTTTGCGGGTTGCCCCACTCGTAAGACAAGTCGTGAGATCAACTTCTTGAGCAATCTTCACCAACTTAATACTAAAACCATTACAATGAAATCCCACAAAATATAAGGAAATAAATTAATGCAATTACAACAATTTTTTTCATGGAATAAGCCAACATAAATTTTATGTGAAAAACCATAACTTCACAATCTTCCCTTTTGGCTATTGCATGACAAAACACCCTATAACAGACTCTAGACTTAAACGTGAGTTTGGAAATAATGGCAAAACCCACTCACACCTAAATCTAAAACATGTGATGAACTTGGAACATATATACCTGTAACCTGAAACACTTGCACAAAACATATTAGACCATCAAGGTAAAGCAAGTAATAAAATGACAAATATAATGTAACAAGTAAAATGCGATCAAGTAAACAAAATGTGAAACATATAAGCAACTTGATCAAACACATGACAGTCATAAGGAAATGACCACAATGATCACTTAGCAAAGCAAATGATCATCCGAACATGCAATCAATAAAGTACAATAGCATAAGGATGTATGCAAGTCCAACATATAAACATGATGCGATGAGAACAATAAAATATAGATACTAAACATAACTCAAAGTACCATAAAGACAAACAAGAAAACAAACATAGAGTAAAACAAAACAAAAGAAGGTTTGCTTGATACAACAATGTCTTCTTCCCCTTGGTAGATGCATCTCCCCTAAGACTTTCTCCTCCTAAGAATGTGCACAAGAAATAGAATTTCTCCCCCTGAGAATGTTCACAAGAGTCATATAGAAATGACAATACTCTCCGGTATACTTTCTAGTATACTTTCCCCATTTTTTACACGAATAAACAAAGGAGCCAAGAAGAATGAGGGAAAGAAATGAACAAGGATAGGGATGCATGAGAGGTGCAACATAAATGAGAAATGAAGCTAAAAAAAAAGACAAAACAAAATGCTATAAAGCATAAAGTAAACATGACATGTTAAGGATGAGGAAACAAGATATAGACCAAGGCATGACAAGGGTAGCAAAAGTGTGTGCAAGAGGTAACTATGTGTAATGCATAAACAAGGCATGAGAAACGCACATGTGGGGCAAGGTGTGTAAAATACACAACCAATAAACCAAACATGATAATCAGGAAACATGAACAACCCAAAGTTTGGTACTCATCGGAGTTCAAATAAGTGAGAAAATGCCTAAGAGGCAATTCATCAAACACCTAGCGCGTACACTAACACCCTATATATAATGGAATGCATGAACATGGTGAAATCTACCCTTAAATACATGTTCAAATGCCACATGGGGCCAACACAGTCAACAACAAACAAAATGGGACTAAGCCCAACAACCAAAATTGAAAAATTTTGCAAGAAATTAAGTTTTCCCAACCCAACACAAAAATAAACCCTAACCCTAGGTTTTAAGAAAACTAAGACAAAATCAAGGAATTGAAAGATTAAAAGTGATGAGAAATACCTTGGAGAAGTCTTAGAGTAGAAATCCAAAAGGGTTTTGATGAGTTTTGGAAGAAAATTTGAGTTTTGGAGGGTGGGAATCGCGAAGTGCAAAAAGACAAGTGTTTTTGAAAACTGAAATTTCGAGCCTTTGAAACTGTGTTTTTCTGCATTTCGCGAGTAAGTGACTCGCGAACCAGTTGCGAGCCTACTCGCGAAATGTGTAGATGCACAGGGTAGATTTTCGACGGTCAAGTCTGAGTCGCGAACCACTTGGGAGGGACTCGCAAAACTCTCTGCCTGAAATTTTTAAGACATTGGAATTTCTTAAGAATCTCGCGACTTGGGACCACTCGCAAAGGCAGTCGCGAAATGGCCAAACACAAAGTTTTTCAACACAAAGAATTTGACATTTTGAGAAAAACTTTCAACACCAAAGTGATAAAAATCACTTATAGAAACAAATAAAATACTCAAAAATCTTTTTGGGTTTGATCATCAAGCAATTGAGCATACACACATCACATTTGAACATGTATAATCACACAAATGAAATAAATATTCATTGAACATTAGACTTGTGTGTTGTGTGTGGGTATCAAGTATGAGTTAGTCCCTAGTCTAGTATGAAACTTCAATGATCAATTCAATCAAGTCATACACAAATAGCACGAAGTCAAGTGACCTATCTCACTAGTAGAAATGAAAATATATGACTCCTCACCAAAGTCTTTACAATGATTGAAAGCTTTTCATTTGGCTTCCATTTTTCATACTTTTTTTATTAATACAACTCAATTTTTTAGCAACGATGCCATGAAATTTTTGATATTTTTTTGAAGAATAAGCCTTTAGCTTTGGCATCATACATTTTGAATACATTTTTGCTCCACCTTTTCCTAGTCTAACTAGTTTTTGAAGAAGGTTTTTTTTTTTTTTTTTTTTTTTTTTAGAGATTGACGTTTGAAGAGTTTTTTGACCCAAAAACGTGAGGAGATATATAGGATCAAGTTTATGCATGTATCAAGATCAATCAAGACTATTGGTTAGACATTCATGACAAGTTTGAAAATCTATTTACAACAATCAAACATAGATTTCTAGATTTTACTCACATTCAATATGTGCATACATAACAAGCTAAGCTCGTAAATACACTACGCCATTAGTACGAAGGTACTTGGCTAAACTCCCTTGAGATATGTGTTCAAGCAAAAATGATCAAACTTTTTGGATTTTTCACTTTTTATGCGCTTTTTGGATTTATACACACAAAAACAAATGCATGAAAGTAAGATCAAAACCAAAAAACAATTCATACAACGAAATGCAAGATGCACAAATGCAAGATAATGAAGCATCTAGTGCATGAAAGTCCTACAAAGATTGGAAGAATATGATCAAGGACAAAAGGAGCAAAAGCTCAATCATAGGAACCTTTTCTCACCCAAATGGAATAAGAGTTTGGAGTGAGTGCCTTATGAGGAGTGAGACGAGGGATGGAAGAATGAAAACTGGAGATGCATATAGACAAGGAGGTAAGAGTATTAAAAACTTTCTTCAACCGCTTACCATTTTCACTTAAATTCGGTTTTGCTTTCTTAGCACAACTTCCAAGAAGCTCAAGTTTCTCTTTTCTTTTGATTCTTTTTAGAGCTTGAAGGTTAAAGCAATGAGGTCTTAAATGACCAAAAGCACCACAATGGTGACAAATAATGTGTTTAGGTCCATTAGGCTTTTGAGGGAGGGATCTTGCAACATGGTTTTGTTCTTTCTTCAACATGGAACATTGAAGTCTAATATGACCGATCACACCACAATGGTGGCAAGTAGGAACAAACTTAGATTCATTAAAATCGCTAGGTTGAGACCTAAACAAAGGTTTTGGCTTAAGAGCCTTTCTCTCCACTTGTTTATTTCTTTTGTGTGGAGGAACGTACACCGATTTGTCTTTAGAGGTAGAACTCACAATACGCACAAAATTGGGCTTCACAACATGATTGCAACAAATTTTTTCTTCCTTTTTAGCAATAGGTTCAGCAATCAAACACTTGGCATGCATCTTAAGAGATTCATTTTCACATTTAAGATCATCAACAAGTTTGTTAGACAAAACAAGTTTAGAATCCAAGTCCACATTCAAACTCCTTTACTTTTTCAAGAGAATGTTCAGCAAGTTTCTTATATTTCTCAACCAATTTGTTGGATTCATTGAACTTAGCAATCAAATCATCCTTTTCACAAATGAACTTGCTCAAAATCTCATGAAACTTCTTAGACTTTTTCTTCAAAAGTTTGACATTTGGAATTTTAACAACACCCAAAGAGTCATGTAACATGTCATCACAAGCATGAGGATAAACACTCATAGAGGCATTGTCACAAACACATGACATGTTACAATCAACATCATCCAAAACATGCAAAGAAGCACACAAAGCACTATCCATAGCAATAAACACAAGGGTCAAGGATCACACTTATGTAATTAAATCAAAACAAGTGTACCCGCTCTGATACCAATTGAAAGCTCAAATAGTGTGAAACACTATAGCTTGTTTACACCCCCAATTTTAAATTACAGCTTAATTGCTTTTACCCTAACTTATCTAAGTGCAGAAAAAGAGTAAACGATATGCAATAACCGAAACTACTCTCTAAGCCATAACCACAAGCAAGCAATTAACAAATATAAAACTTAAAGAGTAAGGGAAGAGAGATGCAAATACAAGATAACACAGTGATGTGTTATCCAAGAGAAAATTGAAGAACTCAGCAAAAAATCTTTCCGCAACCTTTCAAGTCGAAATCAATCCACTAGTAAATAAGTTGGAGTACACGAATATCAAAAAGACCCTCTAAGCCTAATCTACCCAATATACTTGAGCCCTTTAAGCTCCAGCTACCAATGGACTTCTCGGAGTCTTGTCTTCACTAATTATCTGGATCCAACAATACCGCCTAATTGCATCTGCCAAGCCTCATCGGCTTCTTTTAGCAAATCCCAAATGCTTCCCAAGTTCCAAAACACTCTCTACACTCTGAATCGATGTGGGTTGTGTTTGGGTACAAATCTCCTCTCAAGGTATGACAATGGCAGAGGGAAGAAGAAGAGATTACAAATAAATTTTCACTTAAGGATGTGTAACTCTTTCTAAAACGGTGGGTGTGTTGTAGAAATCTCTTTAGGGTTTTCTTCTGAAGAGTCTACTTACACTTTTGTGGGTAATGATGGTATATATAGTATGGGTGAAGGATATAAGAGTCACACTTAAAATCATCCAGGCAGAGAGTATCACGAGTCACTCGCGACTTGGCTCGAGTCACAAAGTGACTTGCGAAATGCAGTCTGACACTTAACTCTTCAGCTTCCAGCATGTGCTTCTCATGTGATTTTCACGGGTTGCACCACTCACGAGACAAGTCGCGAGATCAACTTCTTGAGCAATCTTTACCAACTTAATACTAAACTCATTACAATAAAATCTCACAAAATACAAAAAAATAAATTAATGCAATTATAACACTTTTTGACATGGAATAAGCCAACATAAATGTTATGTGAAAAACCATAACTTATCAAATAGCTTTTTTTTGGCAGGGGCGGGGGCGGGGTGGCTAAGTATTGCTGTTGTTGTTTGCACAAATTTTTTTTGTTATTGTTTGGGCCTAAATTATTATTATTATTATTAATATTTAATGGGGCTTGGGATTATATTAAGAGGGCTAAGAAGAATTTTCTTGAATTTAAATGATAAAATCTCATAAAATTTATATACTATATTTATAAAAAATAAATTCTAAGGGGCCCCAGGCCATGGAGTCATGGACCTCCTTGGTTGAACCGTCCATGTTTTTAGATTAATGCACACAATTATTGTTATTGAAAACTTGAAATACAAATGTGACATATTTGACCGTTTGGCTTGCTTGTCATATTTGATTCTAACTTTACAATATTCAGGCTTTATTATTGGGACCAGTGAACACAACAATTTTTTATTTATTTCAAGTGCAATAGACCTTTTTTGATTTTCATAGGAAGAAGTAAAAATATTTTCATCGAACAATACTAATGAACCACAATACTCTTGATCTAATTGTTCAGAAATTGTAATAGAAGAAAATAAGTAGTTCTAAATATATATCCCCTTTATTCAGAATATATATATATATATATGTGGTTTTGTTGGAAGATTTTTAAGAGCAGGTGCAAGTAATAAATAAACATACCATGGTCTTTATTAATAGTTAGGGCCCGTTTGGATGGAGAGGGAGTGGAGGGAAGTAGAATAGAATTGGCTAAAAATAGACAAATTTTTTGTCAAATCTACTCTATTCTACTCTACTTCCCCTCCCCCCTCTTCAATCCAAACAAACCATTAATTCTTGTGTGAAAAGTGTTAACCATTGACAATTGTCTACTCTTTCTCGCTATTAATATCGTCTTCTTCACCAACCAATAAGATTATTTTTTTTCTTAAGAAATTATAAGGCCCTCAGCGGATAAGAATTCATCTCCCCTTCTCAGAGGAGTTGGTCAGGAAGGAAGCCTCTTCCAAGAAGACTCCGCAGTCAACTCAACCACATACGTGTAACAAATAGGAGAAATAAAAATCAGCAATCTTTTTTATATTTTATTTTTTTTTAATTTTTTGTTTTATATAATTTAATAGTTAAGAGAATGGATTAGAAACTGGACGCTTCTATCGAAATATCAAAAAGTATCAATTGATCAACTACAAAACTCAACAAAAATTAGCAATCTTATAAACATAATTTTAAGAGCGTGCGGAGGTGCAGAAGCAGCTGAAAGTAATAAATAAGAGTAGGACCTGTCATCATGATATTAGGATCCGTTTGGATACAATTTATTTTTGCTAAAACTAAAAACTGAAAACACTGTAACAAAATAATTTTTAAATGTGTGAATAGTACCGTGGGACCCATTTTTAATATTTTTTAGTGTGTGAACAGTATTGTGAACAGTGATGAACAGTGCGTGAACAGTGATTCTTGTCTCCTAAAAAAGCTAAAACGCGTGAAAAAAAAAGAAAAAAAGAAAAAAAGAAGAAGAGGAAAACGCAGAACACAAAACGCAGACGCAATAATTCCTATCCAAACCGCACCTTAATTGGTGAGTAATATGAACCATTCACACTTAATTGCGCAATCCCTCAAGTCTTCCTATGTTTGTCTTTTTTACCAACCAATAAAATATGGGTGGAAAGGGATGGAGCTAGGATTTTAATGGAAGGAGTCAACGTATAAATTTTATATTTTAATGAAAATTCAAATTAGTAATTATTTAATATTAACAAAATATCATAAAATTAAAAGATACAAAATAATTGTTTTTTTTTTATATACAAAATATTTAGTTACTATTAGATATCAGATTTGCAACAATATAAACGTACATCTCTGAATTAATGAATTAATTCTTCTAAAAAAATAAAAAATTTAATGAATTAATGAATTATTCAAGACTTAAAGCAGATAATTATTTATCACAAGTTTTACATGGACAAACATATTTAAAGCAATAAATAATCAACAGACCCACACAATCACAAGCAATAAATAAGTGCAACTCCTATCATGCTCATTATCAGTAGTGACCGCTAGTTATGAGATAAGTTCAGAATCTTTGGGTGCAAAGGGCTGGACCGAGGAGTCTAAATCTTCTGTCTCATTCTTTTTACTTCACTATATACTTCACAAATAAAAATATGTCACATGTCTATCTATTTTATTAAATGTTAAATTTATGCCTTCTATTATTTTAACTAGATGATATCCCGCGCGATGCGCGGAGTACTTTACAATTTCATTTGAAATAATTTTTATGTATATTAAAATCTACATATAAATACTTTGAAACTTGATTTTTTTTTTAATTCATAATTTATTTTAAAAAATTGTATAACATTGTAAAATTATAATATATTATAATATTTACCGTTAAAAGTAGATTTTATTTTTCAAACTGATTAAATGATTTTGAAATCTACAAATAAGAATTCAAAATATAAAATACTTTTATATCCTAAAATTACATAAATTTAAGTAACCTACCAAACACTTTCTCAATCACTCTATTCTCACAATCAAATATGGAGACCTTGATCATAAACACCCAATTAATTATCTCAATAGAATTAAGGAAATCATTTGTAAGTATCAACTTAAAGAGAACGTGATTAAACAAAGAGAAATTTGCTAAAAACACATTCATTTATCAAAATTCAATTGACTTTAGTTGGGCTTCTGTATTCTTTAAAAAAAAGAGAAAAATACTTTTAAGTCACCGTCGATTTTTGTTTTTACCACTATGGCTACATACAAAGAAACCTACAAATTATGAATTCTAACACAAAATTTAAAAAAAAAAAGAAGAAGCTAACTTCATAAATAATCAATTAGAATGTTTCTTTTTCTTTTTCTTTAGTTCTAAAATAAAATACATTTATAACTTTCCCAAACCAAAATCTCAAACACCCAAATACTCCAAGCGAATCATAACCTTCACAAAATCTACAATGTCTGACTTCAACATCAAAATCGTAAGTTACTGTCATTGAATAAAAAAACGCAAGCCCCCTTCCTTGGTCATAGCCTACTCATACGAGTTACAATCAAATGATACTGCAACGTTGGAGTTATGTAGGTGTCATTGAATGGTTGAAGCTAAATGACATCATTTTTTTCTAAGTGTATTTGAGATAGGATGATATGAAAGGCTATGAACATGTGTATATAAAGAAGTAAAAGTGAAAATGATGAATGAAAATGCAAAGAGTTTTTTGTGTGTGTGAGAGATGGAAGGTCTTGAAACAGTGAACCAAATGAAATAAATAGTAGTTTTAAAACATTGAATACAAAATGTAACAAAAATTAGTCTTGAAACATTGAACCAAAGGAAATAAAGAGTCTCCACTTTTAAATTTGTTCTTATCTCTAATATAGCTTAAGGGTATCTCAATTCTCTTCATAGAGTGCGCCACATGACAGAACCTCATGCTCTCTCGCATGAGGTCTCTGCTTTTATATAAATATATATATATATATTGATTTTCTAAAATAAATAAATAACCCATCATATTTAGGTAATTGAAATAATAGAAGGCATAAATTTAGCATTTAATGAAATAGATGGACATGTGGCATGTTTTTATTTGTAGAGTATATAGTGGAGCAAGAAGAGTGTGATAGAAGATTTGAACTTTGGACGGAGGTTTTCAATTGAGGGGACCAATGTATGAATTTTCTATTTTTAATGAAAATCCAAGGTTTTTTTATTTTTATTTTTTAATAATGAAAATCCAAGTTAGTACTCATTTAGTATTAACAAAATATTATCAAATGAAAAAATACAAAATAATTTTTTCTTGATGTTAGTTCGTTTAGACGCCTGTACACTCAGATTGTTTAACCTAATTAATTAACCAAGTTGATACTTAGGTTTATTATTCAGATCTAGGTTAAACACATACAATCATATTACTTAGTGCGGAAAAGTAAAGAAGGCAAGCAATATGAAGATCCAAGAAAACCAATGAAACTGTACAATTTCTAGGTAAAAAACCTAGGGAGGATTTAACCTAAACTATCCTCAAGGCAACAAATTCACTATGATAGAATGAAAGTATTTACAATAGATTTTTCCCTAAATCTACCTCTTGTAGTACTTATTCACGTGACCACACGTACCTCTGAATTCACGGACTCTTCTATATGAATTTGTCGCACTGAGATCCCACTCAAAGTTTTAAATCATCAGCTATATATGATCTAGTAGTAGCAACTTCAGATATACCGGTTCTAATATTGGGTAGATGGAATTTCGGTAGACTTTGAAAGGAGAAGGCACAATATCTTTTAAATCTCAAAAGAGAAGCTCCAAAGTCACTTCAAAACGTGGCTTAGGGTTTCCTTTAAATACTAGGATAATTAGATTTGTAACCCTAATCACTTAATGGGCTTAATGAGCTGTTGGGCTTTAATTAATTTCTGCAGATCCGTGTCTCGATCGGTCGAACCATAGTCTCGATCGGTCGAACTTGGCATGTTTCGAATTTCCTGAACTTGTAGTTTCCTTATTATTGTATTCTAACTTGTAGCACCTTGAGCATTGTCTAATCATACCAATAGAGTTAGAAATATATACCTAGACAAGTTTGTGTTCACGGTTTGCTAATTGTTCTAAACTTTTAGAACCTAACACTTGATACATGCAATGTAATTATCTATTAAAATGAAATTTGATTTTCTTTACATCTCGAAAATCATCTATAATTGATTCCATATTAAATATCAGAGGAATTTTTTTTTAATATATTAACTTAAAAACAATTCGTTAAAAGATCATAATCTATAAATCAATAAAAGTTACCCAAAAAAAAAAAAAAAAATCTATAATTTAAGCTTCTTTTTTTTTTTTTTTTTTTTTTTTTTGTGAAAAAGTTAAATATTGTAGTTAACTTGCCCATAATCTAAAACTCAAATAAAAATTATGTTTATTATCTCATTGTATGTCCCATTAAATTCTAAAAGAAGACTAATTATTATTGTTAAATAAAAAAGGGGGAAAAAAACCAAACCCAAAATAAAATAAAATCCATGTGGAAGTCTATTTAGTAAGCTTAACAATGTCATAGTGCTCAATGCATGGAGACACCCATCACAAACTTGATAAAACAATAAAAAATAGTGGATCACTCAATGAAATACATAAGACAAATAGATGAAAATAACTAAAGTTTTAACTTATTTAGTTAAAAATAATTATTCTAACTGATGATGCTTAGGAGCATCAACAAGACAATCGTCCAAACTTGTAGCGTTAGAAGACCTAAAGAGCTGAATACCTATGGAGTGCACTAGTATAGTGCCGGCCAAAAACCCTCAAAAGATTAAGTTCGAAATTCACAACAATCTCCAAGAACTCTAAAAGTATGAGAGTTAGGAAATTATGCACACATACCTTGGAATGGGGGTGCCCTGGTGCTTATGTAGTAGTTTAGGGCGACCACGTTCCCAAGAATGTAGGCACTAGTACAATGGCGGGAGTAGAGTTAGTGGCACTAAGGTCTTTGGGTTTAACTTCTCATACTTAGTGCCTACAAATTAGTAGGATAACCTTCTAGTGTGGTGTGTAATAGTTCCCATATCTGGGTAAGTTTAGAATGGGAGTACTTATATCACCTTAAGGAGTGAACTATTCTCACTCGCCCATCCATGTAGGCGTCCGACTAGTCAAGATGACTGGATGACTCACTTCCGTGAATAGACCTTGTGGTGGTTTAGCTGGCTACTCAGTGGTATGTCGGACTGGTCTGAGTGTCTGATGGATCGAGTTTCACAATTGGATAGGTCCAACTGAAATGTTCCCTATCACTAACCCACCCACCGACAATCATTAATAATAAATTAGTTAATTTTAGATATAGTTTCTTATATGCAGTATATTAGGTTTCCTAATTAAATTCAAACATATGTCTATGTTGATCAATAAAACACAAAAATATTATTTTTTAAAGAAATATTAAATTTAATCTAATTATCTGTTTGAATTTAATTGAAGAACCTAATGTAGAGTACCTAAGAAACTATATCTAAATTTTGTCCTTATAAATTTGCAAACCTTATAAGCTGTGAAGCAAAGGGAGTAGTGTACCACCAAGCTTCAGATCAAAATACACCCACAGGACTTAATCTTATAGTAGCCTTCTTTCCCTTTAATGTACAAACCTCCAATTAGTGACTAACCCTTTGCACGCATCCTAGTATGTAACTAACTCCAACAACTTGAACAAATGTTGTTGGCTGCAAATTTCTTTACTTCATCAACAATGAAAATCAGGAAGCACTTGGTTACAAAATCTTATGGCATACAACGCAGTAGCTTTACACAGAGAAAACAAGTCTCTTGGTCTCTGTATCCGTGTGTGACAGCTCTTAAAATAAGCCTTATATATGTCTAGAGTTGTAAGAAAAGAAACCCTAAACAAATACAAAAGCTTGGGCCGAATTTCAGATCTAGAAATTCTGAAATCATAATTCTCGATAGATCGAGTTGCTGCCAAGCTATCTATCAAGTTTCACATTAAATCTCGATAGCAGGCTTCTGTCGAGCTATCAGTCAAGACTTAATGAACAGCTTTTCTTCACTTGTTTCTTGGACCAATCTTCATGTCTTTAATACTTGACTTGAACAACATGTTTTTTTAAGTATTAAACCCATCTTAGATCTACTCAATTACAAGTAAAGCGCATTTTGTCAAAGGATTAGGCAATTACAATAAAATATGACCCTAACATTTTGGTTAACAGGTGCCGTTAAGGCATTTATTAATTGACCATTTTAAGAAAGTTTTAATACTACTTTCATAAAAAATATAAAAAAGCTATTAAAAAAATCAGTTTCTTTGTTGTTTTATCTTAAAAAGTCTCTAGAAAACCTCTATGGTCCTTCTTGCTGGCAAAAAATTCGAAAATTGTTTCTTGTGGATGGTTTGTTAACAAACAGGTGCTGGATCAAATTAATGCGAGTTCAATCTTTGTAACATTCCTATGTACTACTTACGTGCGTACCGTTCTGTAATTTGTATCCAGCTTTTCAAGCCTCGTGGGGGTGCTTGTTCTTGATAATAAAGTTCAATCTTTGTAACATTCCTATGTACTACTTACGTGCGTACCGTTCTGTAATTTGTATCCAGCTTTTCAAGCCTCGTGCGGGTGCTTGTACTTGATAATAAATTAGAAACAAATTTTTGTATCCAATTCTAAAATTATCTAAACTACTCTCATACATTAATTTAGTCCTATAAGGAAAACTAGCCTCATCACACAAAGAAACAAAGAGGAAGAGAAGGTAATATAATGAAATTTATTAAAAGCAAAATGTATGTTCATACCTTCTTACTTGAGTTTTATGTAATTGTCTTTCTTTGAAATTTGTGGAAACGTGGGAATAGATATGCAGGATTGAATTTGTTTTTCAAAATTTCAAGAAGAAAGAGAAAAGATGATAATAATGAAGAGATGTGTAGAATGAAGTAACTACTTGTTATTGGGAGTATAAAGTTAGTGAGAACATGAGAGTAGATATGTTGAAGAGTGTACGTTTTTTAGACCCCTTAAAACACAACCAGATTAACCTAGTTAATTAGCCAAGTGATTACTTAGTCAAATTATCAAATCTAGGTTAACACACATATATCATATCATTGTAAAGTGCGGAAAATAAAGAACACAACGATATGATAACTCAGGAAAACCAAACCGGTAAAAAACATGGGAATGATTTAACCTAGCTATCCTCAAGGTAAAACAAATTCACTATGAAAGAATTGAAGTTTACACAATAGCGACTTAGACCACTAACATCCTATTGCTACCTTGAGTAGGAAACTTACTACCACGACCCCATGATAGCTCCAAGTCCACGGACTACTTCTTTTTTGAATTCCTAGCAAGTACAAGCACTCCCGCTTGTATATCTTTAAACTCTTGAATCAGCAACTGAATTGATCACCAAACTCTTGACATCAATCTCGAGATTGGAAACCCTAAGTGTATGGGAAGGCAAACACCTCTAGATCTCACAAGAGATTCACACACACAGCATAAAGAGCAACGCTAAAACGTGGCTAGGGTTTTCCCTTTTATACTTAGGGCAAAACATAAAACCCTACATGTCAAACAGGCTTAGGCTGAGTTGGAAAATTCTACAGAAAAATAATCTGCACGAGCTTCGATCGATCGAGTCTAATTCTCGATCGATCAAGCCAGGCAGATTTACACAATAAATCCTGCAGACAAACGATTCCAACTTTACATAAAAACATATACTTTGAGCAAGTCTAAACAAGACTAAAACGTTTTGATCATGGTTTGCCAATATTACAAAATGAAGTTCTAATACATTAGTTCCTAATACTTTAGAACCTAACAAAGAGAATAGAGTAAAAAAAAAAAAAAAAAACATGTACGTAACTTTTTTTCAGAGAAAATCCTGTTTGTTTGTAAACTGTTTTTTTTTGTTTTTTTGTTTTTTTTTTTTTTAATTTATCTAAAATTTAGGTGTTTTAAAATTAGTAATTTTACATGTCAACCATATTATTTAAACTTTCTAAATATGTGAATTTGAGGGCATTTTGGTGGTGTAGTCAGTTTATACTTTATAACCAATTTTAAACTTAAGAAAAGCTCAAAGATGAAATAGCTTATATTAATTTCGGAATTAAATGGGCCAATAACAAGGTAAATTATTATTATGTTTTTAATCTTCTAACATAATTTGAACCCATTTTAGGTAGGTACATTACATGAGGATGAGTACATGAAGCTTAACAAATCGTTGGAAATAAACTCAGAGAGTAGTTTGATCCTTTCAAAAAGTTACAGTCAAAACGTAAACCATAAAATACTTTCCCTCTATTATCTCAACCTTAAGTACATAATATATTTGTTCTTGTTTCCTTAGTTTTTTTTAAGACATTTTCCCCTCTTTTCGTGTGTATGTTAAAAATACTTAGTATTCTAAAAAAAAAGTTAATACTAAATATTTAAATTAGTATTCACAAACTTATATCTTATTAATTGACACCATTTCTTTTCAACACCAGAAAATTCTAATATCTAATTTTTAACAACAATAATATTAATATAAATTTGTTCGAACATGGTAAGTGAGAGATGGATTATTTGAAGAAGAACAGTTGAAAGTGCCTAAATGAACATTATTTATTCCGTATTTACAATTCCCATTGCCCGCTAGCAATGTTGATTCCCACTTCTCTTGAGAATGTCCACTCTTGTGAGGTTCGTAATATTACACCGATTGAAATTTTGCGCTAAGCATCAATCACCTCCCTCCCTTTAAAATGTGATGGTGGCACTCTTATGTTAAAATTTTCAATCTTTTGTCTGTTGAAAAGAATGCTAAAATTTATTATTAATTTTATTAGAAAATTTTCATAAATTGATGTGATAATAAGTACCATTAGTGTCACATCAATAATATAAGAATTTTTTTTAATTATTTACTATATAATAAAAGTTAATTCCTAAAAGCTATTGTTGCATCAAATAGAATATTCTCTTTATAATAGATTATCTTATATATTGTTAGGATAGCTTGCTTTAGGTAAAAAAGTTTTACCTCAATTTCGAGATATTTTAAATTATACTTCAATTACATTTTTTATTACAAAAAAATTCAACAATTTTGAAATAAAATTTAATGTATACTTTATCTCATAAAAAATTGGCTCTCATTAAATTATTTAATATAGTTTATCTTATTGATTATTAGGAATGTTCACTCTAGGTAATAATTTATTAACTAAGTCACTAAATTTTAAATTATAATCCTACCCAGATTCTACTACTAGAAATTGAAAGAAATATATAAAAATAATAATATTTTTTTAATTTTACTAAATTAATATGATAAAATGTATACATCAGATACCATTATTATGTAAAGTGACTCAATATATGTTTGTATTTCAATAATTCAATCTAAGTGAACCTCTAGTAAAGTTTCTAGGGAAGAAAATTTTGATAATATTTGTAAAATAATTTTCTTTTGCATAAAATCTTTAATTAATCCATGCATTGCCATACTACTAGTTAGTTTATAAAAGCTATATACTAAAATTACGAAAAAATTGTAGCATTGTAACTCAAAAAAAACAAAACAAAAACTGTAGTATTACTCATTTGTTTATGGAAGCCTTTAAATGTGGCCGCAGAACTAGTTACCTAGAAGGGTGATGAGTGCATGGCGTATAGCTGGGATAGTGCATGCATTAGAAGGATGGAATGAGCACGAATGTGGTTACAAAATGTCCAACACGGAAAAAGTTTGACAAGCTAGTCTTCGACATGAATTTCAACCTTTGAAGTTCCCAAATGAATATAATTATATAAATTCATAAGCATATATATGCATACACAGATGCAACTTTTTGCATTGGTGTGTGCAGTGTGGTTAGAATTTATATGTATTCCTTCTATTCGGGATGTGATGTCTTTGTTTTAATTAATTGGGCAGAATTATGCAACTGCTTGCTTAATTTGGTTTGTGTGAGAAATATGTTTGGGATATCAATATCATGCATGTCTTGTAATTTATTTCATTATTCTACTACTTTGATCTCTGCCCTTCCTTGTTAGTACGACTACTGGCCTTTCAAAATGTACTTGATGAACAAAAAATGGTAAAAATAAATAAATAAAACATTAAAAAGGTAATAAAAAGATAAAATGTTAAAAAAAAATTCCATGTTAATTTTTACATCATCAAGTAGCTGTATGATACACCGGATCTAAATATGTTGCATTACCCTAGAATTAGAGGTGTGCATGGATTGAGTTGGAAGACTTTTTCAACCCAACCCAACCTTGTTAGGTTGAAAAATTCTCAAGCCAACCCACATGAGTCGAATTGGGTTGGGTTCGGTCAGTGGGCTATGCATATATGTTTTATGCCTTGCAACAAATTGGAGTTTCATCAATTATTTGAACACCCTTTTCAATAAATTATTACAATTCATATAATATGCTTAAATTATATTCCATAGTTTCAAATTCATTAAACTAATTTTCAAAATACCAAAATCAATCAAACTAAAAAATTAGAATAAAGATAATAAAAATCAACTTATCTACATGCATGGTGGGTTAAGTTGAGCCAAATGGGTTAAAAATGCTATCAACCTAAACTCAACCTTACCTAAGGCTAAAAATAAAATTTTAACTCAACCCAATCCAACCCACTATCCTATGAAACCAAATCAAGGAGTCAGATAAGGTTGGATTGTGTTGGTTTGTCGAGTTTAATGCACACCCCTACCTAAACCTACGACTTGCAAAAAAATAATATCACCCATCCAATAAATATTACATTTGAACATACCGGGACCTTTCAAAACAGAAACAAGAAAAGCAAGTATAAGTTCCTATCATAAAAGGGAGAGCATAATATTAAGTAAGTACAATTTGATTCTCAAAAAAGGTGCAATGAAGACTTGAAGTATGTATTCAACTTCTATCTTTAACCTAGAAATAAATTAAAAAAAAAGGTACGTACTCCAATTCAAAGTTTTAAACCAATGATCGTATATAATGTTGCCACGCATACGCAATAGTCGGCAATACAACCCATCAAAATGAGGAGCACGAAAGTCTGATCAAATATTAAAAGTAAATATGATAAATATCTGCATTACCGATGGCTGATACGTATTGTTAGGAGGTATTTGGTTCGCCGTGATGTTACATTACACCGTAATCTCTATATATTAAAATGATTCAAAAAGTTAGTTATAATTTCAAAAATGTCAAAAATACCCATAATCTAATAAGATAATCCTTATTTCTAAAAAAATAAAAAAAATAGGGTTAAAATTGTAATTCTACAAAATTAAAAAAAAAAAAAAAAAAAAAACTATCAAAATTTTTTTTCCTAGCACACATCACGTTTGATACATTTTTTTCTTAAAAATTAGCATAGCAATTTACTACTTTTCAAAATCCTAAATTTTAACTTCTTAAAAATCCCTTACTGTGTAACTTCACTAACAATAGACAAATTCAAATTTAAAAATTACATTAAACCCAAAATAAAAAGCAGAGCCTCATCGCACATGCAGAGTGCGCATGATGAGGCTAGTATTGCATTATTATAATCTTAGATTAATGTAATTCAATATAAGAATACAACATTACATTGTTTACGAAGATGATGTGATATATTTTGTAATTTTAGATTATGGTGATATTAAAAAAAAAAAATAGGCGACAAAAAGGGTGACATTACTTTTGGCGACACTGTATACGCGACGAAAAAAGGACATTTGGTGATGTTAGATTAGTGTCTTGGTATGATAATAAAGAGTTATCATCAGAAGTAGACGTTATAGGTTAAAAACTATCTCAAAAAAAAATTTCTAGAGTATTTAATATTTTCCCTTTTTTTATTTTTTATTTTTACTTTTAAAATTCAATGTTTTTTGCCTTAGATGACCGATTTACTTTAGAGCATTTAAAGCATGAGTAAAATCTAGGTGTAAGAATGCATAAATTTTTTGTTTCTTTTTTCATTAGAAGAAACAATGATATTATTTTCATGGTTAAAAACTTGGGACATGTTCTAATTTTTCATTCATAAAAAAGAAAAGAATTTTTTTTTTCATTTAGTTTTTTTATTATTATATTTTTCATATATTGCATTGTTTATATTAAAGCATATAAAATAACATTTATCATTTAACTTTTTAGAAAAAAAAAAAAATTTGATTGATACATAGATTTGTTTTTCAAAAACTATCCTCATATTCTAATGTGTAGCCTATAATTTACTTAAAGAAAAAACCAAAAGAATAGTAATTTTGTTTCAACATAGAGGGAGAGGAGGAAGCCTGGAAGGCGGCGGTTGATGACTAATTAATGACGACCAAGGTTGGGGAGATGAGTCCAAAGTGTCACGCCCCAAACCCGATACCCGGATTTGTGACCATGACCGGCATGCTAATATCAAGCCTAAACCTGATATTAACAAGAACCAACTTAACTTTTACAAATCTTTTACAAAAGCTTTCCTCTTTCTTTAAATTCTTGTTTCTTTGCTTAAATGATATAACCTTTCACTTGACATTCAGAGCATCTACATTGTACTCCAAAGAATAACATAATTCACCAGTTACTCAAATTCTAAATTTCACATAATTCATCTCTTAATACTTTAGGGTACACCACTTTCATTAGATCCTAAAATACACAATACTACAAAAATCAACATCAAATTGCTAATTTAGGATCTATACATATAAAACTAAAACCAGCTCCTTCCAAAACTCGACTAAGGCTCCCTCTGCTCCATAATAAAACCTGCTAACTGAAAGAGTGGAAGGGGTGAGCTACACAGCTCAGTAAAGGTAAGATATATGAGAATTTAATAAGGATGCATGTAAATCAAATCATTTCATTCCATGCATATTCAGATAGGAGAACAGCTTTTCATGCATAGTATTGTATACTATTCATAATAATAACTTATATGCTTTTCATAGATAAATAGTTGTCCTCCTTTTTTTTATCAGAATAATATTACCAAAACCTTTCGGATTCAATTTCTTTCATTTTTTACAAAGTCACCAAATATAATATTGATTGTTTAAAATCAATATATGTGCATCTTCATTACGAAATAATCCTTTTAACTTAAATTAGATAATTGGTAACTTTGTCTTAAACTAGAAACATCTTAAGAATAACAAAACTTTTCTTCATAAACTTCTTCTAGTAAACTATTATAATTTTCATAATCATAAAACTTAACGTTTCATAAAAACAGGTATCTTATAACTTTTTAGCATAAACTTGTACTTTCATCAGAAACTTTTATCTTTAAAGAACAGCTTTTCTTTTCATCAGAAACTTCTTCTTTTCATGAGAGCTTTCAACTTTTCATGATGCATTTAAACAAAATCATTCTCTCATGATTAATAACTTAATATAGCTGTTCATAACATATTGGTTAGTCCATATCTGATAAGTCTGTACTTATTTGGGAGGCTTCTAGCACTGCCGTGCTAGGCATCCAGCATTCCCCACAATGCCAGGGATTCCCGGGATCACATCATAACACATCTTCAACCATGGGGGTAGGTTGACTTCCTCCACAAGTTGGCCAATGGCCATAACCAACAAGGGCGGGTACAGCAGAGCCAGTCCCACTTAATGGCCAATCATATAACATTTTCCATGGAAAGCCAGTAATTAACCCCTACTGACAGAGTTCAGATCACCAGAGGACATAACCCGAAAACCTTTCATACTTATACATCATACTGAAATTTCTTATTTTGCATTACCTTTCATAATAATAGCATTTCCATTCTTTTCTTTAAACGTCATGTTCGTGGACATTAGTAATGACATCAATATACTTAAATCATATACATAAGGTTTCGAAAGCTCACGAACATATCTTTGTCAGAATAATGATTATATGCCATATCTCTAATCAAAAACCTTTTAATGCATAATATACTTTAAAATAACCTCATGACTTACCAAATACCCATATAACTTATCCCTTACCTGAAAGCAGAGGAACCGAGAGCCTACAGTCGAAGGAGCTTAGACCTGAGGAACTGGTAACACCTAAACCAAAATCAAAGCTTATTACTATCCATTGCTCCTTATCATAAACTTACACATTCATCTCAAAACCTATTTCTTATAATCAAGGAAATCCTATTCCCACCTCAACGAGGTTCCCACAAACATATTATACACTCATCAAACATCATGATGTACTAAATCATAGAGAAACCAACATTCTCACCTCAATCTCATATCTCTCGAAGGGTCAACTTCATTTCAAAAGGTGCTTTGCGATTAGGGCAATAATGCATACATAAACATAAACTCTTTTAAGCATGGTCATACAATCATTTACACTCTTAAGGCAACACACAACATGTTGAACAAAACAGCTTCATAAATACAACCGTCACATGGTTTAGAACCCCTCCTTTGAGTACTAAACCTCAAAACAAGTTACACAAAATTAATCTATGATCGAGACATACCAAATGATGAGCATAATAAATTATAGCTCAAATCATTCACCCTAACTTTAGAATTAAATCCTCAAAGTTAGGCATGTCTCTTACTGTTCACTGTTCTATTCCAGCAGCATATGCCACATTTGTAAAATACAAATGGGCTGTCCACACACATCAAATTGTCACGAAATTTTACAGAAACACTCCCTTGTATGTGCAGTATATACCATAAAAATTTCGGAGTCAAAGCATAAACCCATGATTTACTAAAAATCATACAATACAACATGCTCAAATCTGTCATGACAGAATTTCATGCAACTTAGAAATTAAACCATTATTTTTCTACTCATCCAAATGCTGTGAGACCAATTCCATTACATCCATATGTGTCTTAGATTTCATAGGAAATAACCCTAGCATCCAAATTCACTTTATACCATTTAATACATAATTTATCACGCATAAACACAGAATCTGTTACAGAGGCAGCTCTGAAACATTTTCTTGTAAAATTCACAAACAATTATCAAACAATGGTATTTTCATGTGGGGATTTTTATACACTCATTAGACATGTTAGAAAACACTTATACACAGTCATTTAATCATTTATAGCAAAAATACACACAACAAAAATCCCAGCAGCAGCACCAAAAATACTCATCCTAACTTTTTCTTACTTCCTTAATCATATAAAATCATTAATTAGGAAAAACCCTAATCTACCTTCAACAAATCACCAACACAATTTCAAAGCTTCTTAAAACACTATATATATATATATATATATAGACTTACAAGTTTCCTAATTTCACAAACCACAAATACCAATACTAAAGATTCCATGAAGAAATTATGGATTCTAAGGTGAGAGTAGCTAGACCCTTACCAAATTCCTGGTTCCAAGAAGGAATAGAATCACTCTTGCATGGAAGAATTTCCCTTTCCTAGTGGCTGGACCCGAAAGTGTGAGAGGTAGAGAGCTTGAGAGAGTATTTGAGTCTTCTAGTTTCTTTGAGAGTGTGAAGAAGAAATGATGATGGAGCCTTATCTTTCTTTTTGAGGTGTTGACCGTGGGTTTGAGAGAAAGACTCAAGGGAGCTTCCTAGCTCTTTCCTTAAGAGAAAAAGAGTGTAAAGTGAGGTGAGAATTCAGATTTGTGTGTGTACCCGTGGAAAATAAGAGCAAGGGAGTTTCTTGGATGTTCTAGAGCTTGAGAAAAGTCAAGGAAGAATTGAGATGGAGCTTGGTGATTGCATGGCCGGCCAAGTCTTGGTCTTTGGGGTTTAAATGCATGATGCTTTGGCATTATATGTGTTGAATTTCCATTGGTTGCATGTGGGTGAAATTTCTACTATACTATCTCATGCATCATGCTTAATTAAAATACCAACTATGTATCTAATAACTTAAACCACATAATATAATTTGCACATACTAAATATATATTTATAATACAAATAGCCATTTCAATTATTTATAATCTTTACAATTCTTATTTAATGGCATTATAAAATAATATGTTTATTAAATACTCTTATATTAATTTTAGAAAGCAAGTGGCTTAAAAATAATAATTAACCACTCAAACACATAGTTTAATTATAAAATTGGGTCGGGGTGTTACACAAAGTGTCCACTTATTAGGGACAAAGTTAATCAATGTTAGGAAATTTAGACCCCAGTTGATAGAATTATCAAGTTTTAAATCCAAGTTGTTAATTAGATTTATTATGAATAAAACTTGTTAAAACAAACAAACATCAATATCATGTCAAAATCATGCAGCGGAAAAATAAATAAGATAAGATATGATGACTCAGAAAAACCAATGAAACAAACTAGTTTCACAGTAAAAAACCTAGGGGGAAACCTTCCCGAAAAGCAATTCACTATAGTAAAGAGAAGTTTCAGATCTAGTACAAAACCTTTGTCCCTAGACTCTACAATCCCCATAGATGAACTTACAGCAGAAACCTTCTACTGCTTCAGAACCTCTGAACTTTTCAATATATAAACGCCACCCTTTTTGCACAGATCCCAGTACGTGACTAACCAATGATGCACGGCTCCCAGTACGTGACTAATTCACCAACTTGAAGAAGATGTTGGCTGCAAAGTTCTTCACTTCATCAACAATGAAGATCAAGAAGCACTTGGTTACAAAACCCTAAGGCGCAAAGACGCAGTAGCTTCTTTCAGAGAGAATAAGGCATCGGTCATCTTTTGCATGTGTTCTCCTTGTATTCTCTTATGTGACGGCCTCTAAAATAAGCCTTATATATGTCTAGGGTTGTGATAAAAGAAACCCTACACAAATACATAAGCATGGGCCGAAAATCAGATCTAAAAAATTGATTTTCATAATTCTCAATAGATAGCTATCTGTCTAGCAGCTGTCGAAACCTCGATAGATAGTATCTGTCGAGCTGCTGTCGAGATTCATTAAACCTCAATAGATACTATCTGTCGAGAAGCTGTCGAGCTATCTGTCCAGCTTTAGTGAACAACTTTTCTTCACTTGTTTCTTGGTCCAATCTTCATGGCTTTAATACTAGACTTAAACAACATGTTTCTTGAAGTATTAAACACATCCTAGATCTACCCAAATACAAGTAAAGTGCGTTTTGTCAAAAGATTAGCCAATTACATAAAATAATGACATATGTTCCTAACAAGTGAATCACATATGTCCTAACAATCAAGAATAGGGTTTGGTAGGTCATTAAAGAGATAAAGGGTAAAAGCAACTATTACAATATGTATTTTTAAAATATATATTATATATGATGGATTGGGTCATCTCATATTTATCAACCTGAACCCAACCTAAGATGATTTTTTTTTTTTTTAAATAAAAAATGTACGGACCAGATTTGAGTACCTAGCCCAAAGGGTGGATGGACTTAGGCCCAAGAAGCCCAATACAATGAATTTGTAGAGAGTGAGTTGGAAAAACTGGGCTTTAATGAATCAGATAACAAGTAAAGTAGGTTTGATGACAAGAAAATGAAAATAGACAAATTCAAACTAAAGAAAATCATCATCGGCTCAGGCCGAGGAGATCAGTTCTTTTATCTTGATGCTCAAATGTGATTACAAGTGTAGTTCTTGATTGCTACAGTGTTTTTTTTCTTAATTTTCCAACCCTCCTCCTCATTAGGGGTCTCATACATTATATACCTCCCTTTGAATGATATGACCTTCCACTTGTCAGTCGTCCAAGCCACTACTCGAGTGCTTGTCCCATCGGACACTCTCATAGGTCCTCTGTGAGTTGGGGTGGCCAAGGCAACATAAATGCGGCCAGAGAGTTAGCTGCAGAGCATTCAATGCGGTGGTAGCAGTTTTTCCTTAGATATTTCTCAGCTTCCACCTTGTCCTGTACGTTCACAGTGCATATCCTTATCAACGGAACTTCCTGGAACGTCACTCTGGATAATAGAACTCTCCTTCTGACCCCTTCTTCGCTTAGCTGAGGAGATACTCCTCCTCGGCCTACCTTTCCCAGCCTTTACAGTCATAGCTTGCTTGTGAAATTCAAAATCTTACTCCCTCTTCATTGTTGATTTATTCTCGGACCACTGTGCCTCCTCGAACAAGACCCAAGGCCCAATATATACTTGGGCCTGCATCCCCACACAAAAAAAATCCAACTCAATCCCATTAATTCAGCAAAAACTAACTTGAAATACAAGTTATTTATTTATTTGGTTAAATCTGTTTGGGTAAATGGATGAGTTGGTTAGGGACTTGGATAAGCTATTGCTCCATGCAATTATCACTGTTCAGTTGTGAGGTATAATATTTAAAATGGTAAAAAAATAATAATAAAACATTAAAAAGGTAATAAAAAGAAAAAAAAATTAAAGAAAAAAATTACCATTTTAATTTTTACATCAACAAGTAGTAATTGCATGATACACCGAATCTAAACATGTTGCGTAGAACCCCTAAAATTAGAGGTGTGCATAGGTCGAGTTGGAAGGTCTTTTCAACCCAACCCAATCTTGTTAGGTTGAAAAATTCTAAACCCAACTCACATGAGTTGAATTGGGTTGGGTTCGGTTAGTGGGCTGTGCATATATATATATTGGCGTTTCATCAATTATTTGAACACCATTTTCAATAAATTATTGCAATTCATATAATATGCTTAAATTATATTCCATAGTTTCAAATTCATTAAAACTAATTTTCAAAATACCAAGATCAATCAAACTAAAAAAATTAGAATAAGGATAATAAAAATAAACTTATCTACATGGTGGGTCAAGTTGAGTCAAATAGGTTGAAAATACTATCAACCTGAACTCGACCTAACCTAAAGCTAAAAATAAAATTTCAACTCAACCCAATCTAACCCACTAACCTACGAAACCAAATCAAGGGTCGGATAGGGTTAGATTATGCCGGTTTGTCCGCTTAGTGAGATTAATGCACACCCCTACCCAAACATAATACTTGCCAAAAAATAATATCACCCTTCCATTAAATATTACATTTAAATATACCAGGACCTTTCAAAACAGAAACAAGAAAAGCAAGTATAAGCATTAAGTTCCTATCATAAAAGAGAAAGTAATTTTTTTATATATATATATAAAATATAAATTCTACTCTAGTCTAATATAAGTATATATGTGTGTAAAATTTTCTTCTAGAGACTTAAATCCCAGCCTTTATCCCTCACACCTTACAATCATTTAATTTGTAAAATACTAACCATCACGTGGTAGAAAAAGTATAATATTAAGTATGTACAATTTGTTTCTCAAAAAAGGTGCAATGAAGACTTGAAGTATATATTCAACCTTTATCTTTAACCTAGAAATAAATTTTAAAAAGGTACATACTCCGATTCAAAGTTTCAAACCAGTGATCGTATATAATGTTGCCACGCACATGCAATAGTCGGCAATACAACCCATCAAAATGAGGAGTACGAAAGTCTGATCAAATATTAAATGTAAATGTGATATATCTGCATTAACGGCTTACGTATTATTACTGTGTTCTCTGCTTCAATGTGGAGAAGAAAATACATGGTGTTTTTGATGCATGAATCTTCCCTCTCACGTGAGGGTAGACTCCACATTTATGAGGTTCATCTTTATGTGAGAGAGAAAATTCATGCACGAAAAATACCATATACCACCTCTTCAATGCGAGAGATATCTGTATTATTACTATTGCTGACGTACCCAAAATAAATGGGTTATATATCAGTACAACTAGTCCTTGTCTTTTTTCTATTAAAAAAAAAAAAAAAAACTTGTCCTTGTCTTATTAATTCTGTCAAAGGTTCCTTTTGTTTTTGTCATCAAAGTCTACCCATGGTCTTACTGGCCGCGTGTGAGGGTGACTGTTGCTAATTTTTTTTTCGTTTCAATAATTTTTTTTTTTTTTTTGTTAATCGTTTCAATAATATTGAAGTTTATCAAAAAAAAAAAAAATTAAAAAAAAATCTCACGAAGATTCTTTAAAAGAGTTAATTCTCACAAAGATTCTCCAAAAGAGAAAAATAAATAAAGTTCTTCTCTTAAATTTTGTTACTATTAGAGTTGGCTAAAGTAATTTTTAAGATCTCATTATATTAATAAAATTTTAAATTTGAAATTTCTTGCTAGTATTTTGGAGTTACTTTCTATAGATTTTTAATTGTAATGTGTGTGAGACAGGAATAATTACATGCACCAAAGAGAATAATCAGATGCTCGAAGAAAAACTAGCCTCGTTTGTAAAATAAAATAAAATAAAATTGAAAAGCAGCTTAAATCATGCTCAAATCATGTCATGAGGAATCCTCAACTGAAAATAAAGGTTTTCATAAAAAATAAAAATAAATAATAAATAAATAATTGAAAATAAAGGTGGTGAACGGGGGGAGCCTCGGAGCTGCCATTATGCTAAACAACATTCCCAAAAGGACAACCCAAGTGCTTCTTCGATGCAAAATCACCTTGCAATTGCAGTTAATTTATGCAAATTAAACGAGGCTTCCAGGTCATATTAAGAGCGGTGCTTATTATAGTGCAGTCCAAGTAGTTATGCTTGGTTTCTCACCACCAAAATAAGCTTTAGTTATATTCCTAGTATTCGAGCTCACTTTTATAAATCGGAAAGCAAATGCTCATTTGATTTAATGTGTCATCTAGTCCGCCTATCTGATAAATTTTTTTGACAATAAACTAAAAGGTTAGCAACGAATTTCACACCACACACACACACACATACACACACAATAATGGGAGAAATACAATATATATATATATATATATATTGTATAATTCATGAACCTAATAGGCTTTCATGAACTGGTGGTGTAGTCAGTTTATAACCAATTTTAAACTTTTATTTTAAGAAAAGCTCAAAGCTGCAATAGCTAGCTTACATTAATCTTGAGATTAAATGGGCCAATAACAAGGTAAATTAGAATTTTTTTTAATTTTTTTTTAAATCTTCTAAGTTCTAACATGAGTTGAGCTCATTTTAGGTTGCTATATTGCGTGAAGATGAGCGTATCAATCTTAACAAATCGTTGGACATGAGCTCAGAGAGAGTTTGATCCTTTCAAAAAGTTACAGTTAAAAGGTAAACCATAAAACACTTTCCCTCTGTTATCTCAACCTTAAGTACATATCATATTTGTTCTTGTTGCGTTAGTTATTACTAAATATTAAAATTAGTATTCACAAACTTATATATTATTAATTGAGACCATTTCATTTCTATACCTGAAAATTCTAATATCTAGCTAGACAAAGATTAAATTTTTAATAGCAAGAATATTACTATAAATTTGTACAAACATGATTAGTGGGGGAAGGACTGACCGAAGAAGAAGAACAGTATGCTTCACAGCCCGGTTAGCCGACTTAATTGCATTATGATGAAAGGAGTTTCCTTTGGCTCCAATTAAAATAAAATTTATCTTGGAAAGAAAAATACAGTTTGGTTTATTAAGCTATACTACACTTGCATTAAATATGAACTTAAGATTGGGTTCATTATGTTCATACGTTGAGTTGGTTTTACAGATATAAAGTAGGTGTTGGCCGTTGGACGTTGTTAAGCGTTACTAATTAATTCATGATGTGATGAGTCTCATTTCTACACGCATACGCAAAAAAAAAAAAAAAAAAAAAAAAAAAAAGGTGCTTACTTTCATTGAAGGTGAGAGATCAAGGAAAGAGAAAGGATATGTAGGCGGGTGAAATTTCAGTGAAGAGACGAAATCGCAACAAGGACTTCGACAAAGAATGGTAAAGAATCCTTGTATTCTAACAGGTTGGTCAAGGAGGCTCTGATAGTTAAATTAGTACCAATAACAGAATAAGAAAAGAGATGAAATTAGCAAAGTAACAATGCCCAAGGTTTCATACCTATCTCAATAGCTAATACCACCCCCACCCCCCGGCCCTTAAGATTCATTTTTCTTTGTTTGGTTAGGATGAAAGAGATAAGAGAAAGGAAATGTGGAAAAAGGGTTTCTGTGGGTTCTATCAATTTTTTTTTTTTTTTTACCTTTTTACTTTGCCTCCAATTTTGATTGAAGTGCTTAACAAATCCATAAAACTCCTCTTATATACCCTTGGAAAGTTTTTTTATTTTTTGTGAAATTAATTTAGTATCCTTATAATTAATTTTTGGCGAAAATACGCTTTTAGTCCCTCCATTTTGGGCATATTCTCATTTTGGTTCTTAAATTGATTTTGTGTCTACCTCAGTCCTTAAAAATAAAAAACCATTTCCATTTTGGTCTATGCCTTCAACTCAGTAACAGAAAATGCATACGTGGCAAACGGAGCACATTGTTGGTATGTTAGATGTTGAAGTGACTAATAATGGAGCTGACGTGGTCATTAAAAAATATTTTAAAATGCCACATCAGCATATACATTAATTAAAAATAAAAGCAGAAAAAATTAATTTCTCAATTTTAATTTTAATTGGAAAAATAAAAAACAAACAAAAAATAAAATAAAATACAATCTACTTAAAAATAGTAATTAATACTTTTTTCTTTTTTTCTTTTCATTATTTTCGGAAGAACAAAAGTAACATATTCTTCATGTTCTTCAGGGAAGAACATGTATGGTTGCCTAGAAAATAAAAATAATCAAGATTTTCTTTTCTTTTCTTGTATTTTCTTAGCAAATAAACATGCAGAAATACATACAAAATCCTTATCCTCCACTGAAACCTCCAACAAATCAAACCTATAAATCCAGAAAAATCATCAAATCCACAGGAAAAAAAAAAAAAAACTAGAAATTTAACAAACACAACAATTAGTAACAACAATCACAAAAGAAAACTTTCATCTCCTTCAATTTTGTAACCCATATCCAATAGAGACATATCTCTCTCTCTCTTTTTGAAACTCCACGGTGAGAGTATTCGGTAATCAATTTTTGGGTTCAAACCAAAACCCAACACCAACCCAAATCGTTGTGCTCTGCATTTTTGGTCAATTGCCTCCTCGAATCCAATGGCTCACATTACCAACCCCAACCCCACCAAAACGTGAAAGGTGGAGCTTAGGATCTTTGGTCTTAAGTGTTTGGGTAGATCGAAGAGAGAGAGTGAGCGACGCAAAGATAAAGCAGAGAGAGATTTGGAATGAAGAAAGAAGAAAAAGATCCATAAACCTAGCAAACCAAAACATTGAAACCTAGAAAATACCTTACAATCTAAAGCCCAAACCAACAACAAACCCAACCAACGGTCACCGATTAGACCAACTAACCAACCAATCCTGCAATCTGAAACCCACATGAACAGATCAGACCACCAATCACCACCACTGCTACCAATCAGTCTATCAAGCCACCGCAACCCACGCCAACAACAAACCCCTCCAACAATCCACCCCCACCCACCACCGAAGTAACCACCACTTCTCAACCACTACCACCGTTCTCAGCCCATCTCTTTCTCTAAAACCTGATCAAAACCAGATCCCAAAGAGAAAGCCTACAGAGAGAGATCTTGATTCAAGGAAAAGCCGAGAGAGAGAGAGAGAGAGAGAGAGAGAGAGAGAGAGAGAGAGAGAGAGACAGACAGACAGACAGACAGACAGACAGACAGCGAGCTTTAGACGAGATTTTTGCAGAAAGAGAGAGAGGGAGATTTTGATATGTGTTAGGGTCATATTTTATATAATTGGCTAATCTTTTGACAAAATGCACTTTACTTGTAATTGGATAGATCTAAGATGGGTTTAATACATCAAGAAATATGTTGTTCAAGCATATCAAGTGTTTGTATTTAAAGACATGAAGATTGGTCCAAGAAACAAGCGAAGAAAAGTTGTTCATTAAGTCTCGACAGATAGCTTGACAAATGCTTGCTATCGAGACTTTATGTGATGTTCAATAGATGGCTTGACAACAGCTCAATCTATTAAGAATTACGATTTTTAGTTTTCTAGATTTGAAATTCAGCTTAGGCTTATGTATTTGTTTAGGATTTCTTTTCTCACAACCCTAGATATATATAAGGCTTATTTTAAGAGCCGTCATACACGAATACAAAGACCTAAAGATTTATTTTCTCTACGAGAATTTACTGCGTTTGTACGCCATAGGGTTTTGTAACCAAGTGCTTCCTGATCTTCATTGTTGATGAAGTGAAGAACTTTACAGCTAACAACATCGTTCAAAGTTGTTGGAGTTAGTCACGTACTAGGATCTGTGCAAAAGGTTAGTCACAGATTGGAGATTTGTGCATCAAGAGAAAGAAGGCTACTACAAGATCAAGTTCAATTGGGTATTGAAACGAATATTCAACTATAGGTTGGTATTTTGGGATAGGCCAGGATAGTGGTAAGATTCTTTATACTTGTAACCGTTTGATTGTTGATTAGTAGATTCTTGGGAGTAGTGACCTTAAAATCACCCGGTGAGATTTTTGCTTTGCGAGAGGTTTTCCTCATTTGTCAACAAATTACCGTGTCAATTTAATTTCCGCTGCATTTAGTTTATTTGGTAATTTGTTGGTGCCTTCACGATTTACATGCAATTTAACCTAATTAATCAACTTGGGTAATTGAATTAATTAATCAGGGTCAAGCTATCTTAACCCAACAATATGAGAGAGAGAGAGAGAGAGCTTTATGATCTAAGAGAGATAGAGATTTTGATCTTAGAGATTTTCGCTTAGCTGTATGACCGAAGTAAACCTAGAGATTTTCTCAATCTTTAGAGTTTTGAGCTTCAGAGATTTTCTCAGTCTTTAAAACTAAAAAAGTAATTTTTTTTTATTTTTTTAATTAAAATTAAAATTGAAGAATTAAAATTTTTCTGTTTTACTTTTTTTAATTAAAATATTGACGTGGCATTTTTAAATGCCCAGGTAAATCTTATTAATAATATTTTAATGGCCACATCAGCAAGTAGAACACTCCATTTGCCACGTATGTATTTTCTGTTACTGGGTTGACGGTAGAGACCAAAATAGAAATGGTTTTTCATTTTTAGGGACTGAGGTAGGTACAAAATCAATTTATGAACCAAAATGAGAATAGGCCCAAAATGTAGTGACCAAAAGTGTATTTTAACCTTAATTTTTTAATTTTCCCTTCCCCTTCACTTACTATATTCTCTTCTCTTCCCTCTCCTTCCGTGCAACCAAACATAGGGTTAAGGTTAATTGTCTATTTTCCTGTGATTAATTAAACTAATCATTTACCTTCTTCTTCTTCTTTTGAGAAACAATCATTTACCTTTCTAATGCAATACGCTATCACAGAATGTGCTAAGAAGAAGCTACCAGCACAAATAAACCGTGTGTTGGAATCAAATTAGTCATATTAAAAAGTTCTTAAAAAATTTGTTTGTTTGTTTAGACCCCTTAAAGTAGATTGATTAACCTAATATATTCACTAAGTGATTACTTAGGTTAATTATCCAGATCTAGGTTAAACAATAATAAATTATAACATACAAAGCAGTGGAAAATAAATAGCACCACGATATGATAACCTAGGAAAACCAATAAAACTAACAGTTTTAAGGTAAAAACCTGGGGAGGATTTGACATAGCTATTCTCAAGGTAAAACAAATCCACTAATAGAGAAATAAAATTTTTACAAAAGATTTAACCCTAAATCAATTGCTACCTCTAGTAGTAACTTACTGACACGACCATGTGCAAGCTCTGAATTCATGAACTCCTTCTTTCTTGGATTTGCAGCACACAAGCACCCACGCTTGTGACTTTGAGATCCCACTCAAAGATTTTAGATCACGGGTTGTTGATCTATGCAGCAACTAGATTCCACTAACACTTGATTGTAGATCTTATTCCGGTAGACACTTGTAGAGTTAGAAGGTATAGAACCTCTCAGATCTCATAGGAGTAACTCACAAGTCTTCCAAGAGTCTTCAAAACGTGGCTAGGGTTTTTCTTTTATATGTAAGTGTTGGACTGAAACCCTAAATGTTTTCGCGAGCTTGGGCATGTTTAAAAATTCTGCAGAAATTATTTTTCTACGATTCTCGATCGGTCAAGCCTCATCCTTCGATTGGTTGAGCCTCATCCTTCGATCGATCGAGCTTCACAAAAAATTAATTCTTTTTCCTGCAGCTTGTACATTTTTGAGTTTTGACCTGTACAGCTTTGAGCAATGTCTAACACCTATCCTAGACATATTTTTGTTCTCGGTTTGCCAACACTTACAAGTTGAAATTCTAAACATTTAATCCTAAATCTTTAGAACCTAACAAAATTAAATAAATTTTTTATAATATGAAATATTAACTAAATATTATTTAAGTGATATCAAATATAAACATTCCAATATGAAGATGTTAACGTTGCCTTAAGTCTCAATCTGTTAAAACAAATATTAAGATTGTACAAATACAACCATTAAAATTGTATATATTATTCAAACTATATTTAAAATTTAAATTTATGTTGGATAAAATCTAATTTATTTATATGAGTTAAACGAGTTTGTGTTATCTTAACACAAATAATGAACCAAATAATTTCGAGTTGATTGTAAATTAAACAAGTTAACACAAAATTGACATTTCTTTGATGAAAAAATGGACTCAATTATCATGACAATATAGATCGACTTATTTTGGTATAAAACCCAATTGACTATAGAAAAAAAAATTAACCTGTTTCGATCTCTATTTTTACACTATGTCTTAACTTGCAAAAAATTGTATCATATCGCGACTAGTTTTAAATATCCTCAACTGCCTATTTTTTGTTTTTTAATCAGTCAGCCTACATATCATAACTTTTATTAATTATATATATCAGCTTGTCTTTTATAAACACACATTTTATGTTTTTTTTTTTTTTTTTTTTTAATATAGAAAAATATAATATAAAAGTTGTGGGGGGCGAAAAGTAGACCTGTTAATCAAGACTCATTGTTTTGAATTAAGCTACAGTTCACTCGCACAATTTGATTTATAGAGGTGAGATGCAAGGTCAAACCCGTGATACCTGTCATGTAAGATGAAACGAAGATTAGATGTAAATTGTATATGAAGTGAAAATGTTCAACTAGAATTTGTATAAGATACAATTTAATGGTTTTCTCTTTCTCTCCATTTTTTCCTCCCCCTTTGATCTAGGTGCTTCTTGGCTTTATATAACTTAGCCAAAATGCATCTGGACCTTACATTTGGAAGGCAATGATCAACTATCTTGATACTTGTCCCATCAGGACTTTCCTGAAAGGTTTTTACACTTGAGCATTAGCTGTGGTAACACTATTTACGATCATTTCCTCATTAATGTGGCCAGCTAAGTGGTTGTAGTGCATTTAATGCGGAGGGGATGGCCATCTTGTACTTCCTTTCTCTTTTCTTCTTGGTTCGGAATCAAGTTTCCCTTGTTCACCCTCAAGTTGCCCTATGCAGCCTCTAACTCTGTCCCTCGGCCATCCGAGGCTAGGCAAGTGTCCTTGGCATCCTCATCAGATATGGTTAGGTAGCCCATGTGTGAATTAAATGTGTACCTTTCGAGAACAATTTGCCTATGTCTCTCGAGGCCCCCACCATATGAGTTTGGCTTGCCATTTTAATGGTTTTCTCTTTCTCTCCATTTTTTCCTCCCCCTTTGATCTAGGTGCTTCTTGGCTTTATATAACTTAGCCAGAATGCATCTAGACCTTACATTTGGAAGGCAATGATCAACTATCTTGATACTTATCCCATCAGGACTTTCCTAAAAGGTTTTTACACTTGAGCATTAGCTGTGGTAACACTATTCATGATCATTTCCCCATTAATATGGCCAACTAAGTGGCTGTAGTGCATTTAATGCGGAGGGGATGGCTATCTTGTACTTCCTTTCTCTTTTCTTCCTGGTTCGGAATCATGTTTCCCTTGTTCACCCTCAAGTTGCCCTATGCAGCCTCTAACTCTATCCCTCGACCATCCGGGGTTAGGTAAGTGTCCTCGTCATCCTCATCAAATATGGTTAGGTAGCCCATGTATGAATTAAATGCGTACCTTCCGTGAACAATTTGCCTATGTCTCCCGAGGTCCCCCACCATATGAGTTTGGCTTGCCACTTGGGTCCTCGTCCCCCCACAGAAGTAGTTGTAATGGGCCACGCATTAATGAAGAAGATTAATAGCATATATATATATATATATATATATATATATATATATATATATATATATGAGCTTCGATGGGTTGCATGCTGAGCAAGTGAAGTAGTAAAGAAAGAATGGCTTCTAATCCAGGAATTCTCTCTGATTGGCCATGGAAGCATCTTGGAAGCTTTAAGGTGGTGTCTTTGTCTAATCCTTCCAAGTTACATATATCTCTCTCTTTGCACACAGTCAGTCACACACACCCCACAAAATATTTGCTTTAATGTTAGGGTTCTTGCCTTCTTGGTAGTCTGTGAAGCTTTCTTTTTGTTAGGTTTTATGACAATATATATTATATTTGGAGTCCTTTGTTTCTTGAATTCTTTTCTATGTAGTTGTTGGCTGTATTATGGAGTTTGGTCCATGGCTGCTACAACGTTCTCTTTGTTTCAATATATATCCTTTATTTAGGATGAAAAAAAAAATATTGCGTTTTGGTTGTTATTTTGTTTGTGAAATGTGGCCTACTAGTACTAGGGCTTAGTACTCGATTTTTTGGTCCACCTCCGTGGACAAGTTCGGATTTGGACCACTGTATAAGAAAGGAAATATATATATAAAATATATATATATATATATTTATATATATACTTGGCAACCTTTAACCTTTTTTTTTGTGAAACAAACACACACACAAGAGAGAGAGAAAAAAATTCTAACATAAAGGCCCTCAAAAGATATACATGCATATATATATATACTTGAGTTTTGGGAGTGTATATACATGTATAAATAGACTTGAACTTAAAAAAAGCTTAATTATGTCTTCTTCTTCTTTTTCTTTTTTTGGAAAGAAACAAGTATATATGATTAAATGGTTTGCACTTCGTATACTAACTTCTCATTGTTTCATTCAATCGAAGTATTTGATCTTGGCTCCATGGGCGGTACACAGCATATACACATTCCTATTCAAGGAAGAGAGTAAAAGGGACCTTACCAACTTTTTCATATTCCCATTTCTGTTATGGAGGATGCTTCACAACCAAATATGGATTAGTATTTCTCGTTACCGAAATGCAAAAGGCAACAACCTACTTGTTGACAAGAGTCTTCAATTTGAACAAGTCGACAGAGAGCAAAGTTGGTTAGTATTAATTTTATTTGTATACACACACAAACTTTTTTTTTTTTTTATTTGCTGAAAGAATAAAGGGGTAGAGGGCGACCTGAGTTGGCATCTTCTACTTGGGCGTGGTCATAGTGATACCCTATCCGCTAGGCCCAGGCCTGTGAAAGCAGGGAATCCGAATGAGTCATAACTGTGCCCCAATTCCATCGAGAACACAAACACAAACTATTTTTACAAGCATTTGATTTTGTCAATTTATTCACATATGTTGCACCTTACAAACTATTAATATGCAAGGTGCAACATATGTGAACAAATTGAAAAAATCTAATGCGCATAAAAATTAAGTTGAAGTTGTAATCTTATGTCTTTTTTGGTTAATATTTAGGGATGACCAAATAATTCTGAGTGGAATCATATCCTACCTAATCAATACTACGGTGCCGGGGGCTTCACACTTTCCCATTTGGAGAACGGATGGAGTAATTCTAGCAATTCTACTTCATGCGGGTCCAGTGGAGTTTCTCTACTATTGGCTTCATAGAGCATTGCACCACCATTACCTTTACTTTCGCTATCATTCTCACCATCACTCCTCAATTGTCACAGAGCCTATCACGTGTAAAACCTATTACTATATGTTTTTATTGCATTTGCCTTTTCATGTATTATCATTAGTCACAAATTGATGAATTTTATCGATTAATACTTTACCTCACATTCATGCAAGTAGATGGAGCCATGGGAGGCTTTCAGAATAATTTAAAAAAAAAACGTTTTTTTTTTATTATTATTATTTTGAAAAATTATGTCTTTACAAACATTCACAATTCATGTAAATTTTACTTTGTAAACTAAACAAATGTATACAATATTATACACATATGCATATGCATGAGCTATAATATTGAACAGTATTCATAGAAATGTATACAAATAATTGTATGCACAGTAAATGTAAACATATAATTTTCCTATTATTATTATTATTATTATTATTATTATAAGTACCATAAATCAGTAATGTCCCACAAGTTGATGGTCAACTTATAAACTAAAGAGAGATCTAGCTATTTTGACATTTTATTTTTTATGAGTAAGTTTGATTCCAGAGAGGAGAGGGAAGATTCAAAATAATAATAACCTTCATTTATAAGTTATGTATCATACCCGTTATGTTTATGCCATGGGCTTACTCATTTGTGCTACCTTAAAATAATTTTTTTTTTTTTTTTAGAATTCCTTAAAATAACTGATTGGTGTGATAATCTACAATTGAATTCGGTAAATATTATATATGTAAATATTCTTTGAATTTTTTATCTTTAAATTGCATTAGCAAGCTATTCTATAGAATAAGTTTTAAAGAATGGGTAAACTAAACTACACCCATAATATTTATCTCACAATCATATTCTTATATTTACATATATAATGTTTTTTTTTTTTTTTATGGCAGCTGTCGTACATCCATTTTCTGAGATTATAATATATTACATGCTCTTTTCTTTAACAACAATGACACTCATCTTGACGGGAACTGCTTCTTTGGCCTCTATTTTCGGTTATTTTACTTATGTTGATTTCATGAACAACATGGGTCACTGTAATTTTGAGTTTATTCCAAAGTGGTTGTTCTCTTTGTTTCCTCCGCTCAAGTTTCTCATGTACACTCCTTCGTAAGTCATAACCCTTATCTTCTATATAATTCTTTATTTAAGTTCTTGATTTATTATTCTCTCTTTTCACACATATATGTGCATCTAAACATATATGTACACTTTAAAAAAAAAAAAAAAAACAAACAAACAAATTAACAAGCGTGAAGAAAAAAATGTATGCAATTTCTTAAAATTTGGATTGTTCCTAAAATAACCAAATTATTTGTTAAGATGACCGACTTCCAAGGGATAATGATTTCAAAATGGTATCCTGAACTAGCCTATGAAAACAAGAATATAGATGGTTATTAATTTATGTAAATTTATCCAATGGATTGTAAACCAACGGGCATTTCATTTTCACCCATGGACCATATTTTTGACAAATCTTTTTATTAGATGTGTATTTTGACAAATCTAATGTTAGATTATATTTTTTTTCTTATACCTTCCACAATTATTGTAAAATTTCAAGACAATTAGAGATCAATAGTTGCTTCATTCTCATATATAGAGTGTTTGAGTTCTAATTTTTTTTTTTTTAATCTTAAAATGAGGAACAAAAAAGATGATAAGAAAATCTTGGAACACAACTTAATTTTTGTCATAACTTTTACCACCACCTTAAAGATGAGTTTGTGAATTGAATCGGAAATAATATCCGATTAACACAATTTAACCTAAACATGTAATTAATGGTAAGATCTTAAAGATATTAATATAATAAAAAGTTACTATGTATTATAATCTTACCAAAAAGTTTAAATTTGTTTATTAGGGAAATAGAGATGCTCTCTTAATTACCAAGATACTGATAACACCATTTCCGAAAAAAATAAATAAATACATGATCGTGCCCATTTGATATGTGAAACAGAAGACCACCTCATTCTATGTGAGAATTCTAAATAAATAAAAAATTTAACTATAAATAATCACTTATCTCAAGAATTTAAATTTATAGAAAAATGGCATATTAACTTGAGTACTTAATAAATATTCTAACAGTTCCACTTATCGCAGATTTCACTCTCTACATCATACGCAATTTCAAACCAACTACTGTCTTTTCATGCCTCTTTATGATTACATCTATGGTACTATGGACAAATCCAGTGACACACTACATGAAATTTCTCTCAAGAAAAAAGAAAAAGTGCCACACGTAGTGCATCTAACACATCTCACAACACTAGACTCAATCTATCATTTGAGGCTTGGACTTTCTTCCTTGGCCACTAGCCCTTACACCTCAAAATGGTACATGTGGTTAATGTGGCCCCTGACATTATTGTCTACGATGTTAACATGGATTTATGGTCGTACATTTGTTGTTGAGAGGAACCAGTTCAATATGCTTACCTTGCAAACTTGGGTCATCCCGAAGTATAGTGTACAAGTAAGAAAAATCTTCACCACCAGCTCTTAATTTTGTAGTTTTGTTAGATGTTTCTTCCCCAACTTAAACAAGCATTTTCATCGTTTATAAAGTAATCTTGTTGGTAACCAATGTATTCCAAATTTTCAATCAATAATTATGCTATTTTGCTTACCCATTTATCTACATATTGTTACAGTACTTTTTGCGATCGCATGAGAACTCTATCAATGATTTGATTGAGCAAGCCACACTTGAAGCGGAGAAAAAAGGCGTTAAAGTGTTAAGTCTAGGTCTCTTGAACCAGGTAAGTATCAGTTTTCCCTTTTTCTTTATGTAATTTAAAAATAAATAAATCATTATCTTCGTATATCGGAACTAGTTATTAAAGCATTCACATCAATTCATGCAAAATTTCTGTCTATTTTAGCGTAAACCTTTTTTTTTTTTTCTCTATTTTACATACTTACTTTTTGAAACACTTCATATTAGATTATCTATTTTACATTACATTTCATTAAAATATCAAATTTTTTTAATTGTTTCTCTTTTTTAACACACAACAACCATCATCCACTATTTTCCTTCGTTCTTGGGATATGTAAAGAAATGATTAAAAATAAAATGCATAATGAATAATGTTAGTGTAAATTTACACAGTTACTGTAGTAACCATGTATTTTTACAATCTTTGCTTGAATTGATATGGGTGAATTTTGGACTTAGTTGGCTAAAATGTGATACTTTTTCTATTATACAAGCATTGATGTGAGTGCCCTTAATTAGAGACTTAATTTACTAGCTCAGTTGTACTTCTTTCTCATGTGAAATATTGGTGGCCTTAAATTTGTTCTCTCTTACAATGGTGTTAGAGAGATAACAACTTAGAGAGATTAATAAAATCTTATATAAAATATAGTGACACTTAATCCAAAAATTAAGAATAATTTGACTCGATTATATTATATTAATTCTTAAATTTCTTTCCATTCATTTTTTTTTTAGGTATATGGGACTTCTAGTAACATGTTTATACTACACCCAACATACTCATATTATAGGTGGATACATGATATTATCTCTCTCTCTCTCTCTCAATACATCGAATGTTTTGTAGGGGGAGGAACTCAACGGATATGGTGGAGTCTATGTCAAGAGGAATCCTCAACTGAAAATAAAGGTGGTAGATGGAAGTAGCCTCGCAGCTGCCATTGTGCTAAATAGCATTCCCAAAGGGACAACCCAAGTGCTCCTTCGAGGCAAAATCACTAAGGTTGCCTGTGCAATTGCAGTAGATTTATGCAAACAGGGCATTCAGGTATGTTTAACCCCTCATATTCATGTTGTAATAAGACCGGTACTCATAATTGGAACATTATTTTGAAAGCAAAAAGTGCAGCCCCATTACTTATTCTTTGTCTCTCACCACCAAAATAAGCTTTAGATACAGTCCTGGACTCCTGGTATTTGATTTAATGTTTCATCTAACCAACCTAGCATCAAATTTTACGTTCATATATAGTCTATAGCAGGGGTTATAATTAGTGTAGGAGTCTGAAACTTTTTTCAAGGGGTCAAGCTAATTTTGGTAAGATAAAAAGTATAATTGTAATATGATTTAAAACTTATTATTTTCTCATATAGAACTAAAATCATGGCGATCATAACTAATATTTTCAAATATTTTAAAACTAATTTAGAGACTATACTATTGAAGTATACTGATAATTTCAAACATTGTGATGAAACATATAAAGATTTACTCAATTTAAATACTTAAATATTTTTTTTTGAGAAACATATACTTGAAATATTAAATGTCACTTTACGTGCCTAAATATATACAATGTAATATGAGAAAAATGTAAGAATAATAAAAATTAAAATAATAACTTTACTTTTCATAAATGACATAAAATATGGATCTCTAACTCCTAACCAAAAAATTCGCAATTTTCATTTCTTATAACAATAAAATAAAAATAAAAATAATATTATAGTTTCCATATCTTTAATTCTCCAAACGAAAATTTTAACAAAAGTAGAAGATATTTTCTATTTGAAAATGAAACAATTAAATAAATGACGCTTTGATTTAGTGATTTACGTATATGGTATAAAAGTAATTAAAAAAAAATGATGCATCAATCATTTAGATAAGCCTATCTATTTGCCTAAAAATATATCTTGGATACAAACTGAATTAAGTATGCCATAAAAGTAATTAAAAAAAACAAAAATAAATAATTTAGTCGTTTATAAATGTAGTATAATTTTTTTAAAATTTAAGAGAACTAATAGTTAAATTTTACATATAAATTTTTATTCTTTATGAAAAATATGAGAGGGAGGAAGAATTTTAAAAGGCCAGGGGGCTCATGGCCAACCATAGCCCCCACTGCTTAATTAGATATATGTTTTCAAATTTTTTATCTTCTAACATGTGTTGAGCTCATTTTAGGTAGCTACATTACAGCAGGATGAGCACATGAAGCTTAGCAAATCGTTGGAGATGAGCTCAGAGAATAGTTTGATCCTTTCCAAAAGTTACAGTCAAAAGGTGAACCATAAAATACTTTTCCTGATCAATATTAGTTTTAACATATAATATTTGTTCTTGTTACCTTATTCCTAAAGATTTAAATTATTATTCACAAATTAATTGAGATCATTTAATTTCTACACCTAAACATTCTATATCTTATAGATATGGTTAGTGGGAGATGGATTGACTGAAGAAGAACAGTTAAAAGTGCCGAAAGGAACATTATTTATTCCCTATTCACAATTTCCACCAAAGAAATTTCGAAAGGACTGCCTATACCATAGCACACCGGCAATGTTAATTCCCACTTCTCTTGAGAATGTCCACTCTTGTGAGGTTCGTAATATTACTCTAAATGATGTTTTGTCTTGAGCATTTACATTCAATTTTCAAACTATAACCAAATTTTAAAGTAAAAGCCACTTTTGAGTTTTGATAGAGCACTCTCTCCAAGCACCAACATATTGCAAAACTATGAATATTTATAGAAAGCTTTAAATTTGATCGCAGAACTGGCTGCCAAGACGGGTGATGAGTGCATGGCGTATAGCTGGGATAGTGCATGCATTAGAAGGATGGAATGAGCATGAGTGTGGTTACACAATGTCCAACATGGAGAAAGTTTGGCAAGCAAGTCTTCAACATGGGTTTCAACCTTTGATGTTCTCAAATGGATCTAAATACTAGCTTCATAAGCATATGGTGGTGTATTTTAATAAAAATAATAAATTAAAATTTCCTATGGAATGTTGCTGTATTTTAATAAAAATAATAGTTTTCATAATTTTGTTGTTACAAAATTTGTTATGGAATGTTATGCCACATTAACTATATGAGTTGTTTAAAAAAATTATATTACATTAACCCAGGCTTCATTATCTTTCTAATTTATTTGTCATTATGTTGTGACTATAAATATAATGTATTCATTTTTCTTGACTGGTTAAAAATATTAATAGATAAATACTACCCCTTAGTTTTTTTTTTTTAGATGAAAAATACTACCCCTTAGTTACTTTGGTGTGTATGAGTAGAATTTATTTAAGATAAATTTTAGCTACAAATTTGGTAATAACCTAATTAAGGCTACAACTCTCACTAATAAAATTAACATGACTACGTATTTTGAAAATCTAATTATTGAATTATATGGACAAAGTTACTCAATAAAATAAACATTACTACATATTTTGAAAATCTAATCGTTGAATTGCATGTTCTTTATGCTCTTAATATATATATATATCAAATTTTGTATTAATCAAATATTATTTACTATATGATCTATAAACTTATATTTTATGCATAATTTTATACTACGAAAAATTACAATTTAAATAATTTATTGATGACACAGCTATTAATCTTTAATTTTCTAGAAATTTCGCAAGCATGGAGGATATAAGAAGAAGATGTAATTCAATGATGAATTTGTTAAAATTTATCTCCAATAAAAAGATATTAAATAAGGTTGTAACCTTAGACTACAACCAATTTTGTAACTAAACTTTGTTCAAATTATATATTCTTTATGTTCTTAACACACATGTCAAATTTCATACTAATCAGATGTTATTTACTCCCTCCATCCCAATTTGTTTGTCATCTATTCCATTTTAGGATGTCTCAAAATATTTTCCTGTTTCTAAAAATAAAAGTCATTAATTTATTTTTGTTCCTATTATACCCCTACTTTATTTTCAAAACTATTTGAAAAGAAAACTAACAAATATTTAAAAAAATCATTCTAATTGGTGCACCTTTTTAGTAGTCTCATTAAGAATAACTCTTTAAAAAAATCTGATAAATTTATTTAAGAGTAGTTTTGTAAACTTATACATTTTTATAAGGCAGACAAAATAATAAATGATGTTCTCTTAAAAAATTTGACTTTTCAAACAGGACAAATAAATTGGGACAAAGGGAGTACTATTTTATCTATAAACTAATTTTTATGCATAAGTTAATACTACAGTAATTTAAAATTTAAACACGTGATTGATGATCTAAAGGTACCCAAACATATATACAAACAAAACTAAAGGCACTCAAACAACATAAAACAAGCAAACTATAATATAAAACACTTAAGACTCAAATAATCATTTTATTTTTAAGATTATTTAGACCAACATTTAATTTGAAATGACTATTTTTATAAAAATTTAGAGAGATTAAATATAAATTTTTTGAATTTAGACTTCCAAAATATATAAACTAATAATTTGTTTTTAAATCAGGGGCCATTATTTTAAAGGTCGCCCTTTCATTTTAATTTAATTTAACATTAATTTATTACAAAAAGCAATTGAATCATATTTTGTGATTAAATTAATTAAAATAATCCAAGCAAAATATGCCTTTATAGTTAATGTTAGAAAATAAAATATCTAATTTTTTATATGTCAACTTACAATTCAATTTTAAAAAAAGTGGCCACCCAAACTGAGGCCACATCATCCCCCATGCACTTAAGGCATGGGGAGATACCATCCCATTGGCTGAAAACTAATAAAGTTTATTTTAATTTAATTAATTACAAAAAGCAGTTGAATCATATTAGTGATTAAATTAATTAAAACAATCCAAGCTAAATATGCCCTTATAATTATTGTCAGAAAATAAAATATCTAATTTTTTATATATCAATTTACATGGAGGGATAACATCCTACTAGGTTAAAACTAATCAACTTTATTTTAATTTAATTAAAAATTAATTTATTACAAAAAGCAATTGAATTATATTTAGTGATTATATTAATTAAAATAACCCAAGCTAAATATGCCCTTATAATTATTTTCAAGAAATAAAATATCTAGTTTTTTATATATCAATTTATGATTCAATTAAACAATTTTTCCCTCCGCTCAAACCAAGGCCACAACACTTGGTAATGGATTAGTCTTATTGTATTATTTAGTAACATTGTTGTTAAAAGATTTATGACATTGTATTTATTATATTTAGGATGGTGATAATGCAGTTCACCATTCTTTTACTGCACAAAATCAATCATTAGGGGAATCTCATTAGGAAATATGCCGCTTGTGGTTTTTTTTTTTTTTTTTTTTTGAGTACTATTTAATTTATCTTGTTACACTAAATGTAATAAATGGTTTGCAACTTTGATATGGCATTCTAGACATTTCGAATGTCTTGCATTGGGTATAACAATTAGGATAAATTGCAAATTACACTCCTGAAGTTTGAGATTATTTGGATTTTACACCCCAAAGTTTCAGAACTTTGATTTTACACCCTGAAGTTTGGTTCCATTAGTAATTCACCCCCCACGATTAGTTTTTGCTGTTAAGTGACACATGTGCATGCTAATATGTTTTATTTTTGCCAAATCAACCTCAAACGGTACCATTTAAGTGAAGACAAAGTGCAAACCTAGCCGAAAATCATGAGCTGTAGTTGAGAAAGTAATGGAAGTTGAGTTCTTTGCACCAACCCAGCGATCAAGTGAAGAAGAGGATGAACTGCATCATAGTGTTAAAAAATTCAAAGAAAGCAATGGTGCAAGATGCTTCTTGCAACCTAGGAACCTTGTGAGCTACAAAGATAGTCTCGTGGGAGATATCCCTGGAGCGTATGAACAGGCATTCAAGTTTAACAAGTATTGGGAGGAAGGATATGAGTCGGAAGCTAAGATGGAGCCTTTGACAAAAGGTATGGCTGAGGTGAAACTCTCCAAAGAAACAAAAGTTCGCATTAGGGCACCATGGTCGAAGGCCTTGATAGTGAAAGTGGATGGTAGGTCAGTTGGATTCCACTACCTCACTTTCAAAATCAATGCTTTATGGAAAATCGATGGCGAAGATGGACTATGTGACCTTGCGCAGAGGTTTTTTCCTGATTAGATTTAGTAGCAGCAACGACTATGACAAAGTGCTTCGGGGGAGACCGTGGTTCATAAGGGAGCATTTCCTTGCAATCAAGCCTTGGGAACCTTACTTCAAAGCTTCTGAGGCCAAGCTTACGTCGGTGGTAGTATGGGTTAGATTCCCTGAATTGCCTATTGAATTTTATGATGCATCTGTGCTGAAAGAGATTGGGAGTGTCATTGGTCCTATGCTCCGTATAGATTCTTACACAGCCTCGGAGACCAGAGGTGGCTATGCGAGGTTATGCGTTCAGATAGATTTAGAGAAACCACTTATTAGCTCTATTCCGGTGGGTAGATTAGTGCAAAAAGTATTATATGAAGGCATATCGTCTCTTTGTTTCTGTTGTGGCAAGCTTGGACACAAGCAGGAGAATTGCAGACTGCAAGTGAAACAACCAAACAGGGAGGACGAAGAACAAGTTTCGTTGAAGACCAACGGAACTAGAGAGGAAGTCCAACCCGATCCTAACTATGGGCCCTAGATGGTAGTCACAAGGAAAAAGGGTAATGCTAGACCGGGAAAAGCTAGTGGGCCAACAAAATCTAACCCTCCATCCCAGACAAGATTCAAGGGCAATTCGGACCTTTCTTAAACTTTAGCTCATGTGGAAGCAGGTAAGGATCTTGGGAAGTCAGGTCATAATGATTCGGCTGACTTAAGAAGTGAGACCACACGTGCTATGGCAACCCAAAACCCGCAGAGTGACCTCGAGATGAGGAAGGATTGTGTGATGGAGGATTGCAAAGAAATCCCAAGTATTGGTTGTCATCAAGATCCGAGGCAGATATTAGGGAATAAAAGAAAAGCCTTAGCCAAGAACAAAACCAAAGGAAGTGAAGGACTGGGGGTTAAAGGTTCAAAAAGTCTGAAAAGCTCAAAAAGCCACAAACGGCTAACTCACAATGCCAAGGAAAAAGGTGAGCTAATTCTATCATCAGAAGGGTTGGGGAGTGGTAATCAACTTGAGAATGGAGAGGATTTTGATAGGGTAACCCCACTGCCAATGTCCAGGTGGGCCATCTAGTACAGGAACCGAGTGGTGGCAATTCCAGATGAGGTAATAGCTCAGATAAAAGCGGCGCTGACAGAAACTCCGGGATGGTTCGAGGAAGAACTGGGGCATGCTTGGAAACGTTTATTCCCCAAAACCCCTAAAAGCATCAGAATGGGGAATCTTCCTTTGGATCACAATGCGTGGAATCTCACGTCCAATCCACGGTGGAAATTCCTCATGGATGTTCCGGAGGTCTCGTGGGAGGTGGCGGAGGAGCTGAGTAGGCAAAGGCAGCCATCAATCGTGCCCCATTGGGACGAATCTAGGTGGATCATACAAGAGAGGAAGCTTGTGGATTTCAGAGGGATGGCCACGGCTCACATAGGGAACCATCCAACTCTGAAACTGATTCAAATCATGGCCTCGATGTAGAGGTGCAATGCGCTTCTGAGTTGCAGAGAGGATATTCTACGTATCCTAAAACATATGATAATTTGGAAGCTAAATTGGGTGGCATCCAAGGATCTTTTGAGAAGGATGGGATGGAGTATGGTGGAAACAGCTGCAATGAATACTAATCCATCGGAGATTGAGATGCCTCAAGGTCAATCTGTTAAAATGAATATTCTACTCTGGAATTGTAGAGGAGCTATGAATGCGGATTTCAAAAGAAGAATTTTTGAAATGGCTATCAACCATCGTCCTTCTATATTTGTAGTGACAGAAACGAGAGTGGGCAGAGCAGTGAGAATTATAGAAGGGCTGCCTTTTGATAGGTTTATTACTACGGATACCATTGGCTATGCTGGGGGATTGTGGATTCTTTAGAAAATGGAAGAGGTGGAAGTTCTTCCTTTATCATCCATAGGGCAGGAAATTCATGCTACTGTTAAGGTGCGTTCCTCCAACCTTACCTAGCTTATTTCTGCAATTTATTCTAGTCCTAAATTGACTGAAAAAGGAATATTATGGGATAATCTTAAAACTGTAGCCCATCTCCATAATTTACCTTGGCTCATGTTGGGAGACTTTCATGAAGTTCTGTGTGGTGAAGATAAGTTTGGTGGAAATCATGTCAATCTAAATAGAGCTCTAGAATTCAAGGAATGTTTAGATGAGTGTAATATGTTAGATTTGGGTTTTACGGGTCCAAAGTTCACATGGACAAACCGTAGACCCATTTCAAGTCTGATGTTAGAAAGAATAGACAAGTGTTTTGCTAACCCTGTGTGGCGTCTTCTTTATCCAGAAGCCATAGTGACTCACCTCCCAAGAACCTTCTCAGATCATTGCCCGGTTTTAATTGAATTATGTAGAGTTAGCACAAACCATCATAATAAGCCTTTTTCGCTTCCAATCTATGTGGTTACTCCACCAAGATTTTCTGAGGGTAGTCTAGCAAGCTTGGACAGAAGATAGAGTATTGCTAGAAGCAATTTTGGATTTTGTAGTTAGAGCTAGAAAATGGAATTTTGAAGTGTTTGGGAATTTGTTTGCAAAAAAGAGGAGAATATTAGCTAGACTTTTTATCAACATTTTTGGACGGAGGTGAAAAATTCTGTCTTCAAGGAGATTAGAGGAATTTTTTATAAGGGTTGTATGCCGAGTTACCTTAATGAGACTTTGATTTGTTTAATCCCCAAATGTCAAAATCCAAAAACTTAGAGCAATTATAGACCCATTAGCTTATGCAACTCGGTCTATAAGATTGTTTCGAAGATTTTAGTGGCTCGGATCAGGCCTCTGCTTGGCAGTTTGATATTGCCTGTGCAGACCGCTTTTGTTCCTGGCAGAAGAGGCACTGATAATGTGCTGATTGCCCAAGAATTGTTTCATGCTTTGGATAAAAAGAAAGGAAAAATAGGCTTTATGGCTGTGAAGTTGGATTTGGAAAAAGCTTATGACAGATTAGAATGGAGTTTTATTCATAGAGTGCTCCAAGCCTTTCACTTTCCCCCAAAAATTACTAGGATCATCATGAGCTGTATTACATCTTCAAGCACCTCTATATTGGTTAATAGGGGTGCCTTAGAGCGGTTCGAGCCAACTAGGGGCATAAGGCAGGGGGATCCTTTGTCTCCGTACCTTTTTATATTATGTATGGAGTATTTGGGGCATTTCATTGAACAAAAATGTGTGAATGGAGACTGGACTCCTTTGAAGGCTTCTAAAGACAACTTAGGCTTTTCCCATCTTCTCTTTGCGGATGATATCATCCTGTTCAGCAAAGCTGATTCCATTGCGTGTGAAGCAATTTCAGATGTGCTTGAAAACTTTTGTTTAGAATCTGGCCAAAAAATCAGCCCCGACAAGTCTAGAATTTATTTTTCTCCAAATGTCAGTGATGAGGTGAAGGAGGAAGTGAGTGTAAGACTGGGTATCCGTGAGACTCATAATATAGGGAAGTACCTCAATTTCTGTCTTAGGCATCGAGGGGTCTCTAGAAATCCCTATAATTTCATTGCGGAGAGGGTCATGAGCAAGCTTGCTGGATGGAAAGTGAAGTTCCTCTCCTTTGCAGGTCGAGCTGTTTTAATAAAATCAGTCATGTCTGCCATCCCAAATTATATGATGCAAGGGACAGCTTTGCCAGTTCATGTTTGTGAGAAATTGGACAAAATCAACCGGGATTTTTATGGGTGTCCATAAATGAAAAAAGGATGATGCACATGGTGGACTGGAGTAAAATTGTAAAATCTAAAGAAGAAGGGGGACTGGGATTACAAGAGGTAAGAACTAAGAACATAGCCTTGCTATCCAAATTGAATTGGAGAATGTATCAAGAACAAGATGCTTTGTGGGCAAAGGTAATTCTGAAAAAATATTGCTCCACTTCGAGAGTTAGGTCGAGAGATCCTGAAAAAACTCTCATCATCCCTTAATTGGAAAGCCATCAGTTTGGGGTTTCCTATTTTCAAAAGAGGGATTGTTTGGGGGATTGGAAATGGCTCGGGGGTCAATGTGTGGATGGACAATTGGGTAAATGGTGATTCCCTTCGGGTTATCATTGAAGGTCCTCTAAGGCAGGAAGAGCAAAACTTGAGGGTGGCTGATTTGCTTTGTGGTCATGAGTGGAAATGGGAGCTCATTTCCTTTGACTTTCCTGAGTTCATAAAGGATAGGATTAAAGCAACTCCAATTCAATTGTATGGAAGTGGGAGAGATACTGTTACTGTTATGTGGAAGTACTCCAAAGGATGGTGAGTTCACTACCAGTTCAGCATACCGACTTGCAAACCAAGGTGAAGACTCTGTCACTCAATTTCATGGGCAATGGATATGGAGATTAGACATTTTACCTAGGATTACAAATTTTCTTTGGTTATGTTTACATGGTAGCATCCCAGTGAAAGATGTGTTAGCGGCAAGAGGAATTAATTGTGATAAGGTTTTCCCGATGTGCAAATCACAGGATGAATCCATAGTGCACCTCCTTCGGGATTGTGTAGTTGCTCGTGAACTTTGGAGAAAGCTGGAGGTTCCTCCCTCACATGTTAATTCCTTTGCTGGTAGTTTTGATGTTTGATTGAAAACCAACTGTTTGAGTGAAGTGAGACATAAATGCTCCATTCCTTGGTGCACTCTCTTCCTCTTTGCTGTCTGGTCCTTGTGGAAAAATCGAAACAAGGTTGTGTTTGAAAATTCCATTCCAAACCCCACTCTTGATAAGATTTGCATTGGCCAAGCTAAGGAATATTTTTATTGTGTGAGTAAGGTTAAGCAGCTATCATCCAAGATTGCTATTCCTATAAGGCGGTCCAAGCCTCTCCCGGAATGGCATAAGTTTAATATGGATGGTGCTTCGCTCGGGAATCCAGGCAAGGCCAATGGTGGAGGGCTAATCAGAAACAGCGAAGGGAGATGGATTAGGGGGTTTTCCAGGTCTATTGGGTACACGACAAGTGTCATGGCTGAGTTATGGGCATTGAGAGATGGCTTAACTCTAGCCAGTCAGCTGGGAATAAGGTGTTTGGAAGTGGAGCTTGATGCCAAGGTGATTGTGGAGATGCTTAGCAACACTAACAGCTCTAACAAAAAATTTACCCCACTTTTATTTGACTGCATGTCCCTTCTAGCAAGCCTCACACAGGTTCGGGTAGCTCATGTATATAGAGAAACGAATAGGTGTGCTGATTTTTTGGCCAAGAAATGATGCTCCATGAGGGAGGATTTTGTTATATTTGATGTTTCCCCCTCTAATGATTTAGATAAACTGCTTGTATCTGATATCAACGGTCTATACTGTTATAGAGGGGTAGCCACTACTTTGGCCTCTGTGGTCAATTTGTAGCTTTGTTTTGTTTTATATATTCATGCATGTTAACCAAAAAAAGTGCTGACCTGGCCCAAAGCTAAAACGGACTACAAGTCCAAATTCTAAAGCCAATCCAACGAAACCACTCCTTCATCCTTCGTACTTACACTGTAGCAAAATAATTTTTAAATGTGTGAATAGTACCGTGGGACCCATTTTTAATGAAAAAATTACTGAAAAGTGATATTTGTGGGTCCGTGAACAGTGCACAGTGCACTATTCACGGTTGAAAAGTCAACCTTTGCGGCTACTGTTCATGAACAGTGCATGAACAATAGCCGCATTACTCCCTGAAACGCGTGAAAAAAAAAAAAAAAAAAAAAAAAAAAAAAAAAAAAGAAGAGCAAAACGCAAAACGTGCAAACACTGAAACGCAACGCGTATCCAAACCTCACCAAACTCTCTGAAACTCCAATTCCAAACCACTCTCAATCTCAATCTCACTCCTCATCACCATTCTTCCTTTGTTTAATCTCATAAAATGTCTGTCTTCCTTCACCAGCTAATTGTCCACGTCTTCCCTTCCGGTGAACGATACGAAAGGGCATCACAGGAACATGAACCGGTTAAACAACATCAGACTGGTGAAGAGAATTCATTCCCCAATATTGGAATTGTTCGAAGTCTCCGCTAATTCTTCTATTAGAGGAGAGCGAAACCAAAGGCGCAACCAAGTGCCGGAGCAATGAATTCCAAGGAATTGACGGAAGGGAATTGAGAAATTAGGGATTGAAAAAACGTCTTCAAATTCGAATTGGGAACGGAGTGAATTACGTGTTGTTTGTTTGAGTTTTCGGCATCAGAAAACGCGGAACTCGTGAACTTGTGTCTTTTGGAAAAGAGTAAGAGGGGATTGGGATTGATCTGAAGTTGAGTTGAGGCAATGAGAATCATTGTTGTTATTGCTGTGAGTTACTGTTGGTTTGAGGGATTTTATTTTTTCCTTCATTTTTCTCAAATTATCTACTCGATTCTATTTACTCATAAAAAGAGATGAATTATTAAAAACATAAATCATGGATTGAGAATTATGAAAAAAATTATCAGTCATTCTCCATGCCTCTACTGTAACCAGACAAGATCAGAGCATATGAGTCTTTTTTTTCTTTTTTTTTTCTTTTTTAAGATAAGAGATAGAGTGATAATAGCTTAATTTTGCATATTTATATTATTATTAGAAAGTATTATCATACTTATTTTGAGTTAATTCATGCATTTTATAATTGGTTTTGGAATAATGCTAAATAATCAATATTGTGCTTAATTGAATTTTAATGCGTGAATTTGTCTTTTGTAGGATAATGAAATTAAATAAGTGGATTTGTGCAAAGAAGAAAGCTAATGGACTTTACTTTTACAAGGGGCATGATTAAGTCAAAAAAGGCCAACCCAATTAAATTCAAGTCTAATTGGAGCAAGGAATCAAAGGAAATTTGCACCAAATCCAAGTCCAATTCGGATTAGGATTCCAGCTTGCACACGAGTTATTATTTGAAGCATAACTTTCGGCTCAGATGTCCAATCGAGATGATTCAAGTTGGGCTGGAAAGCTAACTTAAAGGGCTACAACTTTTTAGTTTACCAAAAATCCGAATTCTGAAGTTAAATGGGCCAAAAACGTCGGTTAAATGAAGCCTAAAAACCTGGGATTTTCTCCAAACGGAAATTCAACTTGTAATAGGATTCCTTGACCTATTTAAAGGCTCTTTAGGGCAAAATTCAGGGGAGAGCTGCCGTAGAAAATAATTTAGGTTTTCGTAAAGTTTCTTTACAGTTTTTAGAGTTTTATTTGTGTTATGGTTTGCTAGAAGCCTTGCTAAGGCAAGGGGTGAAACCCAACTTGTTATTGGTATATTCTTAACAATTATTTATTGGTTTTAATGCTTATGTTTTAATGTTTTTGATTGTTTTACTCATTTAGAAAAGTGTTTAGTTCTGTATAATCCTTTGATTTATCGTAGACTCCGGACACGGTAAATGCTTAGTATTCTCTGCGAACTAATTCACTAATTTTGTTTTGCCTAAAATCAATCAATTTCATGAAACTACCTGAGACAATTAATTCTTGAGTTTTTACTGTTAAATCATCCGACTAAGATCATCCGTCGTATGAATTTTAGTTGAGTTATAAAATAAATATTGTTAAGACTACCAATAGATGTGTTGTGTGTGGATCCCTAAACCTTAGCGCCTTAATATATTGTTATTTTCTTTCAATTTAAATTAACTTTACTAAACCATCAAAAATCTCTTCAATTAAACTTTATTATTAGAGTTTTATTCTCTTGTGGTTTGCTAATAAATTCCCTTTTCCCTGTGGATTCGACCTTGGACTTACCGAGTTATTACTTCACGACAATCCTACACTTGGGAGCCTTATTTAAGTCGCAGCAAGTTTTTGGTGCCATTACCGGGGATTAGGCAATTAGAGAAGTGTTCCACTTCATTTGGAGAGGTTTTCAGCATTAAATTTCTTCACATATTTGGTAATATCTCTCCAACTCTTTTTTTTTTTTTTTTTTTTAAGTAGTTTAGTTTTCTTTAGAGTTTTTCTTTTATTTTTTTTACTTCTTTTTATTGTTAAAGGTATTTGTTTTCTTTTCTTTTCTTTTCTTTTCTTTTTCTTTCTTACTTTACTATTGCATGCTTGTTTGGTGACGTGATAGTGATAATTGCTTGGTTAGAATTGAGTCTAATAATTTGTTTGGCAATTTATCTGATTCTTTCACACATTCTCACACACTTGATATCATGGCAGACTTAGAGAGTAATCATGGTGATGAGAATAATTTAAATAATGAAAACTTCCATGCTCACCAACCCATTAGAACTCTTAGGGATTATTTGCAACCTACTAGGAGTAGTGCACCATCATGCATCATTTTTCCAACTAATGCAATTAATTTTAATTTTAAGCCCGGTATGATTTCATTATTTCCTAAATTTCATGGCTTAGATTTTGAAAATCCTTACCTACACTTTAAGGAATTTGAGGAGGTATGTTCTACCTTCCAGGACCAATCATGTAATGAAGAGACCATTAGGTTGAAGTTGTTCCCTTTTTCTCTTCAAGACAAGGCAAAAACTTGGCTTAATTCTTTGAGACCTAGGTCAATTGGTACTTGGCAAGAGATGCAAACTGAGTTTTTAAAGAAATTTTTTCCAATTCATAGGACTAATGCACTTAAAAGACAAATAACTTGCTACGACTTAAATAATGCTCCCAAGTGCAGGATTGTCGCAAAGTAATAACTCGGTAAGTCCGAGGTCGAATCCACAGGAAAAAGGGAATTGATTAGCAAACCACAAGAGAATAAAACTCTAATAATAAAGTTTAATTGAAGAGATTTTTGATGGTTTAGTAAAGTTAATTTAAATTGAGAGAAAATAACAATATATAAATGCGCTAAGGTTTAGGGATCCACACACAACACATCTATTGGTAGTCTTAACAATATTTATTTTATAACTCAACTAAAATTCATACGAAGGATGATCTTAATCGGATGATTTAACAATAAAAACTCAAGAATTAATTGTCTCAAGTAGTTTCATGAAATTGATTGATTTTAGGCAAAACAAAATTAGTGAATTAGTTCACAGGGAATACTAAGCATTTACCGTGTCCGGAGGCTACAATAAATCAAAGGATTATACAGAACTAAACACTTTTCTAAATGAGTAAAACAATCAAAAACATTAAAACATAAGCATTAAAACCAATAAATAATTGTTAAGAATATACCAATAAACAGTTGGGTTTCACCGCTTGCCTTAGCAAGGCTTTTAGCAAACCATAACACAAATAAAACTCTAAAAACTGTAAAGAAACTTTACGAAAACCTAAATTATTTTCTACAGCAGCTCTCCCCTGAATTTTGCCCTAAAGAGCTTTTAAATAGGTCAAGGAATCCTATTACAAGTTGAATTTCCGTTTGGAGAAAATCCCAGGTTTTTAGGCTTCATTTAACCAACATTTTTGGCCCATTTAACTTCAGAATTAGGACTTTTGTTAAACTAAAAAGTTGTAGCCCTTTAAGTTAGCTTTCCAACCCAACTTGAATCATCATGATTGGACATCTGAGCCAAAAGTTATGCTCCAAATACTAACTCGTGTGCAAGCTGGAATCCTAATCCGAATTAGACTTGGATTTAGTGCAAATTTCATTTGATTCCTTGCTCCAATTGGACTTGAATTAATTGGGTTGGCCTTCTTTGACTTAATCATGGCCCTTGTAAAAGTAAAGTCCATTAGCTTTCTTCTTTGCACAAATCCACTTATTTAATTTCATTATCCTACAAAAGACAAATTCACGCATTAAAATTCAATTAAGCACAATATTGATTATTTAGCATTATTCCAAAACCAACTATAAAATGCATGAATTAACTCAAAATAAGTATGTTAATACTTTCTAATAATAATATAAATATGCAAAATTAAGCTATTATCATAGAGCATGAATCATATTAAAACTAGAGGGTTTGTGTTTTAATTTTTGGTTGAAACGGCGCTGTTTTAAAATGCCAGTTCTGCTATTGCTATAAAACTAAAAGAAACAGTATCGTTTGGGGTTGATTTGGCAAAAATAAGACATGACAGCATGTACATGTGTCACTTAACAGCAGAAACTAACTGTGGGGGGTTAATTGCTAACGGAACAAAACTTCAGGGTGTAAAATTAAAGTTATGAAACTTTGAGATGTAAAATCTAAATAACCCCAAACTTCAAGAGTGTAATTTGCAATTTACCCTAACAATTATTATAGCTAGAAATTTTATTATTGTATTATACTATTAATTTAATAGTTTAAATATTTTTAATTATTGTGGTGTCTATATTGCGTGTGTTGCCTAGATCCAATCATTAACTTTATATTGATTTTTATTTAGCTATAAACAAGCTGAGAAAACAAAATGTAGGAAAAATATTTTTGCCCAAAAAAAAAGAACCTATAGCTGCGATTTTAAACCGCCGGTAAATCTTGTATTAAAAAATGACTTAAATCTGCGAATTTAAACCATCACTAAGACATATATTCATAAATAAAAAATAAAAAGAGTTATAGTGGAGGTTTCAAATGGACACTAAACCTAAAATAAAAACTAAAAAACCTATAGCGGCAATTTCAAACCGCTGGGATAGCTTGCTCAGGGCTATTTCGACAATTTTTGAAACCATCAATATAGGTTCACAAAACCGCCGAGACATATTTTGGTAGTTTGAAAAAAGCCGGTGTAGTTCACCCCAAACTATTGTCACACTTATTGGCCAGCGATTAAAACCGCCAGCATTAAAAGCACTGAGATAGCCCAATCGAGTGTATACCAGCACTTTTTAGACCTATTACAACGGTTTAAAAACACTGGTATAAGTCGATATTTTTGTAGAAAGAGGTTTTCTACGAATATATACATGTTTCAATAAAATTTATTTTCAAATTTACTTTGTTTGGAGGAAAATGTTTTGAATTATTGTTTGTTAAATCTTTTAAAATATATTAATGAATGAATTTTTTAGTTTTTGGTCAAAAAATGAATAGATTTTTTCTTTTCAGAACTTTAAAAAAATTATTATTATTATTAATTGGGCTAGTGGTTTCAGGCTTTGAACCCATGAGCCTTGAGTCTCTTCGAATCGGCTAAGTTTACCAGCTTTTGTCTTCTGGTGCCAATGTTGGTCCAAATTGTTCAATTGGCTATTGATTGATTGAAGTTCAATCAATCAATAGCCAATGGAACAATTTGGTCCAATGATTTGCAAGCTGCTCAAATTTTTTTTTTTTTTAGCAAGATGCTCAGCTTTTGATTGGACCACTTTGATAATATGATTTCTTGATATTAAATGGTGATAGGCCAAAAATGTATTGACCCATTTGGAAAATTAATCAATTAATTAGTCAAGTGAATTAATTAGATTCAATTACATGCAATAAGCGTGATAGCACAAAAAAATCACCAACTAAGTTAAATGCAACGGAAAATAAATTTGACACAAGTGATTTGTTTACGAATGGAGAAAACCACCGAGGCAAAACCCCACTGGGTGAATTTAAGGTCACCACTCCCGAGAATCCACTATTATCAAAATAAGCGGTTACAGGTAAAAGGAATCCTAGTACCTAATATCAACCTACAGTTGAACCCTTACCCCAATACCCAATTGGACTTGTGATGTAGTGGAAATCTCTCCGTTCAATGCACGAATCCCAGTACGTGACTAACCAATGATGAACGGATCCCAATACGTGACTAACACACCAACTTGAGGAAGATGTTGACTACAAAGTTGTTCAGTTCATCCAACAATGAAGATCAGGAAGCTCCTTGGTCACAAAACCCTTGGCGCAAAGACGCAGTAGCTTTTAGAGAGAATATGATGAACTAGGGCAAATTGTCTCCGGTCATAATATGCATGTAACAACAAGTGCAACAACCTTTGCATCACTTTGCATCAAGTGTGATGGCCCTTAAAATAATCCTTATATATGTCTAGGGTTGTGAGAAAAGAAACCATACACAAATACACATGGATATGCATGAAATTATAATTCTCGATAGATACAGCTTCTGTCGAGCTACTGTCGAGCTACATCATTAAACCCCGATAGATATGATTTTGTCGAGCTATCTGTCAAGTTTTAATGAACAGCACTTCTTCACTTGTTTCTTGGACAGATTTGCATGGCTTCAATACTAAACTTGAACACTTGTTCCTTGAAGTACTAAACCCATCCTAGATCTACCCAATTACAAATAAAGTGCGTTTTATCAAAGGATTAGCCAATATACATAACATATGTCTATAACAATCTCACATATGTCCTAACAATCTCCCCCTTTGGCAGTCCTTGACAAAACCACAACAAACAAATGAATCATGAGAGAAGTCTTAAATCACTAAACTCATAACCACTTGTTGAAAATAATAAAAATCTAACCCTAACACAAACTCTTGAAAACTTTGCAAGAAGAGAGTTCATGGCATGGTAGATTTTCACAACTTGTTTTTTTGAAACACTTTAAACAAAACTAATCAAGGCATCTTAATGTGAAACAAAAATAAAGATTGTATACATAAAGAAACATGTGTATAAAGAGATAAAAGAAACAACACATGGAGAGATTGGTGAAAAACAACATACATCATCATATATATATATGAAAATAAATACAATGTATGTCACAAATAAATGGTCACAAGACCGATGTACAAGAGGATAATGTAACTAAAGAGAAAGAAAAGAAAAGTACATAAAATTCTCACTACATCCCTCAAAAATCTAACACTCCCCCTAACAAAAAAAATGTCCTATGCTAACTCTCCCCTTAAATACAAGACTACTCTCATCATCCCAAAACTACTCCCCCTTTTTGTCACGAATGACAAAAGGTAAGTCACCGAGAGGTCGTCATCTCATCATCACTGGAAGAGCTAGCATCCTCATCCTCATCATCATCGTCAACACCATCATCGCCATCATCATCTGCCGAAGCCTCTGGAGAAGGAGATGGAGAAGCGGCGTAGCCACCAAGGCGAGCCTGTTGTCGTGCTATACGACCGACATGGGTGTTCACCTGATACAACTTAACAGAGGGAATGTCAAGGCGAGCATTCATGTGCTAAAGCTGCGCCATGATAGCCTCGAGAGTCACACCACCATCCGAGGAAGAAGAAGCGGAGGTGGAAGGAATAGCAGAGGCTGAAGGATCAATCGTCTTCGTCCATGGCGGCTTCGATCGAAGCTGGGCCTCACTCCGCCGAACAAAAGCTGCACTGATAGCACCCATAACGATGTAATAAGGAGAATCAGGAATAGGGATAGAAAAATGGCGAAGGATCTGCGTGATAGCTGAAGGAAAAATAAGCTTATCACAGGTCACCGTATCCTTATAGACATCAATGATAGAAGTAATGAAATGAGAGGGAAAGGCAATGGTAAGATCCTCTAAGACAACAAAAATCGAGCACATGGCTCTGTGATAGAGTTATAGTGAGACAGTGGAGTAAGAACAAATGTCATCACCATATTAAGGAATCTCGAACCTTTTGCAAAGCCCGAGCATAGGGTGTTTTAACGCTCACCCCATACAAAAGGTGTCTCACAGAAATGAGACAGAAACTCGTTTTTGGACACAATCCTAAGACGCTGACAACCGGAGTAGTCAAGATGCGATACCCTCGGGACATGTAGTATCTCGGATATAAGATCTGAAGTAACTACGATACGTGTACCTCGAAGTGTTGTGGCAAACCGAGGTACAAAGGTATCGATACCGTGTATATTGGAGTAAAACTCCTGTATAAACACAATAGGGCACCTCAAGGGTATCTCACAAAGAGATTCCCATCCCCAAGTGTAAATGACACTGAGTAGAGGAGTGTCAGAAAAGTCCGACAGAATGACATGGCGCTCTGGATGAACACCACGTTTCTAAAAGTTCTCAGAGAAGTCATGTTGGGCCTTCCCTTCACGAAACCGAACGTGAAGAGGGGGAACAGGATCAGAAGAAGAAGACCCGGAACCAAGAGGGTTCTAAGCTGGAGTAGATTTGCACTTAGGTGCCATGCGCAGTCTATTCGAGAGAGAGAGAGAAGGAAACAGAACACAATCAGAATTCAGAAATAGGAATGAAAGAGTACGTATACATGAAATATGCATGAACATGTGACGTGATAAAAATAAATTGCATCATGGGTTGAAACCCAATCCAAACCTACCAACACACAATTTTCAATAATCAAGCACACATCTAAATGCATGAAACAATGTTAAAATGCTAATGGAATGCAATGCATGATCATATATCATCAAATAATCAACACCCAACCCAACAATTTCACAAAAATCTTAAAAACCCCAAAACCTCGGTCTAAAATGCATGAATGCATGAGATATGAGTGTTAAAGAACACATACCAAAGGATTGAGGCTTGATCTTGGCCGAAATAAGAGTGGGTGAGGAGATTTGAGTGAAAGAAATGTGTTTGGGTCGAGAGAAAAGTGTTTTCTGTCAAGAGAGAAGTGAGAAAATGAATCTGATTTCGCGCTCCATATATAAATAGAAATCACAGCTCGATGGATCAAAGTATTTGTCGAGATCTGTCGAACACTAATTCTGGACAGAAATGAATCTGTAGAGGTGCTGTTGAGGATCTGTCGACGGCAAAAGTACTTCGATGGATCGAGATTCTATCGAGAATCTATCGGCCAAACAGAAAGTTTCTCGATGGATCGAGAAGCTGTCGAGACACACACTAGAAAGCTCGATGGATTGAGTGTGCGATAAGATCTATCGAGAAAAGAGGACAAAGGGGCTCGATAGATGCGAATCTGTCGAGGATCTGTCGAGACACACACTAGAAAGCTCGTTGGATTGAGTATGCGATAAGATCTATCGAGAAAAGAGGACAAAGGGGCTCGATAGATGTGAATCTGTCGAGGATCTGTTAAGAAGCTATCGAGCTTGAAGAAAATGAGTTTTTCAAAGAGAGGAAAAACACATAAAGATGAATGCAACAAGCAAGCTACTCAAACATAGATCCAATCAACATGTTAAGCTCTCAAAAACATCTCTCAAAAAAAAAAAAAATGCAATGCATTCATGATCCAAAACACCACACACACACTAAACAAGTCTAACCAATTTTATATTTCAAAAACAAGTTAAGACAGTTTAGTGAGTACACATTAACATATGTATTTCCTGTGATGGCCAAATCACATTGTACCTGCACATGTATCAAAAGTAGCAAAGAATTTGCGTGTTGTGTGTGAAAACATAGCAAGAGTACATAAGTGTCTCATATTATGACGATTTGAGATATGAGAAAATCAAATACACTCACACACAATCATAACTGCTTGATGGGGACTATCACATTCGAGGTACATCCTATAACTCCCACATCTCCTAGAAACACGCTTACAACCATATTTAAAAGTATTTTGATTATTTTTGCTTTTGTTTTTCTTTGCATATTTTTATTTTTGAGCATATTGATAGGCCACAAATTGAATTGACCCCTTGTGATAGAAATTAATTAATTAATTAGCCAAGTTATTAATTAATCAATTTATCATGCAAACGCGTGGTAGCACAAACAAATCACCAATAAATTAATTATGCAACGGAAAATAAATAACACGGTGATTTGTTTACGAATGGGGAAAACCTAACGGCAAAAACCCCACCGGGTGATTTTCAGGTCACCACTCCCGAAACTCCACTATTATCACAACAAGCGGTTACAAGTAAAGGAATCCCAAGTACCTTACCAACCTACAGTTGAACCCTTACCCCAATACCCAATTGGACTTGTTCTGTAGTGACAGTTCCCCTCTTTTGATGCACGGCTCCCAAGTACGTGACTAACCAATGCGCGGATCCCAGTACGTGACTTCAATCACCAACTAAGAAGGTTGTTGGCTGCAAAGTTCTTCAATTCATCCACACGATGAAGATCAAGAAGATGCTTGGTCACAAAACCCTACGGTGCAAATACACAGCAACTTCTCCAAGAGAAAAAGATGAACAAGGGCAAGAACTTTGTCTCCGGTCACAATTTGCTTGAACAGAGTTTGCTCAATACTTGTGCAACTTGTGTACTCATTGACGGCCCTTAAAACAATCCTTTTATATGTTTAGGGTTAGGAGAAAAGAAAACTCAAAAACATAATCACGGATCCCAAGAAAATCATATCAAGATTCTGAAATTCATAAACCTCGACAGATAAAAGGTGTCGAGTAGCTATCGAGCAGGTGTCGAACACACGGGGCTGAAACAGCTTTCTTAAGCTCAATAGATGCAGCTGTCGAGCCAGCTGTCGAGCTTTAGTAATTCTGCACTTTCAGCTTGTTTTCTTGGACAGACTTGAAGGCTTTAACACTTGATCTTGAAACATGGTTTCTTGAAGTATTTAAAACACATCCTAGATCTACTCAAATACAAGTAAAGTGCGTTTTGTCAAAGGATTAGCCAATTACATAAAATCAGGACATATGTTCTTAATATGTGAAACACATATGTCCTAACACATATCATGCATGGGCATTTAAGGGAGAGAGAAGAATTACCCAATTATGTAAGCTTAAACATCACAATTTTGCTATGCCAAAGCATATAGATGTTATTCATGATTGGCGGGCTTTAGTGGTGAGATAGTTATTTATGTCTTTCTCTTAGGATTTTTTTAGTCCTTCTTGTCAAAAAGAGTGATATGAGTATTAAGTATAAGAGATTACTTAATCGTACTCATCACAAACATGAGCCACAAAACTCACTTGCTTAGTTGTGCATTAAGATGCTCATCTAAACTACAAAAGATACAAAGTTTAGAAAATTTTGTTTCAATAGCCATCCAAGGTACACAAGTACCAATGTACACAAAACACACTATTTTTGTATTTTTCTAATTTTTCAATTTTTTTTATTTTTATGAAAAACAAAATAAAACAAAACTGAAAACAAACAAACAAAAACATGTTAAACACAGCAAAGCATAAAACTAGACTAACTTAAAAACAAGAAAGCAAAACAAACAAGTAATGCATAACCATAAGGGGGGAGAGAGAGAAAGTGACTAAATCACTTTGAGCCTTTTTCCTTCCACACCTTGGAAAAACCTTTCCTTTGAGCGAACCTTTAATCCAGTGGTGAGGGGGAAGAATTGAAACCGTTCAAATTCGAAAGGAACATTAGGGCCTTCAAAAGATCTCCAAGAGAAGCAAAAGAGGATGGAAACTGATTCTGGTTTCCGGACGAGCGCATACTATTTCTTTGTTGAGTGGCTAACCACTTGTAGCAATTTGGACAAGTATGCCCTGAAGCTCCACAGTGATGACAGAGATGTGTCTTCTTCAGTTGAGACTTTTTGTTGTTAACCTTCTTAGTCCTAGGGTTTTTAGTCTCTTTCTTTTCAACCTTAGAGGATGCTCCTAGAATAGATTTGCCATTGTCTACATTCTCACTAGCTATTTCAATTTTAAATTCATTATTCTCAGAATTAACATTATTAGCAAGTGAGATAAACATAGTTGTACTAGATGAGGCAATATTAGGAGAAGAGAAATCATACCCTAAACCGGTTTTATCAGAAGCAGCTTTCTGAAAGCTTAGCATCTCATCGAGCTTTGCTCTAGAAGTCCTCTCTAATTGAGCTCTAACCTGGAACAGTTCTGCTTCAAGCTTCTTTTTCCTTTCAGCAAGGAAGTTGTTCTTGAACCACAAAGCTCCAATCGTTTGGTTTGCTTCATCAACCTTTGTAGAGAGCTCATTTCGATCCAGCTCCACATCACTCAGCTTCTTGGTGGCCAGCCTATACAGTTTCTCATGCTTCTCGGAAACCTTGTACAACTTAGCATAGGCTGAATGGATGTCATCTTGTTTATCAATTTTCTCAAACTTAGACTCCACTAAGTCTTCTTCTTCATCTACCTCTTCTACGATCCCCTCAGTAGGATTCACTATGGCAATGAAGGCATTCAAGATTCCCTCGTCATCATTGTCATCTAACTCATCCTCAGGCTCAGTGTCACTCAAGGTAGCAGCAAGAGCCTTGCTTTTCCCAATTGTCTTGAGATATGTTGGACATTCTTGTTTCATGTTTTCAAAGCCTTGACATCCAGAGCACTTTGGTCCGGAAGGAATGGTGTACTGACCGCCATCCTTAGCATCCTTCTTTCCTCTGTCTTGGCTCTTGAATTGAGAAGAACTGGATTGCTTTCGGTCTTTATCAAATCCTTTCGCATCGGCATTCTTCATAAACTTCTTGAATTGCCTAATGATGTAGGATTTCATCTTGGAATCTTCATCATCAGAAGACTCATCAGTTTCATTGCTTTTGACCTTTAGTGCCATGCTCTTACTTTTGCTTGCTTTCCCGATCCTGGTCAAACCCAATTCATAGATTTGCAAGTTGCCGACCAGCTCCGTCCAAGGAATTTTATCAATATCCTTGGATTCTTCAATAGCAGTGATCTTGGCATGGAATCTCTCAAGCTGAGATCTGAGCACCTTTCTTACAACCTTGGGTTCGGGAATAGTTTCCCCAAGATTAAAGGCGGAGTTGACTATGTCCTTTAGCTTGGCATATGTTAAGGACATATTTTATGTAATTGGCTAATCTTTTGACAAAACGCACTTTACTTGTATTTGGGTAAATCTAGGATGTGTTTAATACTTCAAAGAACAAGAGTTCAAGTCTAGTATTGAAGCCATACAAATCTGTCCAAGAAATAAGTGAAGAAGTGCTGATTCATTAAAGCTCGACAGCTGCTCGACAGCTAGCTATCTATTGAGGTCTTGACAGCTGTATCTATCGAGCTTTACGAAATTCAGATTTCCAGATCTGATTTTCGGCTCATGCTTATGTATTTGTGTAAGGTTTCTTTTCTCACAACCCTAGACATATATAAGGCTTATTTTAGAGGCCGTCACATAAGAGAATACAAGGAGAACATATGTAAAAGGTGATCGATGCCTTATTCTCTCTAAAAGGAGCTACTGTGTCTTTGCGCCTTAGGGTTTTGTAACCAAGTGCTTCTTGATCTTCATTGTTGATGAAGTGAAGAACTTTGCAGCCAACATCTTCTCAAGTTAGTGCTTAAGTCGCGTATTGGGATCCGTGCAATTGGTTAATCACGTACTGGGATTCGTGCATCAAAAAGGGTGGCGTTCATATATTGAAAAGTTTAGAGGTTCTGAAGCGGTGGAAGGTTTCTGCTGTAAGTTCATCTACGGGGATTGTAGAGTCTAGGGACAAAGGTTTTGTACTAGATCTGAAACTTCTCTTTACTATAGTGGATTGCTTTTCGGGAAGGTTTCCCCCCAGGTTTTTTACTGTGAAACTAGTTTGTTTCATTGGTTTTCCTGGGTCATCATATCTTGTCTTATTTATTTTTCCGCTGCATGATTTTGACATGATATTGATGTTTATTTGTTTTAACAAGTTTTATTCATAATTAATCTAATTAACAACTTGGGTTTAAAACTTGTTAATTCTATCAACCGGGGTCTAAATTTCCCAACAGCATAGAACTCGTCAAACGACTCATCCTCCTCTATCTTAATCTCTTCAAAGCTCATCGTAAGCCTTTGATTTGAAGCTTTGAATCCTTGACAGCCTTAGTCCCTTCATAGGTTGTTTGGAGGATAGTCCATGCTTCCTTAGCAGTTTCAGTAGAAGATATCTTCTTGAACTCCTCATTGGTGACCGCACTAAATAGAGTATTCAATGCTCTGCTGTTGAAATTTGCCGCTTTGATCTTGGCATCATCCCAATCTACCGGCGCTTCCTTTGGCTTAGTCCAGCTAATCTCCACAGCTTGCCCCACCTTCTTATCTATAGACTGCAAGAAAACTCTCATGCGTACTTTCCAGTATACATAGTTAGTACCATCAAATAAAAGAGGTATAATTAGAGATTGTCCTCTATCCATGACAAGTGAGAGTCAATGAATCACACAGCAAAGATTAAACCCAGTCAGAGTGTACCTGCTCTGATACCACTTGATAAGCCAAAAAAGTATTGACCCCTTTGGTAAATTAATCAATTAATTAGTTAAGTGAATTAATTAGATTTAATTAAATGTAATAAGCGTGGTAGCACAAACAAATCACCAACTAAGTTAAATGCAGGGGAAAATAAATTTGACACAGGTAATTTGTTTATGAATGGGGAAAACCACCGAGGAAAAACCCAACTGGGTGAATTTAAGGTCACCACTCCCGATAATCCACTATTATCAAAACAAGCGGTTACAAGTAAAAGGAATCTCAGTACCTAATACCAACCTACAATTGAACCCTTACCCCAATACTCAATTGGACTTATGATGTAGCGACAATCTCTCCGTTCATTGCACGAATCTCAGTACGTGACTAACCAATGATGCACGGATCCCAGTACGTGACTAACACACCAACTTGAGAAAGATGTTGGCTGCAAAGTTGTTCAGTTCATCCAACAATGAAGATCAGGAAGCTCCTTGGTCACAAAACCCTTGGCAAAGACACAGTAGCTTCTAGAGAGAATATGATGAACTAGTACAAATTGTCTCCGGTCACAATATGCATGTAACAAGTGCAACAACCTTTGCATCACTTTGCATCAAGTGTGACAGCCCTTAAAATAATCCTTATATATGTCTAGGGTTTTGAGAAAAGAAACCCAACACAAATACCCATGGATATGCGTGAAATCATATCTAAAAATTCTAATTTCGTAATTCTCGACAGATACAACTTTTGTCGAGCTGCTGTCAAGCTCCATCATTAAACCTCGATAGATATGATTCTGTCGAGCTATCTATCGAGCTTTAATGAACAACACTTCTTCACTTGTTTCTTGGACAGATTTGCATGACTTCAATACTAAACTTGAACCCTTATTCCTTGAAGTACTAAACTCATCCTAGATCTACTCAATTACAAGTAAAGTGCGTTTTATCAAAGGATTAGCCAATATACATAACATATGTCTCTAACAATCTCACATATGTCCTAACAAATGGTTTTCATTACACTTGCTATGCATCAATCAGCTTTGTTCAAACCTAGGTTTTGTCAAGCAATTACAAGTGCCTTAGGAGACAGGTTAATTAAGTGATAATAAATGTACTTTTTTTTAACAAAAAATACTTTTTTTATATAATTGGGTTGGATGACTTGTTGGAAATATCAAGATGTGTAGTTTTTTATTTTTTTTTTTTATTTTTTTTTTTTTTGAGAAGACCATAATATATCAATTGAATTACAAAATTCTTGATAGAAAAATGCATTTGTTACTAATTTATTATGAATTTGTTTGTACAAGTCAATTATAATTATGTGTATTTTTTTATATTTGTACATAGTTTGATTTAAGTTTCTGAAAAATATATAAAAACACTTGTGAACAAAAAAAAATTTCTTGTTTAATTTATTGTTACTTTTATGCAACTTTACAAGGCTATGTATCATAGCTATATTTTTTTATGCTTTCTGCAAATATGATTAAAGTAGCTAGATTCTTTATGTTTCCTGCAAATAAGATTGTTATAGATTAACAGGCCAAAAGTAGACCAAAGGGACAAGTTTCTAATTGTTTTCTATTTGTTCATGAAAGGCTTTGCATAAATGAGGATATTTTTCCACATTTTAAAATGTGTATATTTTTTCGTCTGAAAATATGTATGTGAAATAATAGATGTAAACAAATGTAAAGGTTATAAGTAGAAAGTACAAGGATCATGATTATCTTAGACTCCCAATTTTTTCACATTATGTGGACACCACTCATAAAGTGTGGACATCAAGCGGAAAATTTTGACACCTAATATCCACACTTTGTAAGTGATGTATACGAATGTGGATATTGGAAGAGTGAAATAATAATTTTCCAAAGCGCAAATTTAGCACAAAAGGAAAAGTAGAAAGCACAAATACATTAACCCTTCTTTCTTTCTTTAGATGAATTATTTCCAAAGAAAACAAGATAGAAACTGCAGAGACCAGTCCAACAGATTACACAGCTAAACAAGTAAAAGCCGACACAAAGAAAATTCATAATCAGCAAAAAGAGAGAACTGAATTTGCATTGATGTAGATCCTTAGATCCTAACTAGCTCGATCAGTAGTGTCTCAGCACCATTGTGTACTCTACAATGGAATCACCAATACTTTCATTGAAAAAAATGCACTTAGAGCACTCACAGCAGTGGTGCTAAATAGCTATATTGCTATTTTTTAGCACCACTGATCACAAAAGAAGAGCATAGCAGTGGAGCTATAAGCAAAAAATTTTGCTTCTCAGCTACAGTGCACATCTATCTTTAGATGTGCACTGTAGCTCAAAGGTAAAAAAAAAAAAAAAAAAAAAAAAAATTTATTACACTTCTCTCACTTCTCTTAATAAAAAAACCTTTCCTATTTTCTTTCTCTCTCTCCAGCTTCTCTTCTTCCTTCTTTCTTCCTCAATTTTTTTTCTCTCTAGCTCGCCGGCCAGCTCCCTCATCCCTCAACTCGCCGGCCAGCTCCCTCATCGCAGATCTGTTCCGCCGACCCAGCTCAAGCCCCATCGCCGATCTCCCCAAGCCCCATCGCCGGGTCGACCCGGTTCCCAAGTACCCAGATGGGTTACCGTTGTTTTCGCTATCAGAGCCTTTTCGGGTTGGGTTTACATAGCGGGTGGGCACGATAAGAACAAGAACACGTTGGAATCGGCATGGGTTTACGACCTGAGGAAGGACAAGTGGGCCGAGTTGACTCAGATAAGTCAGGAACGGGACGAGTGCAAAGGGGTGGTGGTTTTTTCTTTCCTGCTGTGGACTGCTGGTGGTGGTGGTGGTGGTGGTGGTGGATGATTGTCCTGTGTTGTGCTGTGATTGAGTTTTTTTTTTTTATTATGTATTTTCATATGGGTTTGGTGGCTATGGTGGTGGTGGTTGATTTTGGCTATGGTAGTGATGGTGGATGATTTTGACAGTGGGTTTGTGGATTTTGGTTGTCGTGGTGGTGGATGATTTTGGCTTTGGCAGTGGGTTTTGGTTAAGGTTAGCAAATCTTCTAGCCATCCTAAACTTTCCACGCCCACCAACCACTGGAAACTCTCTTTCAATATCTGCCACTAAATTCCTAGAAAGCACACTAATAGAGCTGCCATTGAATTCACCATTAGTGAATCCAAAATCAAGGTATGCTACAAGCATCAACTCGTCTTGCCCTGCCGATACATAGACACCACGAGAACTACCAATCACTATTGAATTTGGGTCTGGACCCTCTGTCAAAGGATCATCAACAACCCAAATGGTTCCAAATGGTGTGAGTGAAGTGTTATTATTTGATGTGCCATTGGCTTGGACGACTCGGACTGCACTAGGCCTTTTGCCACCACGGTGTGTCATGCAAGAAGAAGTGGAGGACTGTCTCTTTCTCTATTGTTTGGTAAAGAAGTAATGGCATTGTGTTGTATTGGCGAAGCAAGGCTATGGTAACCATGCAGAGGATCAAAGCACAAAAGGAAACATAGTTTACTTTCTTGAGGTTCATGCTTTCAAGCTTCTGCGAACCTGGTCTTCCATATGAGAATTTATAGGCACACCGTAAACTACCCAAGCCTATTATTAAAGAAAATTCTAAATTTAATATATAAAATTAAAAGTCTTGCAAACTGAATTAACAAAAGGAAAACTAAGAATACTATCACTTTTACATACTATACAACCTTTAAAAATTAATTATAGTGACAATAAATGTAATAATCAATGAATTTCAACATTATAAAAAATAGTAAGGGCCGTGGACATAGCTAGTCATTGACTTGGGGGTAATGGCCCCCTCCAAAATTTAAAATAAAAATAAAAATAAAAAAACTAGGTATTATATTTATAAATTTAGTTCAATAACTCCCTCCCTAAAAAAAAAAAAAAAAAATTAGTTCAATAAAATTACATTTGGTCACCCTTTAACAAATATCATTGATCCTTATAAAGGCCATAAAAAATTCATAAATCTAAAATTTTAAAAAAAAAATTAACAAACCCAAAAAAAATTAGCTCAACAATAAAATTTACCAATAATAAAGCTAAAAAAAAATTAGTTTAATCAACCAATTTTATCCAAAACAAACAACTCCAGCCTTTAAAATTTGGATAAAATACTATTTTAGTCCCTAAACTTTATCAAAAGTTTGTTTTTTCGTCCCTAAACTTTAAAAAAAAAAATATATATATATATATATATATATTCCATCACTAAACTTTGTAAAGAGTTTTTTCAATAGTTTAGAGACAAAAATAGGAATGAAAAAAAGAACTTTTTTTAATAGTTTAGAGATGAAAAACAAACTTTTGATAAAGTTTAAGGACATTAATAAAACATGTTCAATAGTTTAAGGAAGAAAGGTGAACTTTTCAATAGTTTAGATACAATAAATAAACTTTTTAAAGTTTAAGGATGAAAAAAAAAAAAAAAAAAAAAAACTTTTGATAAAGTTTAGGGATCAAAATAGTATTTTACCCTTAAAATTTTAAACATAATGATTTTGCTTATACCCAGCAACAGACACGTGCATAAAAGACGAATCGTCAAGTTCTCTTTATATAAGTAATTGCATTGTAACGTATAAATAATGATTTTTTGTATGTTTTTGTTGACAGTTTGTTAATACCATTTAAATTGATTTCAATTTTCATAACAATTTTTTTTCTTTTTTCATACTTCCTCCCCTTAACTTCAAAAGCTAGTTCTAGTTCTGTCCTTGGCAATGCCAAGTGTTCATCAGGGTGGTCACTGACCTAAATTTTTTTTAATATACCTCAAAAAAGTTTGAATTTTAAATTTATATGGGTTGTTGACCACCCTAAATAAAAATTTGAGCCCCATTAAAAATAAAATTTGACATCTCCAAAACTTTGGTTCGTTGAAAGTTGAACAAAAAAATTGCAAGAAATGTTATATTCACAACATTTCACAAAATTCTCCTGACAAATCATAAGTGGCAAGTTGTTACTAGTGGACAAAAAAATAATTTCCGTGGTAAGTTCAAATTAGAACTAGTAACAACTTGCCACCTATGCTTTATTGTAAAAATATTGCAAAAATGTCATAGACGTAGCACTTTTCAAAAATTGCCCAAACAAACAAATTAGCCTAAAAGCTCAAATCAAATGTTTAATTGTTATTTTTTTTAATTGTGTTTCCAAAGGGCAAATTTTAAAATCTCTATTTTTTTATAATAAAAAAAATGCATATTTTCAAATAACTAGTCTATTAGCACTTGTTTTAATCTTTAGCTAAAACTAGTAGCTAACCCGTGCAATGCACGGGAATGGTTACTGGATGAGTTTCAGGGGGAAAAAAAAAAAAAAAAAAGAGCAATGTTGTTTTATTTATTAGTTTTTTGTGAGAAGGAATAAGAGACATAGTGTTGCGTCTCTAGTTTAGTTTGTATTGTATATATAAGTATATACAAGATAAGTTGTAATATATATACCAAAAGGTACCAATTGAAAGGTTATAACCATTCAAATTGGATATACCAAAAGATGCCAATTGAAAGCAAATATGTCTATTGACCGAAAAAGTGCCTGTTGAACAAAAATGTGCTTATTGACTGAAAATGTGTCTATTGAATGAAAATGTTCCTATTAACCGAAAATGTGCCTATTGAATAAAAATGTGTCTATTAACCGAAAAGGTGCTTGTTGAACGAAAATGTGTCTATTGAATGAAAAGGTTCATATTGACCGAAAATGTGCTTATTGAATGAAAATATGTCTATTGACCGAAAATATGTCTATTGACCAAAAATATGCCTTGTAGACACTTGATATTACACCCATAATTGAATCTTGAAAGATGACTAAAATGACCATTCATATACCCAAAAATTAGAGTTGCATTACTTGCATTAAATCATCTATTGCATGTTATAAAAATGATCTTGAGATTCTAACGGTCGCAACGATATGCCCAATTCCTAAATCGGACCGTCGGATTGAAAGATATCACATCAAGTTCTCACAGTTTGCATACATTTTGTTTGGGTGGAACCGATCACGTGTGATTAATTTAAATTAATTATAATTGATTAAACAATTAAAATTAATTAAATAATTTTGTGATTAGTTGTTGGTTTTTGTCAAAAATAAGCCTGCTTGCATGGGAATAAAATAGATAATCAAATAACAAGGAAATTGTTGATAATTAAGTCTTTTTTAGAATATTTATCTATCTGATAATTATTACTTTAAAGACATGATTATCAAGATAAAAGGGATTAATTTTAGAATATGAGTTAAAAACGCGTCTAGGTGCGATTCCCGACTTAGAAAATCCTCAAAAAAGAATCCAAATCGAACCAAAATTGGAGGAGAGGCTCGGCATCCAAGAGGGCCAATCAGCACTCTTGGAGTGCCGATCTGCACATGGCAAGTGCCGATTGGCACAGACTTAAGGCCCGAGACAGGAACCCTCTAATTAAGATAAAACCCATCTACTTTGAATTTTTGGAGATAATGACGCATTCTAATTCGTATATGATCTTATTCAGCTTATTTTTCAAGCATCCAACCTCTATAAATAGAGGAAAAACGTCAGAAATCAGAGCCCTTCTTTTTCTGACTTCTTTGCCCCCCTTACATTAAAGACGTTCTGGAAATCTTGGCTTTAAGAATTTCTTTTTTGTAAGTAAAAAATATTTTAGATCTCAAAGAAGTGAAAATTTCTCTGATTTCTGAAGTATTCTTCCATTGAAGGGCACATTCATGCAAGTAGGTATTTAATTTCGATCTTGTGTTTATTTTTTCTTTTTCTTAATTGATATATCTATGTTGTTCATTGCATGAATATATGTTTGATTTCATTGTCAATATGATCTTGTTCACAATTTATATATGCCATGTTCACATGTTTAGTTGGATTTTTCTTTAGTTGTTTAACATGTTTCTGAGTTAATTCTTCTTTAAATTTCGAGATCTACAATTAATTATTAAAACTTAAAAAAAAAAAAAAAACAAAACAAAAAAAAAAAAAAAACAAAACAAAACAGATCTGTATTTTCATTAAATACAGATCTGAAATTTTTCTAAAATTTTTTTAAAACAAAAAAAAAAAAAAAAAAGATCTATATTTTCATTAAATATAGATCTGAAAATTTTTCTGAATAAAAAAAATCTCTATTTTCATTAAATACAAATTTGAAAATTTTTCTAAATCAAAAACAGATCTGTATTTTCATTAAATACATCTGAAAATTTTTCTGAAAATTTTTTAAAACAAAAACAGATCTGTATTTTCATTAAATACAGATCTGAAAATTTTTCTAAAATTTTTCTGAATAAAAAACAAATCTGTATTTTCACTAAATATAGAGCTGAAAATTTTTCTAAATTTTTTTTCTGAACAAAAACATATATGTATTTTCATTAAATATAGATCTGAAATTTTTTATGAATAAAAACTAATCTGTATTTTCATTAAATACAGATCTGAACCTTTTTTATTATTAAAAAAAATGATTTTCTTCTTATATAAAAATTGCAGGTTTTGAATTTTCAAGGAGTGAATTAATATCGAATTTAGGGATTTTAATTTGTCATTGTAATGTCATGCATCTTTTAAATGGGTATATAATGGTCATTTAGAGTCTAGAAGACCAGACTCCGTTTGGGCAGAATTAGTGCCTAACACCTTCCCATTTCACAACCTAGCCCCCGAACTTAGGTTTTTAGATAATAGACTAGTGTTTTACCTTTTGTTTTGGTAGATTGTAACTAGGATCAAAGTTTAGTAATTTTTACATAGATTGTATTTAGGACCAAAGCCTTATAATATTACTCTACCAAGATCATTGATTGTATCTAGGACCAAAGCCTTGTAAAGATATTCTACCAAGTTGTATTTGTATAATCAATTAATGTATTTGAGGTATTTTTGGACATGTGAATTGTATTTTATTTTTTCTTATTTTTTTTATAAAAAAATAAGTGGCGACTCCACACATAGTCCTGAAAAGGGAAAGTGCCGATGCTTAACCCCTTTTTGAGAGCCCCAAAGTTTCTAGTCTCTCACATGCCTATTGACCGAAAATGTGTATATTGAATGAAAATGTGTCTATTAAAGAGTCATAATCCTTTGGGTATAAATAGTGGTTCATATTCATTTGGTAACTATTTCTCAACTTCTTTTCTTTCACCTTTCTTAGAAACACAAGAAATCTAAGGGTATTCTCCAAAATTGCTATTTGTAAGTCGGGCTTTTTTTAAAAAAAAATAGTGAAAGGAATCAAGCCACACCAATGGTAGCAATAATAATATTGACCAATTTCTGCATTTGGTAATTTCTTCTCAACTTCTTTTCTTTCATCTTTCTTAGAAATACAAGAAACCTATAGGTCTTCTCCAAAATTGTTATTTGTAAGTCGGTTTTTTTTTTTTTTTGTTAAATAGTGAAAGGAATCAAGCCACACCAATGGTAGCAATAATAATACTGAACGATTTCTTCATTTGATAACTTCTTCTCAACTTCTTCTCTTTCATTTTTCTTAGAAACACAAGAAACCTATGGGTCTTCTCTAAAATTGCTATTTGTAAGTCGGTTTTTTTTTTTTTTTTTTGTTAAATAGTGAAAAGGTCCAGGAATCAAGCCACACTAACGGTAGCAACGATAGTATTGAACACTTTCTTTACACGACTTACGAATGCTATTCTTCTCAGATTTTTCATTTTCTTCCCTATGCCTTACCAATGTTTTTCTTTTCAATGATAGTTTTTTGTTTTAATATATACATCTTATGCGAAACAGTGAGTAGATACTGAAACTTAATGAGCAAAATGAAAAGGCACAACAGTTCGGAGTTTTTAAATGTATGCATGGCATAAGTTTGTGTAGCCACGTGGCTTAATGAGGAGTGATTAACAAAAAGTCAAACGTTTCGCTTTTATATTATATATAGATTATTGGATTTATGTGATACATTTTGTACATATGCATATGCACTAAAATAATATCTGAACACTTTATTGAACATGATTAATGTAATATGGTTGAATGTCTAAGTTGAATATGTTGAATGAACTTATAGTTATTCTTTTGCTAAATTTCTTTTTAGGAAATCACTTGTATTGTAAGATTTATCTTCTAAGAAAATTTGTATTGACTTGAATAATCTTCTTTTAGATCCTAGATTATAATAAAAGATCTCATCTTTTCATCCTAATGATTAGGAGGAAATGAAAAGAGCATATTTACAAAAGCTCTTGTCAACCTATTGGTCATGATTTCCCTAAAAAAGAAATTAGTGGAGCATTGCAACAATTTAATCCTGATTAGTTTAAAGAATGCAAAAATTTGTTGGAATAGATCATAAAAATAGATGATGCATTTTGTTTATACTGTTGCTTATTTAGACAATATGTTGGTAATTGAATGGGAGATCAGTTATTTAATGATTGCTTGGTTTTTTATAGGTCTTTTTCTATAAAAGTTAATTCCTCATATGGTTCACTAACAAATACACTGGCATCCTTTAACAAAATCCTAATAAATAAAGGGCCCTCCTATTAACTTGTTAATGGACTATTTTAAGAAAGTTGTAATACTACTTTTATGGGAAATATAAAAAAACTGTCAAAAAATTCAGTTACATTTTTCTCATCCGATAAAAAGTTATTAAAAATATTTTCTAAACCAATGTCCTTAGGACATCTATTAACTTTTCCCATAAATAAATATATCTAAATTATTGTATTATAATTATAGATACATTAGTTTGTAAGATTTATGTAGTAAAACTTGTATTATTCTAACATCACTTTATTAATAATATAAATTATTGCTAAATAGCCAATCATGCGATAGGACCAATTTTGTAACTAGGCAATTGGAGTGACTCAATGTTTTTTTTTTTTTAATATAATTCGATAGTTGAAAAAAATGTGATTTAAACCTTGAACGTCTTAATTAGAAACATCAAGAAATGTCATTAAAACTCAAGTTCTTTGTTGGAGTAACCGACTCTAACGATAATTTTGTAACCTAAACCTTAATATAAAATACTAATTAGGCACCTCCATTGTAGTAATAGGACAAATTTCGGGGTCTCATAGCTAGAATTAATAAATCGTAATTAGAAGTTTAGAACGTGCACATAAACCCTTGGAAGGACCTTTTTGTTTTTTTTATAGGAACCCTTGGAAGGACTTTGATAATACGATTTAGTTTTTAGATAATATTAAGAGCCAAGTATCAAAGTTTTTTGAAAATTACCTAAAGGTATTGATCAACATTATATGAGCCCAGTATCAAAGTTATTTGAATATTACCTAAAGATATTGATCGACATTCTAATGTATACTTACCGAAAAAAGCACAAAAAAAATCTTATTGGCCATATTAGGGCAAGAATATACAAGCCAAAAAAGACTTTAAAATGGACTTATATTTCGGATAGAGCAATTAGTAATATTTTACATCATTCTCATGATGCAATCATGGAATGAGGAAAAGGAGAAAAGTGTGACTGCCGCTGATGATTGATTGCACCCAAGCAAGTTGTGATGTTTACAATTGGATTCAAAAGTTGACTAACACAAACTTGGCTTATTTAATTTACAAAATGTCCACTGCTTTCTTGCTAAAGCTGATCATCCTCTTCGGTATCACTATTTTAATTTAACATAAACAGGGTGATCTTTTGGGTGTCCAATGGCCATAATTTTTAAATTAATTTCTTGCCCGGTCAGGTTTTAGCGTTTGTTGAGGAGATAATATCTTGAAAGCCTCTGATTTAATAATTTATATATAAATATATATATATTTATATTAATTGTCAAAGTTTAGAGAAAATCCAATTAGTTTTTAATTAGATTCTTAATTTTGCGTCACGTGTCCTATTTAATTTTTAATTTTGTACCAATTGAATTATTGAGTATAAAAATCGAAGAATTCAAATCCAATTAAATTCTAAATTAGATTTCAATTAAAGTCCAATTTTCCGCCACGTCTCTATCTAAGTTTTTAATTTTTGTGGGAAGTGAATTATTGGGTGCAAAAACCAAAGAGTCTAAAACCAATTAAATATTAAATTTTATATATATATATATATATATAATGAGAAACCATTACTTATTTTAGAAATATATAGTTTAAAAAAAAGTGTAAGCTAATTCCTTGTATAACTTGAACCGTATAATTGTAATTATTTTTAATTGTATCTGTGCATATACACGAGACTACACACTAGTTAATATAATATATAGGGATATAACTTAACCCAAAAGGTTAAGCTCATGAGCCAAATTATATTATATTAATTAAACACTCACTCTTCTCATTATTATTTGGTGTGCAACTTCACTTACACATGTATTATAGTTAATGACATTCAATAAAAATAAAAAATAAAATTACAAGGGTAAATGTTGTATGTTACCCCAAATTTGTGTAAGCTCCAAATTTCTAATCCCATCACCAATCATTGTATAATTCAAAATCTTTTTATTAGGCTAAGCATTAAGAATATGTCACCTTTTAATAAGTTTCTTTCAACAATGCATACAAGAACCTCATAAAGATACAATCTTAAAGAATATACTCGAGCTATCACATCAAAGAGGTTCTCTATAGTCTATAGACAATTGCTAATTGTGATTTTTTTTAAGTGGGATTTGTTAGAATTGTATGCGAAAAAGGACCCATCAATACAACGACACCTAACGTAATTATTTTCTTCTTGCCTTATTGTGCAAATTCAATGTACTTCAAATAAATTAGTTAAGCATAATAATTAATAAAATTCAGCAACCATTCAAATAAGACAAATAAATTAGCAAGATCAATAAGGGATTTTTGACTTATTGGTTTTTTCTTTTCTTTTCTTCTTTAAATGAGGAGGGCATTGTCGTGGTTAATTTAGGGTCATCGGCCTCTTTATTTGTAACCTTATTGGTAATTTGGTACGCTTGTTATTTCCTTGGTCAAAAGAAGAAAGGCTTGTGGTGATGTCGTGATGGGGTTTCGAAAGGTTTGTTTGAAATATGCGTGTGTATTTTAAAAATAAGAAAAAAGTTAACCGATAGTGAATTAACAAATGTTTTAAAAGCATTCGTTAATATGACTCTAAAATTAAAAAATAATGTTACAGTTATAAATTATTTTATAATATTTTTACAAAATGTTGATGTGGCCAACCTCTTATTGGTTTTCATCTAAACTCACTATTAATATCATTTTTTTTATTTACCAATAGTTACTCACCACATCAGCAGTTTATAAAAAAGAATTTAAAATAGTTTATATCTCTAGCATTATTCAAAATTAAATATGAAGATAGAAATTGTGTTATATTTTGAACGGAAATATGTTGGACAGACAAAATTTTTTGAGAGTTTGGATTAAAAAGAAAAGAGTTGGATCATCTTGGAGGATATTTAATCACCATCTTAAATTAAAAACATACAAATAAATATTATTATAGATTTATTAAGATAAAATCTCTTTAAAAATTGTACCATATAGACATATAGTGGGGATCCACCATGGCTTTCTATCACGAAGCATTTACTATTTCCCCCATCTCAAACATGATATATAGCTTTCTAAAACCTTATTCCTCTATTAATTAATAAAAACTATGAAAAAAAAAAAACCTTGACTACTCAGAATATCAAGAATTTACCAGTTCAAAGAAGCACTATTACAGAAAGAAAAATAATAATAATATAAAACGTATACACCCACAAATAATATAACCACATAAACCCAAGCTGAAGCAGTCCACATATAAATTCTATAATGCCAAGAAATGAATCACTTGCAAGGGGTGAACTTGCATGAGACTTGTCCATAACCAGAATTGGCTCTCCTGAACCGCAGTGCAGTGAGGAGGACATTTCGATTGGAGCCCATCAATGCCCAATTCATGCGTTGGGTCACACCAATTGCATTGTATGGAAATTGAAGGCTATTATAAGAGTTGAGAAAAGCAGTGGTCCCTTCCCTTAGAAGAGTCCTATAAGGGTCTCCTCTTCCTTGTAGGCCTTGCCACAATGTCATGTCTGTCCCATATCTTCTAGCTGCAAGCAAACCAAAAGCAACTGCTACCTTTGTGTCTGGGTTCACTGCCCTCCAGTAACACTTGTACTCAGGCATTGTCCAATTGCTGGGATATCACATAAATCAATTATGGGTCATGATCATACAATAGATTTAAGCCCTATTTTTATCTCTAACAAGAAAATGAGAAGAAGAATTTGAGTCTATGTTCTTCGTGAAAGAATTAGATGATAACACTGAATTACAAGACTCTTAACATATTTAAGCATTATTTAGAGGTAACGGAATTTTCATTTTATAAAAGTAGGTCTCTGTCTAAGACCAATTTTACATTCCCTCATGTAAAATGGAGTAAACCTTCAGAACCATCACATTAAAGTTGCATGAAACCTAAAAGTAACATTACTAGTAACTAGCAAGTAATAGGTTCATAAAATGGAAATGTTCAATTCAATCCGAAAGTGAACATATTTATGGCCAGGAGCCATACCCTAGCCAACTAACAACAAACAATTGTCCTTAATTGCTAGAAGAAAATTCATGTGACAAGTTCCTCGTGATGTTACTATGTTACTTTTTTTTGCTGAAGATGTTACTATGTTATAATTCACTAGTCCTCAATCCAAAAAAAAAGAAGTCACAAGTCCAATTATTTGCTTTGTGGGTTCTAGCTTCTAATGGGAGTTGCGGGATTTAGATATTTCAATCTCTTTATCACATGATTTTTACCAAAGGTAATGTTGTCCTGTGCTCACATGTACATGGTAAACACTTGTAGTTATACTCTTTGAAGCCCGGGGCATATGTAAGTTGTCATGTACACACAGAATTGGTATCTCATTTATTAGTTACATGCAGTATTTCCTTTATATTGTATGGGCTCCACCACTTGTGAGATCCACATAATGTAAAAGAGATGTTGCATATAGCTGTACATATGATACATTTTTGTGCAAGTAGATTTTGCCCTTAAACCTTGGTCAACTTTCTTATAAAAATAAGGCCAATTTATGATATATATATATATATAAAATAAAAAAATAAAAAAAATAAAAATAAAAATTATTTTTCTTAAATCTATATATAAGTGTACATGATATCCCAAGTGTAAAATTAGTTTTTATATATGTTATAAGAGAAATGCTAACGGATGTCCTTATGACAATGGTTAACAATCTATTTAAAGAAATTTTTGATGAAAAAAAAAAAAACAATTAATATATTGACAGCTTTTTTCATTTCTCATAAAAGTGATGTCAAAACTTTCCTAAAATAAATTGTTAACTATTGCGCTAAGAGCACTCGTTAGCATGACCCATGTTATAAAGTAATACCACATATAATTTGCATTTGTCAAAATTATATCTAAAAAGATATTTGTCCATTTTTGCATGACAAAATGAAAAGGACTAGCCAAAGGTCTTGTAGCTGAATTAGCACCTCCTCATGTACAAAGTGCTTAAGGGTTTAGGGGAAAAAGGGTTCGAGCTGCGGGGTTAGCAGCATGTTATAATTATCTCTCAAAAATAAATGAAAATGACTAAGTGTCGTGTTGGGTTGTACAAGCATGATGTAATAATGTACTACTAAATAATTAATGCAAGTATGTTGTAATATCTTACTAGTAAAAATAAGCTTTGTCAAAAATCTTGTAATTCAATGATAATTCACCCATAAAAACAACTGAGGATCAAATTCTTCTCCCTTATGTATTGCCAAAGATAAAAAGTAAAAGCCTTAGTGTGGTCAACTTACTCATGTAGGCATGCTGAAGCTTCTGAGAAAGGTATTGTTGGCATTGGAGGCAGTGGTGGCAAAGGAGGCATTGGAGGGAGTGGTGGCAATGGAGGCAATGATGGCAATGGAGGCATTGGTGGCAGTCCGGGCATTGGGGGAAGCTTGAAAGGCGGAGGAGACACCACTGGTGTTACCGGTGCAGGCACAGGGTTAGTTGACCTTGGGCAAAATGACATAGGCTGAGCAGGCTGAGTAAGCAAAGGATCCACTGTATACATTTCCATGTCAAACATCCTAAACATAAGTCTAAAATTTTGGGCAGGTCCAGCAGCTGCACCACAACCTGTTGAACCCTGTCCACTGCCAGAAACTTGTGCATAACAACCACTCAAGTCCGGGGAACCGTCAAACTTCATTACATAGTTTCCAAACCAATTTGTAGTCACTTCCCTTGACATTGTCACTTGTCCATTACTATTGGCACAGGCAACTGTAACTTTAATTCCTGCATTTAACGAACTGTATTATTTAGTTCAAATTACAATCTTATGTTATATGGACTCCTAGAAGTTATATGCCCCTTCTTTAATAACTACAACATAAAAGTAACACAACCACTTAAAAACAAAAACATACATACATACATACATATATATATATATAAATTTATATATATTTATTATTAGGGGTTAAACTGTTAAAAGTTTACTTGGGAGTCAACAAGAAATTATTCATAATGTCAAATTTAAGTACATTCCTTAAGTGTGTTGTATCAAAAAAAGGACTATAGATAATACCATTTATATTGTATTGTCAATTCAACTACCTAAGTTTTATTTAAGTAAATCATGAACTATTTCTCAATTGGGAAATCTTAAACAATTGAGGACTTAATGGCTCATAACAAATGTCCAAGCCCCATTCACCAAATGGCATTAAATGACAAGCACGCCCTCTAATACCATCCAAGATTGGTGAGTTGGTTTAACTGAATAAGGGTATAATATATGGAACTGCCAAAAAAATAAGAGATTTTATGCTACAATATTGTACAGGAGAGAATATCTCAAACATAAATGAAGAATGTAGTAGGCAGGGGCTGTGGATCTCACCATAAATGGGATAATCAAAGAGGGACCTTTGGCCATCTTTGCACTGGTCACAGAAGACGGTGCCAGTGACCATGGTATCTGACTGAGCTCCATCAATGGCTGCAGCAAGAATGAGGAAACCTATGAAAAAGAGCTTCTCTAGCAAATCCATGAAGGTTTAGAAACTGTGGAAGGAGACCGTGAACCAAAATAGAATTAAAAAGAGAAGGTTTGGTGTTATCAGAATGTGACCAATACTAAAGAGTACTAGTATGAGATATATATATATAGGATATTCAACTCTCAACTGCCTACATTTAATGACGCGTGGAAATATGAAATGAAAACTACTGAAACTAGAGGAACTGTAAGTAGTACGGAACTTCATTTAAGATTGGCATTTGGAGGTAATAGACTTGCCTTGAAGATGCTGCATGCCAGAGAAATTGATCTGCTATTTTAAATTTTTACCCACCAAACACTTGGATGTATATTGTCATGAAGATCATGTTGGTTTTATGTTATCGATACATGATGGGAGATTTCAGATTATATAGGGAAGAGACTAAAAATTCTTTAGGTTTTAGATGTAGTGGTTGAATATTTGGCACCTAGTAAGGCAAGTGGTTGGGAATAAGGAGGAAGTCTTGTAGAGCGAAAAAAAAAAGAGAGAATTTATTTTTTTAGTTTTTTTTTTTTTTTTCAAGTGGGAGAGGGTGGATTAACCGAAATGTTAAATCTACGAGTTTAGGTCCAATTATGTTATATTAATTTCTCAATTTCTTTACCTTTCATCCATGCGGTAGTGGTACTTCCACCCATATGTGCATAACTCACATATATATAAGCAACAATTTTCCTCTCAAGTACGAATTATTATCTCTCTATAGACTTCCAGACCTCTCTCTTTTTGGGCCACAAACAAATCTTATTAATTATCCCTTTATTGTGGGTTTTTTCCTCTCCTATGCATCATTCATGGTAACCAATTTATTAATCACATATCAAACTCGCACACGCTCATTCATGGAAACTCCATACATCCACCTCCAATATCCTATTACATGGAATCTCAAGTTGCATCATTCAATATCCTATTACAATAGTGCAATTGCGGCAGTTGGAACCACTGCTATAGCCTATATAGGTCTACATGTGCAGATTTAGGGTTTTATATAGGTCTGTAGGTGCAATTTTAGGGTTTTTAGTGGCAATTCAAAACCTCTGCGATAGGTCCTGTATTTTGTAGTCATTCTTCATTGATATAGCACCATTGTCAATACTAAATGGTTGGGTCTTTTCCCAAGATCATGACCTTGATAACCTTGCTACCATGTCCCTTCTCCAACCAAGATACCACTTGTTGGAGAAACAACACCTTAAAGAGACTCTAATTAAGATTTTAATACCACATATAAAAACATCATTTAATTCAAAAGTTTAAACTTGTTGGAGTACTTACACTCACACATATATATCCAATAGATTCAAACTCTAATTCTCTTTCAAGGGATAGTTGGGCAATACCATTCAACCACCAAAAACTCTTTAAAAGGCATTATAGGCATAGCTCTGTATACTTGCAAATTGATGCGCTTAATTGTACTTACGTTTTACTATCAGGACCTTTTACCTTCTTTTGTAATGTGAACTTCATTGATGGGGCTTGCTTGTATAGCTGTATTCAACCCATTGCCTAGTACTAATGTTGGATTTTCTTGTGCAAGTCAGAAAGATGTGTCACAATACCAATTAGTAGCAATAATGTAGCACGCCTTTGTGAATACTATTGTTTATTTCTGTTTCCACCTTGCATTAAATGTCTATGACCCGCAAGGTATTGAGAGCAAGAAATGCGATTTAACCATTATCAATATCTTAATTTTTACTGCAAAAAAATGCCAAATCCATAATGTACTCAATGAGTGAAAGTTAACGATAACAAAATTTAATTTCTTTCTGATCACGAACCGACACTGGTCTGAAAGAGATCGACAAATTTATGATCAAGGAATGGACCACACATGGCCCTACAGATATAATTGTTAAAAAAACTCCATTGAATGCCAGCTTCTAATACCCCAAGTATATTTGTTTTCTGTCCTTGAAATTCTTGGGGGTGATCTAAAAACATAGCTTAAAGTGCATCTAATATGCTAGTATTAAATATTATTTTTACCCTTTGCAAAGAAAACAAAGTCAAACTATACATAAATGCAAGGAAAAACACATACCACATCATTGACTCTATGCTTATTAAAATTAGGAAAAGTTAACAGATATCCTAAGACATTTATTAGTTTATGAAATATTTATAGAAACTTGAAAAAGAAAAGGGAAATGCTAATGGATGCCCTTAAAGCAATGATTAACAATCTATTTTTAAAAAAAAAAATTATGGGAAAAGAAAAAAAAAAGAAATTAATGTTTTGATAGCTTTTTCTATTTCCCATAAAAGTAGTGTTAAAACTTTCCTAAAATGGATTGTTAATCATTGCCTTAAGGGCATCCATTAGCATGACTCAAAAGAAAAAAATAACCGACTTTTTTTTATATCTTTTTACATTTCCCACAAAAATGATATTAAAAGTTTCTTAAAATGATTATTAACAAATGCCCTAAGAGCATCCATTAACATAACTCAAATAATTTTAGGGAAAAGTTAAAGGATGTCTTAAAGACATTTGTTTAAGAAACATTTTTAGAAACATTTATGGAAAAAGAAAAAAGTAACTGATTTTTTAACAGATTTTTATATTTCACATAAAAGTGGTATATAAATTTTCTTAAAATAGTCCATTAACAAATGTCCTAAGGCATCTTATTACTTCTTATTAACATTTATCCCCGACACACTTGTGAACAAAACTCATCTATGCTAAGAAAGCATAAATATTATTAGAGTTTGAGGCAGCATCCACAGCCTTTAATTCCATCAATTCTTGTAAAACTATTTCTTGACACATTAGGCATGCCCATCAAGTCAACAAAAAGATGTGACTTGTGAGAGTGAAAATGGCAAGGTCTGTGAAGTGTGTCGCACCTAACTCCTTCAAGGCAGTGCTTATTTTCATATGTTCAAGACGTGGGCAGCTCTATAGCCGTAATACTTGACGCTTTAGCGGTAGCGGTATTAGTTAGCCATCAAAGTTGTAGTGAGCATTGATGAAGAGCCTAGCTAGCTAGAGAGATCAAAGATGTGCTCATGTGCTACAATCCATTCCCCATAACCTTTCTCTTTTCAACTGCATTGCACATGCTCAGATATAATGAGACTCATAAACTTCATTTTGGGTCCTTATAGGTTGGACCATTCTCGTGTCCTTGTGAACATAAATAGGTATCCAAGATAAATTTTAAAAAAATGAGTCATGCTATATGCACATTTTTTTCAAAACGTTAAGGTAGTAAGTTGTAATTGATTTAACATCACTTTCACGTATATTCACCGTAAATACAAATTTACACACACCAATCACAACTTGCCGACAAATTATGAAATTGTGTGTTTATAAGTGTCATTGGACTTTCCATTTAAATTCTCTATCATATAAAGTAGGAGATTTATTAATGGAACCATGAAACAACTCAATAATCTATTTATTTCGGTGAAAAATATTTTTTACAATTTCCTATGACAAGTATACAGAAAATATATTAAGTGCTTAATTAATATAAGCCCAATAGAGCCAAAAAATAATAAAATAAATATAATAATAATAATAAATTGAAGGTTAGATACTTAATAGGTCACCACAAATGAACTCAACACCACAAAAAAAGCTCTTCCAAATCCCAACAATAACTTATCCCTTTACGGACTGACAGCTGACCATCATTGACCAATGTTAATAGCCATCAAACATATGTAGGGGATCAAACCACAAAATTATGTCTTCTAATTGTTGTCATTTGTGATATGCCTATAATTTATGTCCTTTTATTATTTTAAAGATTTTTTTTGTTATTAAAAGAGTTTATATATATATATATATACAGAATCTTGTTATTAAGAGTTAAGTAAATAGGATAAGGGAAGGATAAATTTGGTATTTTTAGTTTATGGCAAAACATTCTTAAGGAGGTGCAAGGATATAGAGTCCACTACAATACTAGAGTCCATATTGATTGCTCAATTTGATCAACTTGCAGGTAGTTGAGCACGTGATCAAGTTGAAAATTAATGTTCTAATGGCCAAACTAGTATTGTAGTGGGGTGAATATTGAGCAAATATTGGGTCTTATTATAATAAGGTCAATACTGGGCTCAACTTAAGTATCAGCTCAAACGATGGAGATAAATCCAATATTAGCTAGCCCATTTTTTAATAAACACAAAACCACGGATTCTTGGTTAGACCCAATACCCTTCCAGGTTGCACACCAAGGTCATGTCCGAGGCGTGTCTGAGCTACCGAGGTAAATCCCAGAGAAGCTAAACTTCTTCGAGGTAGCTTTCTAAAAGTCCTGATGATTCCACAACAGTCCCCGCATCAATATAGGTCACCTGCCTGGCACCACTGCATTTAATGCAGAAGGACAAGCCTCAACAATAAGAAAAGCCCTAGAAGTCTCCATTCATGATGAAAAACCTACAAAAGAAAAGCTCAATAAGATCAGAATTTATCCAGGTGGGCGCCTAAACAATAAGGAAGACCTCAGAAGTCTCCTTTCAAAATGAAAATTCAAGAAAGAAGAGTCCGATAAAGCCAGAAGTTATCCAGGTGGAATAAGACAAAATACGAAGATAACTCATATAAAAGGAAGAGAAGAAAGAGAAGAAACGGACACAGAATAGAAGAAGAGAGAAAACAGTAAGGAAAACACTAAAGAGAGATTTATGTAACATATCACACTTGAATTAATAAAAAGATTCTAGTAGTTTACGTGTTATTGTCCAAATTTCTCATTATGGATCAATATCAACCCATAACAAAAATTAATTGTAACACGTGTTTTGCTTAGTATCTTAAACCATAGAATTAAGGGACACATACCTACAAGTATTGATCAACATACAAATAGTCAAGATTGTGATCGAGTTAAAGATTCATGGATCTGAATGAATCATGACGTCTCAATGGCCAAACTAGTCCAAATCAAGTAGTTTGTTCAAAACAAATCACTCTAAAACTAAGTTTAATTTTATTTCAAATAAAGAAACAATTTCTTTGGCTGGTTATTATTTTGGAAGAGAAGCAAATTTATGGTACTAGCTAGTAGCTACTCAAGGAGAAGGAATATCGTACATATTTAAACCTTATAGTTTTAGATAAATTTCATTTGAACATATTTGTGTCGTGTGCTTCAAACAACATTAGAAGGATAGCAACAAAAGGTTTAAATGGTTGCACTTTAAAAAAAAAAAAAATTAAGGTTCAAATGAAACTAGTTGAGAGCTTAAGGTTTAAGTGAAATCTACCCAAAACTCTAAGAATTGAAATATAATTTATCCAAAATATTATTAACTTTAGAGATATAGACCCCGTTTGGTACGTGAGTTCAAACACATATTTTCAATTTTTAAATAATATTATACGTATTTTTACACACTTTTTCACCCACACGTATTTCCAAAAATATTGAAAACTGTTATTTAAACACACGTACTAAACGGGCCATAAAAAAACCAAATGCTTCTCTTTTATGATATTTTCTTTTTCTTTTTCCTCTGTGAGGTACCACCCATAAAAACTTAATACACCTATTCACTTTTCACAGGTGTGGCTGATTTAATGGAGGGGAATTCTATTCTCCTGCAACACCATAATGAGTGAGAGCATGTAATTATATCAACTACAACTTCCGCTCAATTTCCATGTCTCTAATGTCAAGTTGAATGACTAAATGCAAACCACCCTCTCCGTAGCTCAGCTTTCACACTGGTGGTGGTCCCAATGATTCTTGAAAACCTTTTTCTTTTTTGCTGAAGATTCTTGAAAACCCGTTTACTTCCACTGGAATCTCTAATAATGCCTCTACCGGCAATTCATGGGGTTTCACATGAACCACATTCTGTGTACAGTATACACCAGCCAACAGCTGGCTTGGTCCACCTAAAAGCTATGGTGGTTCAATCAGATTTCTGATAATTACCGCAAACTATGTAAAAGAATCTCAACACTTTTTTTTTTTTTTTTTTAATCGTGTAATTCAATAGTTAGGAGAGGAAAGGATCTTTAATGAAAGGACTTAGTTTAGGTCCAGCACATCCAGCGCACCAGACCCGGTTAGATGGTGACATGTGTTCAAAAGTGAACACATGTCACATCATCTCAACAGGTTTAATGACACTGGACACTTTTTTTTTTTTTTTTTTTTGACAGAAAAGATAGAAATATATTAAATAAAAGTAATAACATACAAAGACAGTGCCAGGGTGGTTCCCACTAAACCCAACTTAAAAGTGACAATTAAACTATAAAACTTCTAACACACTCGTCTCCCCATAAACATAGGCAAATTACCATGTCCTCTTAACTTTGAGTTGTCTCATTTGTGAAAGGCTGGTTTGTAAAGTTGGGAGTTCTTATGGGCCAGATATGCCTTTCATTCCAATTAAAATTGATCCATCTTAGGACAGCCTAATCCAAGTTCAACATCCAAACCACCATTGTGGCCATGGGACAATTGAAAGTATTGCTAAGCGGCGCCATAAAAACGCTACCAGCGAGGAGATGCTCCTAAAATTCAAAGTCCCTTCTTTCCCACTGAAAGATCATCCATAATAGATAATAGTTAACAAACTACTCCCTAAGAAGAGGAACTGGTTATGACCAATTCCAATTCCAAATTCTCAATTCTCATAGCATAAAAATAGGACAATTTCTTCTACAGAGTGTAACAAACAAAATAAAATGCTCATAAACAGTAGTAACACTTATAAGGGATAACATCCATGCGTAACACACGTATAATCTCTTAATTTATTTAGTCACTGTTTCAAAACAACCGAACCGAAATCCACTCACGTGATTAACAGACGAGAACAAAATTTAATTGTAAATAATAATGTGAATAACATAGATGGATCTGAGTTGCAACACCTACTACAAACAAAGCCGTTTAGGCCAAACTAATGTCAGTACTTTAAAAGCCTACCAAAATTGTCTCCATACTGTTCAACAGTAACATTCACGGCAGAACACCCAAAAACAGGATATAAATTAACCTAAGAAAAAATAAAGCATCTCATTAACCAAAAGCTTCTCACAATTTCAGTGTCTCTGTCAAACTTAAGCATCGCATGTAAGATCACCTCAATTTTCTTCACCGACACCATTTTCAACATTCTCACCATTCTCAACATTCAAACCATTCTCAATTTTCTCAGCACTGCACCCAAAAGAAAAAAAATTAATAATAAAGTAAAGTAGTCATCAGGTTGCAGCAAATATGTAATGAAAGCAATATGGAGCAAGCTCAACAATTCTTTTCTTCTGAAACCCCAGAATAGATATTCCCTAGTTTTCTAGTTACATGCATTTAAAGTGGTAATATCTCTCGCACTTGACATATGTATTACGAGGGGAGGGGGGGAGGGAAATGGCTATGCATAATATATTGCATATTTGCATAGATGTCACGAGCAAGGTTGTCCAATGCCTGCCCTACTTTTTCCAGCTACATCAACATCAGAAACAATTACAACACTCCGCAATTTTCATTATGAAAAAAACCAACCAAAATAGAAGTCATCAACTTCTTATAATCATGAATCTTGTAAGGTTCTCCAAAGATACTTTCAATTTAGAGCTGAAATTTAAATACTTCCAATCTGTATGCATGTGAGTATAAATGCAAAGATCAACATAAAGAGGTGTATCAAAGAGCCAAAAACACAGGTTGTTAGCTTAAAAGTAGATCATCCATCTTTCATGCAGCAATGGTGTAACAGTTCACGGCAATGGCTCAAAAGGCAGAACACATATGTTGAAAACAATGACAATTGTTTCACATTATGACCGGCCCATGCAGCTTACAATTTTCACCCTCTACAATACAAAGATTTAGACAATTCATGTCTCCATACCTCATCATGTTACCAACATGGGTCAAATGTCTCAAGAAGCAGTAAAAGAAGAACTAGAAACTGTCCCAGAACAGGAATGCTTCAAAAACAACCTTAACCATTTTCATGGTCCATTAATTAAATGCAATGCATTCATAAGCGAGCAGATGTAAATATGTAATAAGAATCCAGAACCAGAGTCAGCATCAAAAACCATTGAACTAAAAAAGGTGCATAATTTCTGACTGTGACACTTGAAAGCAATCAGCAGCACCAAAGTGACAGCAGGCATAGTCAAAACACAAACATGTCTAATACAACAGACGACATGTCAATCTTCGAGATAATCAATTCATGAACATGGCGTGTTGTACTTTTCGCATACAATAGCATCTTATCCCTCAAACTTTGGTTCACCAAAACCCTAGAGGCTCTCCTCATGGTTGCCAGAGCTCTTATCCTCAAAACCAATACATTGCTTCAAGTAAGTCAATAATGTTCTAAAAAAATGGGAACCAAGGTGGGGGTGGAATAAAGCCAGAACAATATTAGAATGCATGAACCAACTCTCTTTAATAATTCGCATAACCTCCTTCTACAAACAATTAAGTACATTATAGAGTATGATTTAGGATAGAACATAATGGCAGGAAAGAATACATGTAACCACCCTGATTAGTCTATTGACATCTATGGCTGACACCAAAGTTTTGGGGCTAAGTCTTGGTTGTAGTTGTTGTAAGTTACAAACACGGGGTTTGAACCCACAACCTTAACCTCCACCCATTCTTATGGGAGAAGGAAGCACCACTTGAACCAAAGCTCATTGGCCTCCTCTCTCTCTCTCTCTCTCTCTCTAAAGAACTACTAGAGCAAATGAAACTAATACTTTCTCATGCAAACTGAGCTGGAAAACAATACTTCTACAGTTCTACCAATCAAAACCTATTTCATTCACACAATTCAAAACAATACCCAAAATCTATTTCATTCACACAATTCAAAACAATTAAATAAAAACTAATATGCATCAGAAACCAAACAAAGTAACAATCTTTCACAATTCATTGAACTAAACCAATAATAGCACAATTCAACAAACCTCTGGGGACGACTCTCCACCGGTGAATCCGGCTTCCTCCAAGTCCTCTCAGTCCGATCCTCAGCCCGACCATTCCCGAGCCCGAACGACCTCCTCCTCTCCAACTTCTCCGGCGCAGTCTCCTTAATCTTCACAGCCTCCAGCTGCTCATCAATCTTCTTCCAATCCTGCCCTTTCTCCGCCAGCACATCCTCCCTCGGCCTCGCCGCCCCAAACGGATTCACAGAACGCGGCGCAGCCGCCACCGGTACAAAAACCTTCGATTCCGTCTCCTCTCCCTCCTGCTTCTCAATATTCACAACAGGCAAAGTCCTCGGCTGCAAATTCAGCCTCGGCCTATCGCCACCAGCAGCCACACTCTCCTCCTTCTTGTTCCTCCCCCAATTCTCCGACGAATCCGCGCCGCCATTCGAAGCAAACCCCACCACCTTCCTCTCCGAGCTAAACCTCCGCCCCTCCGTCGGCACAAACGCCTTGCTCGACCCCCAATTGTCCGAATCATCCGCCCGCGACTGCGAATTGAAGAAACCCCCTCTCTCTCCTCTCTCTCCCCCTCTCTCTCCTCTCTCCCTCCGATCGAAACCGTTGCTTCCGATCGAAGTTTTCTTCGCAGCGCCCCAATCGTCGGTCTCATCAGCCCGAGACGGCGCCAACGGCTCCCGATTCGACTCCCGATTCCTCCTCCCCTCATCGGAAACCCTAGAAGACCCCCAGCGAGAACTCGAGTCCCCGTTGCTCAAGCCATAAGATCTGAACCCGCCGCCGAGCCGGGTTCGATCGCGCTCGATTTCTTCATCGGTCCGCTGGCGCGGTCCAGTAGGGAGAGCCAAAAGCTCCTCAGTCGTTAAACCCTTCGGCTGCTGATGAGACTGCTTTTGCTGAGCTTGGCCCGGCTTGTAAGTACTGAACTCGGCCAAAGACAGAGTCTGACCCTTCTTCTTCTTCGACTTGGCCGGAGCCGAAGCCGCCGCCGCCGAAAGCGAAGGAAAATCCGCGAGCGGCTCGGCGTGAATCGCGGAATTCTGCTGCTGCTGCTGCTGCTGTTGGAGAAGCTCTTCCTCTTCGTGTTGCTCGGCGTCTAGAGCCCACGCGCCTGGTTTGGCCCATGGAGACACTGTTGCCGCCATTGTTGCGTGCTTTTGCGTGTTTGTTCGAAAGATTTGGGTTTGCGTTTGCGTTTTGGTTGTTGTTGATAGAGAAGAGAAAAAGGAAAGGGGTTTGAGGGTTTTATATATAGTGGGAGTGGATCGTACGGTGGAGAGTCAATGTGGGGAGATTTTGATTTGGATGATGGAATGGACGGTTGTGATGTGGGCTTTTATGTCTGCGTAATCTTTCAGAGAATGGAAAAGGTAGATTCTTGTTAAGATTTTTTTAGTTTATTTTTAGTTGTATGGAGTCGAATAAGAACATTCGGTTTGATTTTTGTTCTGAACAACAATGATCAAATCTTTTTATTATTCTTTTGGAAAGAAAAAATTTTATTACGTAAAGTGATAAAGAAAAAAAAAGATCAGGTTAACAAACGCTCTTATCTTATGACACATTATTTATACATTTTAAGAAATTTTTAATTAAAAATTAGTGAAACCCAAGAAAAAATAATAATTTCATAGGTAAGTGATAAGCAATCACTTATGGTCTACCACAATAGAGTTGTAGCCAATAGTTGTAGAATAAATTGTGATCCTAAAAGCACTAAAAACAAATGTCTATTTTTTCACCCTCTTTTATATTTTTATTTTTGTGCTGTGACAGGTCTAATCTTGTACTATCTCAAATACTATTTGGGTAAGATATAAAAAATTGAATAGACTTTTTTTTGTGTAGTGTAAATACTGAAATTCATTTTCTTTCCCTTTTTAAGATTTAAGATTGAGCCCCAAAAAAAAATTGTAATCCTCTCCTTTTCAATTTATTGGTTTTTTTTTTTCTTTTTTAGGTTTAAAAATAGTTATCCACATTCTTAAGTGTGGAAGTTTTACAACCCTTAATTTTTATTATTATATTAACATTTAAAAAAATATTTATATATATGTATATTTTATGAATTATATATATATATATATATATATTGTTAAACTTGGTTGGTGGTAACTCTAATATAAAACAAGAGGCACTTTAAGGGGAGAAGAAGGAGGAGTAGAGTAGAATTGGCTAAAAATATGTTAATTTTAAGTCAAATTTACTCTATTCTACTCTACTCTCCTTCCCTCCCTTAATCCAAACGGACCATAAGAATATCATTGCGTGTTTATTTATTTATTTAGTTAATAATTGTGTCATTTCTAATTAAAACTCTTAAAAATAATAATAATACTTCTAAGAGGTGCTCTAGATAGACTTAAATCCACAATTTTTTTAGTTTAGGAAGCTCTTGATTTTCAATCTTTAAGATGAATGCATAATTATAAATTCAATGAGTTGTCCAAAAAAAGAAGTTTACTCAACGCACTTTTACTATATTGTTATCAATTGCTTATCTTCTTTTTTTCTATTAATGTAAAAAAAATATAAGCATTATATTCATTAACATGCGTTGCATTAGATTTGATGTGTGTAACTAAGAAATTTGGTATATCCTTTATCCAAGCACTCATGTCTTCTACATGTTGATATATTTTGCCAAGCATCGGATAACTTTGTTACCTCTCTTACCTATATGTTGCACTACCCACCTCCTTAATTGTCTAAGGCTATGCTTTGCTTCATCAAGAATGTGTCCCACTCTAGATAGATTTGGTTTGTTGGATGGATGCTCGCACAATTGTTGGAGAATTACATCCCAAACACCAACATTCCCAATAAAGCTTATTCCTCAAGCTAATGTAATTGCTTTTTTCTTTTTTCTTTTTTTTTTTGGTTCGATTAACGGATGTTATAAGGCATTCGATAAAGAAGCATTTAATATAACATGTTACAATCACTTTTTATGCTTTTAAGACACACACATCCGTTGTCACTCTCTCAATCCCATAAAATATGAGGGTATTTTAGTATATTTAATACAACTTTAACAGGTACCATCTTTTTAATGAAAAAAAAAAAAAAAAAAAGGCATTTTATTCATTCACTTGCATCACATCATGTTGGAAGCGTGTAAACCATTCAGTTCAGTACATCCATTATCCAATCACTCAAAAGGGTCACATCTTCTATATGTGGGGTAGATATTACCCAAAAAGTCGGCAAATTTCTTGCCCCTCTTAGCTACATGATGCACTTCTCACCTCCTAAATTGTCTATGGTTGCTCCTTTGCTTCATCAAGAATGTACCTTCTTAGATGTATTCGGTTCATTGGACACTCACACAGTTGTTAGAGAAATTGCCTTCTAGAATCACATCCCAAACAACATTCCTGACAAGTGACAAGTTATTATTGCTCCCGCTACTGGAATTGCTTCAATTTCCTCTGCATCATAAACCATCCTTTCTTACTTTGCTCAAAGCACCTATTATTAATTTATTAGCAATCCTTTTTCATCCCTTATAACCACACCCATACTAAATAGATATCACCACATATCTATTTTATATTATTCATCTTAAACTACTAAGTTCTTGTCATAACTAGCTAATAAGACAATGAGATCGTATCACATCAGGCATTGCTATTTGGAGAGCTCACAATGGCAAAGAGAAAACCTTCATCCCCTTTCTCATTCTCTCCGAAATCCAAAAAGAGGGTAAAAGATCCCTTTTGTTAATAACTTTTTAATATAAAATAGGAATTAACTAAATTTAGAACTAGCAATCTATAAGCTTCAAAAACCACTTTGTTTTAAGCAACTTTTGACTATCACCTTTCCAAAATTTAATCTTGAAATTATGCAGCTTATCAAGAGAGAATTGAGATGGTGTAAAACTTGTCATGATTAATTTTACACTTAGTCACAAATATATTGCTTAAGGTTTCAAAAATTAATGGAGTCCATTTTTGTATCAAGAATATATGCTGAGGTCACCTTAAAGGAGAACTAAGGACAAGGGCCACAAAAGACAGTTTAGGGACTAAAACATTGCTTAACCGTTAATTTTGTAATGAAATTTGTTCGCTTTGTCATGTTTAGCTCTGAACGTGAACTTCTTCTCCACAAAAAAAACAAAAAACAAAAAAACAAAAAACAAAAACAAATAAAAACTGTGAACAATTTTACAGTCAAAAGTATGCACCAGCGCATCTACCCCCAACAAATCAAAAAAAGGGTCGAGTTTTTGCCAAAATTTGAAATTCGCAAAGAGAAAATTCCTGCAGCCTAGTCCATGAGAATGTATATCATGCATCGGGCATATGGCATATGCATTATCTCTCTTTTAGACTGTGGATCCAACATAAAATCATGTGATCCATATGTTGTAAAAGTAACTATGCATATATATTATATCTATAATTATTGCTACTCCGCAGCTTTAAAGTTCAAACCACAACGTGATGTATAATCCTAACAAGCTCATCCAGTTCGTTTTGCCAATTCAATTGGCATGTATTCGATCCTTTAACTATGTTACTATTAATTAATTGATCGCAGTACTTTATGCTGAAAATTTATCAAGTAAGAAACACTAAATTAAACAAACTCAAAAGTGAAAAAAGAATCAACGAGATAAACCCTCAACTGAACCATCAACATGTACAGCAAAAAATCATGAACTGTTTATTATAGATGATGAAACCTGCCATGAGCTCATTTTAGGTATCTCCACTTCTGCTGAATGCTGATACAGCTCCAACCCCCATTTGAGTGAAAAAAAACAGTGCATCACCCATAGATTCAGGCGTTCCATGGACCTTGTCCCCTGGCTTCTCATGAACAAGGGAAGATATGTTGCAACCAACTATTGATATCCCAAGGTCTGTCTAGAGAAAATGAGGAGCTCATCATTCTGCACAAGCAATATCTTAACAAGTTGCAGGTTACTTCGGCGCTGTGGCCTGTGGATTATTTCTCTTGCAAGAAAAACTCATTGTTCAAGACCTTCTGAATTACGTATGGTGATCAAATGTTCATCTTCAAAACTCTTCACTGAATCCCCACCAACGTACCACGTTACAGTCCCTGCAGTTAATAGCAAAAGTACCATCATAAACTAAAGGCTTGATGATGATGGGAATATGTACAAAATTCTCAATCCTGTGAGATGCAAAAATAAAGAAAAATATACGCCAAAGAAAAAAAAAATTAATTACACACAAGACAGTATTTACGTGGTTCGGCAATTTGCCTACGTCCATAGAGTTGCAAGAATTTCACTATTCTCAAGGAAAAATATAGAGTGCGGAAGTACAGTTTTTCTCTCTCAAAAACGACATCGAAAAAAACCCTAATCTCCAAAACAACATTTTTTATATCCTGCGTATAGGATTCACAATGGGCTACAAAAACCAGCCAAAAAAAAAAAATTACGGTTTGGGCCTATCAGCCCAAGCCTCCGCTCCATGAACTAAGCCTTAGAAAATCTCCCATTAAAAACTATAACAACATTATTTCGGGTCAAGTCATAATCCTAATCAAACACAACAAGGCTCCACAAAGCCCAATAGATGAGGCAAAAAAACCCCCACTTTGTAAACAATTATGACTTCTTAGTCTATCTTTAAGATTGTACGGAGGACAGCTCTAGGAGCATTTCATTTAAAAAACAGGCACAACAGTTTTTTAAGGTATTAAGGATCCCAACAAATGAACCAGAAAAAAAGGTAATAACAAAAATTATTACAGAAAATCAGCACACCATCAGTTGCTCCATCCAGGATAAATTCTATGATTAAAACTGGTGTAAAAATTATCAAGATTAGGTAGGTAGATAATTGGCCACACTGTTAATGAGCCACAAAAGGAGATAGTCTGTTATATTATTCTACCTATAATAATAACATCTGCAGTTCTGAGATAACATTCATCACCCAGACAGGCATGGGGAACCCCACAACCAATCAGGATCTAGCCCCAGTCCAAGACAGCAGCTTAATCCACAATTACCAGTTCCAAAGAAAGAGGACAAGTAGATGAGGGTACTACCCCATTGTAGTCAAATAAGTATTTACCTATATATATATCTTGAAGATTACCCATAACTCTAAAAAATAATTCAGTCCTGCTCCTTGACAAACAAGTACATTTAAGAAGGCACAATAGGACCCACCATCCACACAAACTATAGGTGCAGTCATACCCGAAAAATAAATTTTTTTAAAAAAAAAAAAAAAAAAAAAAAAAAAAAAAAAAAAGAGAAAGAAAAAGATGGAAACCCTCTTTCTAAACAACTCAGAATTACCACCAGGACCTTAGGTAGGATAAAAAGCTTGCAGTCCATAAGCAATAATTTGGTTTTCTGTAATCTCAAAAGGCCTCCTTGTGAGGAATCCACTCAATATGCTAATCCAACCACTATTTCCAATGAAGACAGGGAGTCTGTATCTTTACTTGTAAAATACACACTATGAATTTTATGAATTTTCTACTATCCAGATCAGTTTCTCTCTTTGGTAGGGTTTAATATCAGACCTGGTTGGGATCAAATGCAAGTTTCGTCAGAGTCAAAAAAATCAATTGGCATCAGTCCAAGGGTGATATAGATTATGCAGAAATCAAGTTTCATTTCTGACATCCTCATGGTTTGTGCCAACACGTATGGTCTAATGCTTGTATACTTCTTGAAACAGTCAGCGCTTAAGTTTTACTAAATGATGTATAAGTGTTTGAGTTATTAACATTAAATGGAGTTCCAAGGAGATATTGAAAGGGTCACAAGAACATATCAACTATGATAGATTAGATCTATATCAAATCAAAGGTAATAAAAGCATTTTTAGAATAATTAAGTTAAATTACCTAGAGCAGGACGTGGCTCCTGTTCTCTGGTCGCATGAAGTATGATTGTTCCTGAAAGCACAGTGATGAATCCACATATCTCAGAGGCAATGCTGCTGACAGTCTGACCTGACCAATCCTGCACAATATACAAGAAGAAAAAGATTACAGCTCACCATTTCTCAGTAATGTATGCAAATTATAAAAGCATCATGTAGCATCAGAAGCATATTTCAGGATATGTTTGAGATATCTACCTTGAACATTATGGCACTAGCAATGATAGTCAGAGTTGTGAACATTACATAATATACTGGAGAAACAATTGCTGCATCGAATGTGTCCAATGCCTGAAATGAAGATGCCAGAAACATCAGCAAACATGAGAAACTGGCCCTTTCATTTGGCATGGTATTAAAAAAAACTTCTACACAGACTTGGACTAAAAGAAAGCCTGAAAACCAATTTATATTGATGGAATAGCCATCTAAGTAGCATACACTATTTAGAAACTTAAGTTTCTATGAAGTGGCATCAATGTATTCAATATTTTGCATTAATAGAGGTATGATTTCACTGGAAAACCTTAAGGACGAGGGCAGACAGGTGCATATGCGGAATGACTAATTGGAGCCAACTTACAGTCTTATGTGCCCAATTTACACTTGTGTGTATAAATTTGAAGGACTGAAAATTGAAACAGATCATAAAGGCTCCAGACATATGACTCATGCCGTTAAATTAGCATTCAAATATAAATACAGTTGAAAATTATGAGTGCTTGATCCAAGTCTCCTGTATTCAGTGACAACCTTATCCCCAATCTTTAGAGAGGCTAATTTCTGAACTCAAACCTGTGACACATTTGCTTGGATGAAGTGTACTTGCTATCACACCAAGGTTGTCTGACCACTACATTCTAGCTTGAAGACTTTCATAAAAATAAGAGTAACATTCAAGCCCTCTCCAAGGGAAAGCAAGTAATCAACTTGAATTTGAAATATCTTATATTTAATTTTTCATATGCCAAATAATTATAGTATGCACAGTAGGTAAAGATTTAATTTCCTAGCACGAGATGATTTTAGTCACTCCAAAAGCAACAACACTGGTTTTTACACGTACAGATATAAATCCAACCAGAGAATAGTACCACTGCCAACAATGATAACACCATACTCACCTTGTTCAGGTAATTTAATTGTGTAATGACGCAGATGACCGCTACAGTGAAAAAAAACCAAGTCTGAGGATAAGCCATTTGACTTACTCCCTCCAATGTAAGCTTAATTGCAATTCCAATGGCCTTTATGCTTACAACCTGAATCAAAGTGCAGGAAGGTTTCAAAGATAAATGATTAGGATGGTATTAAATTATTAATACTACATTGTGAAATTTAAATGCCATAGGAGCTTGATGACATAGTATGATATATAATAGATAACCTTTTGATAAAAAAATTTAAAAAATAAAAATAAAATTTTACCGTAAGTGAACCCATTAAAGAACAAATTCCCAAGTAGATTAGTATATTTGTCTGCCCACAGCGAGGTTCAAAGTGCAAAATAAAGGCCAGCACTATTGAAAGTGAAGCTACAACATATATTAGAAAGGCTGTTGAAAGAGAAATGGAAAGGAAAAACAATTAGTAATCTCAAGAATATAAACAGTCAATCACAAATAACATCGAAGATAGAAAAAAAAAGGGGTCTAAACTCTAGACACGCACACATTTGTATATACCTGGTTGTGTCGCCAAGATCCAGATTTCTTGTACAGAACTTGGAGTGTGCTCCTGAGGTGCATGGATTACAATTATAACTGATCCCACAATGCAGGATACACATCCTACAACACCCATCTTCTGCAGGCGTTCCTTCAACAAGAAGTGAGCCAAAACAGCACTGCACACATATTAATCAAATATATAAGCTATGAAACAAACTTCAAACAGTTTCCCATATGAAATTACCACATATAAGAAAATCTCACATTGGCATTTACCTGATAATTATACTCAGTGCACCAAGTGGGGTTACTAGAACTGCTGGAGCATAGACATAAGCCACAAAGTTTGCAACCTCTCCAACGATCACTATATTGTCCAGAAATATTAAAGCATAAGATCAAAGCTATTATACAATTCTGCCTACCATTTCAAAGAGGGGAAAGAGAGAGAGAGAGTAGGATCACCATTGCTATACTTACTTGTCACCATGCCTGCCCACCAAAGTGGCTCTAGCAAATAAGTATAACCTCCTACTCCTACATTAGTAAAGAAACAAAAGTCAGTTACAGGAAACAAAAGGCATACATAACCTCAATAAACTCTAGGATTGACAGCACATAACATAATAGCTTTACAATAAGCTATTCAACAATACTAGCTTTCTATCTTTTAATAAGTGAAAATTTGTGTTTGATAATTAATTCAAAATTTTGCTACTATCAAACATATTTTTTTTATGGGTATATTTTATTTATTTACTACTGTCAAACATATTGAAACTAAACCTTAATGCATTCCAAGTTTAATATCCTTTTCCTCAATTTATGAGAAGAATGGTAACTTCTGTTTAGTGTTTAACCCATCATCTTCTATATTTCTAACATATTTTGAAATTTATATCTTAAAACTTTACTCTATCAAACAACTATAGTTTAGTCACTAACAGTTCCTTATTTATGACTCACTTGAATAGACAGGCAACTAGATTTTCGGTTTTTCATAACTGAGATACATCAGGATACAAACAATAAACAGGCAGCACAGGAAAACGTTTTTTGGAGTAAAATGTCGAAGAAACATGACAACTTATAATTGCACGCAGTGAAAAAGGCATTGACAACCTCATTTAGAAACAACAAAAACAAGAAAGTCGATAACGACAATTTAAAGACAAGGGCATAGCTCCTATCCAATCCAGTGCTGAACTGGACACATGGTCCACATGCAAAAAAAAAAAAAAAGCAATGACATGAGTGGCCCCAGAAAACACACAGCTTTCACTCCTGTTCGACACTGGACAGATCAAGGACAATAATAGCAACAAGAAACTTCAAGCATTTCCCTCTCATTTTAACTCTCCTCCTCTTCCTCTAAACTTTCCATGAATCAATCTCAACTGGGTATTACAAAACAGACTACCCCAATAGCAATACAATAGTTCTTCAATAACCCTTCTAGCCACTGGGGGCTAATAGTTCAAAACCCATTAGAAGCCACTCATTACTGCCTAACCAAAGCAACTGGCTCCAATTTTCTAAACACTCCGATAGCTCTATCAGTGTGCTCAATATATATAAATATATATATATATATATATATTTCTTTTTTGAAACATTTTATGTAGAAGAGGGGGATTTAAAACCTGGAAATAATTGTTAGAAACATGAGGAAATGCCATTTGACATTATAAAAAATAAAAAAATAAAAAACAAAATTTTTTTCTTAGTTAACAGCAATTTACTATTTAAAAAAGAAACCCCACCTCGAAATTCAACAACCTTCACACTCTATATTTACACTCCGATGTGTCTGACAGTATTTCTCGGTAATTAAAATCCCAACACTACCAACTTCAATCAGTGAAAAAAAAAAAACTGAATCTTTCTTTCCTATCAAATACAAAGATTCAAACTTCAAAAACCAAAATCAAACTAAACCTCTATATCAAACACACACAATGCATCTAAAAACTAATACATTGAAATTCAATCCAAACTAAATTCACCGATTTCTCCGCCAAACAAACACTCCATAGCGATCCGATACAAACTTCAAAATACCCAATTGAATAAACAAAAAGAAGAAAGAAAAAATGACAAACCTGCACGAGTACCAGTGGAACCAGCTCGTTTAAGACCTTTCTTCTTCAAGATGAAGCTCGTCCCAATGAACACACTCGACGCCACCGCTAGTATCAGCCCCTTCGCATTGTCCGACATTCCCATCTCTCTCTAGGTCAGAGAAGAATTAAGTGAAAGAATCAAATTATAGCTTCAATTTTTCCCGCCAAAAAAAAGAGAAGCCTCGGATACCCTTTACCTTAAAAACAAAGAAACAAACAAAAAAAAAAAAAAGAGAATTTCTGTGTGTTTTTTTGACTTTGCAACCCGGCGACTCAGTAGAGAGTGTGACTCAACGAGTTCTGAGTTTCTGAAACCCAATCAAAATAAATAGAAAAAATATATATATTTAAATAAATAACATTGCTTTTGTATAGAGATTTTATAGTTTGAGAGAGAGAGATCTAAAAAAAGTCTTCTACTTCTTCACGAAGCGAAACACTCTCTATCTCAGTCTCACTCTGAACTCAAAACTCAAACTCAAACTCAAACAACGCGTCGTGTTGTTAGAAGCTTCCTCTGATTCCGTGTTTTAGCGGTTTGTTTTTCCCACTTTGCACCCGGTCTCCGCGCCGCTGATTTGATGCTTTAGCCACGTGGCAGGTTTCGTGTGGATTTTGATTTGCGCCGGAAGTGAATACTACGAAAGCGTGTGTACTTTACTACACTAGTACTACTTTTTGGTATTTTGCTTATTATTGCTCATTATTACTTTTTTTTTAAGTAAGTAAAAAAAAAAAAAAAAAAAAAAAGTAACAAAAACAATAGTTTTTTGTGTTTAAACAACATTACACTATTTTTATACACTTTTTTATCTACACATATTTTCAATAAATACAAATAACATTATTAGAACAATATTACCAAACACCCCCTTAGTAATTACAACTTGCCTTGTTCAGCTGAAATTTAAGTTGCCTGTTATTTGAAATTTAACATTTTACTCACCTAAGATTAGCTCAATTAGATTTTCATAACCCATATTTGTTAAAAACATAGCTAAATATGTAATTTTGCTCAACTTATATGTCTCTCTCATCTAAAAATATAAAAAACATAAAAATATAAGATTAAAAAATATCAAAAAGAATCCAACGGAACACTTGCATAATGGGATTTCAAGCCATAGACAACTTAAATTTCGATCAAACCTCATGTAGGTAAAGTGTTACCATAAGTAGGCAATTTAAATTTCAACCAAACTACAAATGAGTAAGGTATAATTTGCCAAAAAAAAAATATTTTGTTTTTGTAAATTTTGAGGTTAGTCAGTCATGATGTGGTTCGAGGCTTCGAGGTCACTGTTGGCCCATATGATTGTTGCTGATTTTTTTTTTTTTTTTTGGGGGGGGGGGGGGGGGGGGTGGTGGGGGGCGGGGGAAAGATTGTTGCTGATGTTGTGAAAAGACCAAAGTAACCTCTCTAGAATATACTAAATATATTAAACATATTTGATTAATAATATTAATAGCTAAAAAATTTTAAATTAAAGGATTTATAGAGCAAACTTTATCTAATTTATTAAGAATTTTTTATTTAATATCAAATTACTCATATTAAAAAAAAAAATAAGTTCTAATTCATTTATTTAAATTTTAAAGCTTCTTAACAAAAAAAAAAAACATTTAAATCAATATACCACAGTTTAGCATTATTTGTAACTCTAAAAACCAAACTAATCACAGAAAAAAAAAAAAAAAAAAAAAAACATAACATAACATAATTTTATATAAATATATATATATATATAAAGTAATAAAGATCTATTTCATTCTTGATTATTTATTGGACAAAATTTTTATGTAAACTAAGTGACAGAAATTTGTAAGCAATCCACTACGTGACTGATAAATACACTAATGGTCTGTTTGGAATTCGTTTATTTTGCTGAAAATATTGTAGATAAAAGTAAAAGTAAGCAGAAATAGTATAGTGAGACCAGTGAATAGTACCAAAAAGTGCAATAGAACCCATAAATAGTAGCAAAAATAAACTGATTTTTTTAATTTAGAGTCAAACGCACACTAAATTGCATAAAAACCTTGCTCTTATTTATTTCATCCTTCCATGCTCTAATAACAAGTAGAATATAAGTAAACATTTTTTTTTCAGCAAAAAAAAAAAAAAAAAGTAAACATTTTTAAGGTGGCTAGTGGCTAGTTTGTAGAAGAGGATAGTTTTGTAATTCCAGTAAAGCTCAATGACAGCATAAAGCACAGTATTGTCCATGATTATATGCACAAGAAAAGCACAGACATTGGATTTGGGTAGAGGCCCTTTTGGTTTCCCCAATGGCTCTCTCTCATGCACTTGCCATATTGGAGACGGTGAGAAGTGAGAAAATATTTAACGACTATAATCTATAATAATGGACCTATTTCTTTGTTGCCAAGTATAATCATATTACCTTATCAAAAAAAAAAAGTATAATCATGTTACCTTTGCTCAAAAAAAAAAGTATAATCATATTACCAAAATAAAAAGAGTATAATTTTATTAATATTCGAATTTTGTATGATTTTTTTTTATAAGAAGATTCTTACTTTTACTTGCAACAAGTGAGAAAGATTCCATTTTTTTTTTTTTTAAGTGAGAAAGATTCCATCCATGATCTTTTCAATAGGAGAGACAGCAATACCACTCTTGTACACAAAGACTATTGATGAATTTGGTGTTGAATTGGTAGAGATGGGTCACACATTTAAAATGTCATATCCATCTCCATATGGGCATGTACAAGAGACGCTTGTAAAGTTGCAATTGTCTAGTACCACAATATGCTAGTATAAGGAGTTTTGTTTGTATAATCATGTATTATTATTATTATGTGTTTTTTTTTTTTTTTTTGATAGTTAAAAATACTATTTACACTAATATATTGTTCCAGACTTCCAGTATCTCATACCCAACATTTAACATGAATACAAGATTCGTCAAAGGAGAAGACATGGATATATACACAAACTGTAATAATAAAGATTCAATCTCACAGTAATAATATACACACATATATGTGTATATAAACATACATATATATATATATATATGACTAGTGGGTGACAAAGTCAAATTATATATATATATATATTCTTTATAAAAAGTCATAAAAGGGAAGAGGAAATTTTTCAAAATTTAAAAGTTTCTTTGTATTTGCCAGTAGGAAAATAGATACTTTCAAAGTTATATAGCATGATTTATCCTTCTAGTCTACATGCCTTGAAAAAATTATTATCTTCATCTCAAAGTATTCTATTTTATGGTTTAAATTAAACCTTACAAGCCTAAAGGAAAATCTAATATCAATTATCAAGTCATTTAAATTTATAAATAAGGTAACGCCATAAATTTTGTTACATAAAAGGAATAAAGTTTTAACGTGAAATAAGAGAGGTGGTATCTTTCTTTCTTTTCTTTTTTTTTGAGAAAAAGAGAGGTAGTATCTTTTGTGCTTAGTCCATAGATTAGACTACTCACAACCATGAAATTTGTGAATATGATAGTTATTCAAAGTAAAGAGAATATTATTTCACATAAATATGGCTTGTATGGTTGTATGAATCTGAATGACTTTTGTGAAATTAACTAAACGAATATATATTAAGGATCTCTATAGATAGAGCTACAATTTTTCTTTTTCTTTTTTTGAGAAGTTAAAGCTACAACTGATTGTTTGTGAAAGATTTTTTTTTATTACTGGTAAGTTAAACACATTTAATAAGTTTATACTTGACTTTACCCTCTACCTAAAACTTATAAAATGAAAAACTAATTTAAGAAACACGATTCCCTCCATAAATTAGACTGGTAAAGGAATAAACTTTTGCATCTAGTCAAGACAAAGAAAAACAATGCTTTTCAAGTTTTTCAAACATCGAATCAAAAAAAGCTATTTTTGACACAATAAAGCCACCGATAGAGTTGCTTTGAGTCCATTCAGCAACTTTGCTTGCACTTTTCTTCTACATCTCTTTTTAGATGACAAAGAACCACATTGCACAACCCTATATTCTTTATAAATCAAGAAAGGAATCTAAGACCTTAGTTCCAACTTCTTTAGCCCTGTAACCCATTTTACCTATTGAAATGCCAGTGAAAGATTTCACAGTCAGTTTTAAGGGGTGTTTGGTAAAGTAGTTTGAGAATTGTTATTTGTAGTTTTTTGAAATACGTGTGAGTGAAAAAGTGTGTGTAAATGTGTGTAATATTGTTTAAAATGTGAAAACGTGAGTTTGAGATTGATGACCAAACAGGCCCTTAATAATTCAAAGATTCCTAAGAAAGGTTAGGGATGCAAGGAAGAATGAAAAGGAAGCTTCCTTTCAATACTATTGCTTGGAGGAAGCTTCGTTTAGAAGCATGCTCTAGTAGAATTCGATTTTTATCTAATTCTCACAAGCAAGAGCAATCCTTGTAAATTTGAAATACTCCTTATGTCTATTATAATGTTTAGCTTGTTTCTTTTTGAGTACTCTCTTAACTAAGCTATAACTATTTCGTGTCCACTTCATGGAGTGAGCCTCTCACATTCCGTGGATCTTATGCAGCAATGAGACTGACAACTTGTGAGAGGTACATAGCTTACGAGAGACTTGTTCCATGAAGCGGGCATAGGAGATACCGTTACCCAAAGGGCTAAATATTCAATATTTAGAACATTTTAGTTGATTTAAAATATAAAAGTTCAAATACTATTTAGACATTTTAAATTTGCAGTCGCTTCTAAATCGATTTCTTAATTATTACAATTTATAAATTTGATTTTCAAGTATTACAACAATACCAATGCATCTCTTTCATCAATATTCATTAGAATCTTGACATCAATTGACCAAAAACGTTGTGTTGAATAAAAATAGAAAAAAAAAATGCAACTTTTTAAGGTGGTTTAATGGTGAAAATGTGACAAATCATGATTTTGATGGGATGGGCACATCGTTAGGATAATAGGGTGTAAATTATCAATTGTAAATGTTTTCAAAACTGATTTTTAAAACGACTTTATAATGAGAGAATGTAAAGTGAATTTTAACCAAGAACAAAATGTGACTCGTCCCCTAAGCAATCCAAGTTAAAATATGTGCACATGATTCACACACCAAGAGTGGTGGGGAGCCACGTATAAGTTCTCATAACTCACAAGGCTTTACACACCACAAAAGTGTAGAAACAGAGCATAGGATTAAAAGATATTCCACTGCTTATTAGTGCTTACTCCTTACACTGTGGACCGTAAAATAATAGTGTCCACAGCCACAAGCCCCTCTTCAATATCGAATCCATTGGACAAAAAGTTCAAGATCAAGTTCACCATCACCTAAAAGTCATTCTCATCTACCGACTTCAACTGTCTTGCTTGTATCTCAAATGGAAAATGTTAAAGACACGAACTCTTTTACACAAACTGTTTGATATAGCGCTTGATTATTAGTAAGTAGAAAAAAAAATTGTTATTAGTAGACCCCGATGAGAACCCGTAAAAATTTGTCATATTAATAATTTGTAAAAATATTGTAAAATAATTTGCGATGTTTTGCTCCTAAAATTCCATGAGCCACTTCCAAACTAGTACTATATGCCAAGACAGACCAGTCTCTGTTTTAAACAACAAACCCAAAACAGAACAATTGAGAACTAGTCTCCTTCATAAAAGGCCTAAAGGCCCTAAACTATATGGACCACAAAGTCCCCACGGCCCATACACACTAGATAGTATTCAATCATACGCAGTAATTCTCTCTCGAGATATCTAAAACTTTAACTAATTTTGAGGTTTTGAGCCCATCGGACCTTGCTTTTTTAAGGTCCTTTAAAGATGCAAGGTTTATTCAAGATTCATATATAAACTAAAGAAAATAATTACATAGTAAAATTATATAATAAAATAGATTAAAAAAATTAGTGTAAATAACATGACGAATGCACATAATTTAAACCTACTTTTTATCAAATATCAAAGATTGTAGTAGATTACAAAATTAGTTAAAACAAAGAATTAAGCTCATATTAAATTTCTTGAAATTGTTAATAATTGAATCATAATTTTTTTTTTAAGATAATTGAATCATAATTGAAGTAATATGATAATTTTTTTAATACTCCGTAATAGAGTTTAATCATATAATACATGATATAATATAATGCCAATTGTGAAAGTTGAGAACTCCTGAATAATCTGATCTCTAACCTTTTTTCCCTACTCTAATCTAATCTATAACTAATAGTACTTAAATAGATTGGTTTCCAATCACCATTTGCAATAATTAAAATTAAATTATTTGGTAATATAATTGTAGCTATAGTAGAATTTTAAATTTCTTATAATTATGTAATATTTTAGTTTTATCCAAAATAAAATATCTTAACAATTAGTAAGCCACTTGCTAATTAGGTAATATAATTCCATTTAGAGAAAACTATTTTAATAACTTATGAAATCTAGCTACTTGTCACATAGAAAAAATAGCTGCTTGGTGCAATAATTGCTTATAGGACCCAAATTTATTATATAGTATATGAAAATTAGAACTAAGATTGGGTTGTGTAAATTTTCAAATAATTTTTTAAGATAACAAATTATTATTTGCAATTTATTGCTAATATAAATTCCATCTCATAATAAAAACTACCTATATGTATATTTATTTATTTATTTTAAATATAAGGTTAATGATCTAATTTTGAAAACTTCATAGACCAAAATTTTTCTATATAATTAACATAGTTTCAACTATAATTAGCAATTAATAATTAGCATAAGTTTATGAAAAGGTGAAAAGTTTTGGTCTTAGTGTTTATGGAAAGAGAACAAGTTAATCAAATAACTTATTAACAAACTCGAGCTTGTTTGACCAAAAAAAGAAAAAGGGGTGGGAGGGAGCAGAACCAAACTTAAAGATTCAATCTAACCTGGTAATAAACTCAAATTCAGCTCATTATTTGAAATAAAATACTAATATTAAACTTTTAATATTTAGCTAGACCTATCTACAACCATATGTGGTCTAAATAATTCCACCAATATTATACGAGAAACACAATTTGTCAGCCACAGAAGAGAAGAAGAAAGAGAAGCTTCTAATCTATTGGGAGGAGAGAGAGAGAGCCACTAGGAATAACCATGCAGTACGTATGAATCCCAAGTACTACGTTAGAAAAAATGTGACTAAGAAGTTAGGATGTTAAAGATTCTAATTTTAGGCGCAAAAGTCAAAAGAAGTAGAATTGTAGAAAGAGAAGCTATTTGCAAAATCTGGTTCTTGGTAGTGTAAACAAAAGCCGCAAACAAAATAAAAACAGCAAGTCCAGCCAAAAACAAAATTTCACAACCTTTTTGTTTACATTGTTAACATGATTTATTGCTATTGATGCACACTTTTTTTAGTGTCATTAGTGGATTCAATTAAAATTGATGTTACTTCAATACAACAAATCATGTAAACAATTATTGAAAAATATTGAAAAAAATATTAGCATAGCCAGAGAAAAATACTCTTTTAAAAAAAAAATAAGTAATTAAGCTAGAGGAGAATAGAAGATAAAAACCTTTACAAAGTGTGAATTTCAAACCCACCTCCAGTACATGGTCTCTTCTCGTGCCTTGAAAGCATTAAGTTTGATTTTATGTCGACTTATCAAATACAATCGGCGACTTATCAAATACTAGATTGATACACAACTTAACTCATTCAAACTTGATTGACTTAGGAGTAAATTCTAGTTTAGTCTGCCCTTTTTCTTTAAACTCAGCTAAGCCAACATTTTTTTTTTATATCTCAAGCAATTGAATTCGAGTTTTTAGATCACTTCTCCAACGTTATGTTTTAACTTTTTAACTTTATTTATGTAGGGTTTTAATTATTTTATAGCTTATGCTAAAATGGTGTTAATAAACTATTTTTAAAAAGTTTGTTACTACTTTTCTGAAAAAATATAATAAGTTAGTTAAAAAAAATCATTTATTTTTTTCTTTCCCCATAAAAAATCAAAAAAAAAAAAAACATTTCCTATAAAAAATTTCAAAAATAAATATATCCTAAACCAATAGGGCACCCATTAAAATTTTTTTCCCTAAAATAAAATGTTACTTATCCTCATCCCCTAAAAATACCAATGGTATTTCATGCCATGTAATACAAATCTTGTAAAATCCATATGTTGTGGGTGCACATACTTTGAGGAAGAAATGGATAAAACCTAATTATTATTGCTAAAAATATCTCATTAAATATTCGCATATGTTTCACACACACAACAACAACGGTGGGGCGCCACATTCCCAGTTCTCAAAAGCCACATCCACATATGTATAGAAAAAAAAAAGAGCCACGTAGATTATTCAAACACCCCCCTAATCTAATCTGGACCACACAAAACACAAACCAAACCCCCCATTAGGGACAAAAGTCACAGTCACCTAAAAAGTCTCAATACTTATCCACTTACCGTCCTTTCTTCTCCCAATTTATCCAACTAGTCTCCAATTCCAACAACCCCATTTCCCCAAAAACTTAAAATATCTCACAAACCCAGAAAACACAGTCCAGTAAAAGCCAGTCCCTGGACCCAAACACTACCTCCTTTTTATTGTCACCGCCTCATTACTCATTAGTACATTACAAAATTTAATGACAATAATGGGTCCAACACTCCAAATTTATTTGCTCATAAAACACTAATAATATCCAACTTTGGATCATTTTCAATTGACCCAAACTAATTTACACACTACCACTTCAGATCTATATCATCATCCACTATCAACTTGCAAATTTAACAAAGAAAAAGCAGATTAGAGGAAATAAATTTTCACAATAACAACACCTAATCTTATTTAAAGGTAGCTCATCATTTATCATATAATATAAAAAGGTCTCAGAACCACCATATCATCAAAGGAGAGGATTATAAAAACCCAGTTCTCATAGACTCCCAGATAAAAAAAAAAAGAGAAAAACCATAAGCACAACCCCTAAAACGACACTGACACTGAGAGATAAAAACTAAAGAAGCCAGTAATAAACGACACCCCAATAGATGAAAACGACAGAGATAGAGATAACTTTATTAGAGATAGTTAAAATCAGATTTTTTTGTTGACTTTTTTTCAGATCTAAGAGAGTTGACCACAGTCGGCGACGACCACAGGCTTCGAGGTCCTTCCGGAGCTCGATCCGACCTTCTCCACGGCCTTCACGACGTCCATGCCCTCGATGATCTGGCCGAACACGACGTGCTTTCCGTCGAGCCACTCGGTCTTGGCGGTGCAGATGAAGAACTGAGATCCGTTGGTTCCGGGACCAGCATTGGCCATGGAGAGGATTCCGGGACCGGTGTGCTTCTTCACGAAGTTCTCGTCGGCGAACTTGGCGCCGTAGATCGACTCGCCTCCGGTGCCGTTTCCGGCGGTGAAGTCGCCTCCCTGGCACATGAACCCAGGGATCACGCGGTGGAACGACGATCCCTTGTAGTGGAGCGGCTTGCCGGAGCGGCCGGCGCCCTTCTCGCCGGTGCAGAGAGCCCGGAAGTTCTCGGCCGTGCGGGGAACCACGTCGGCGTAGAGCTCCATGATGATACGGCCGGCAGGTTGGCCGCCGATGGTCATGTCGAAGAAGACCTTAGGGTTGGAAGCCATTGGAGCAGAGATTCGAAGCTTTTTTCTGAAAAATAAAAAATTTAGGGTTTCGAAGAGAGAGAGAGATGGATTTTAGGGTTTTGGGGATCGAGGAGTTTATATAGGGGTTAAAGGAAAGGATATGAAAAAGGGTAATCAATTTGGGCCGTTGACTTGAGACACGTGGAAGGTCAAGATGGGTTTGGGTGTGACTATAGTTAGGTTAGTTTTGACTAGGGTTAATGTGAAAGGGATCCAAGGATAAGGTGGTATATGCTCTTGTCATTGTTCGAAGGGTAGGAGTGGACTTTATGGTAGAATGAGTTAAACGACGCCGTTAAGAGTACGTTTGATTTGTCATACCAAAAGGCTCTTCAGTGCAAGTTGCCACTTGGCTTTTGAATTTTACTTCTTTTGGGGCCATTTGTGGTTGTGGGTGGTACATTGGTTTTTGTAACTTTTCACCGACTACATATATCTTTCTTTTCTTTTTTTTTCTTTTTTTTTCCTTTTGGATTATAAAATTATTGAGAAATAAAATTTTGAAATTTACTATCTTGTAATTGGTCTTATGGAGTACACAAAATGTAGTGGTTTCATTTTAATCTAATCATTAGAAGGTCAAAATGTAATTGTTGAAGAAATTTGGGAGGAAAAGGCATATTTGTTAACTGTTTTTTCCTACTATATTTTTTTTTTCAAAAATAATTTTTTATTTTTCAGATTAGAAAATTTTTTTGACATCTCAAAATTAATTGAAAACAAAATCAATTTTCAAATCTAAATTTGTGAAGGAAATAGAAGCATGCGCGTGTTTAATGAACACATCATATTTAATGAGGCAGCGTTCAACTCCCAATAATAGCAAAGTTCAACTTTTTTTTTTTTTCTCTTTTCTCTAGTAAAATATTTTCTCCTTCTACCACCAGCTCCTGTGCCAAAGTGGTAAGTGGCTGTTGTGTCCCTATCAGGTGCCCAGGTTCGACACCCCATGCTCGCGCTGTGTGGGTTACACAATTTCAATGTGTGGATTAAAAACCAATGGGGCTTGTGTGGGGTCGGGGCCTCTGAGCTCCACTTTTGGGTTGATGGTACCATTGGGCTTATCCAACTGTACCTTGGGCTATGGGACAATAATTACACACGTGAGTCCCCTTTTCTTTTTTCCTCAAAAAAAAATATTTTCTCCTCTCTCATACAAAAAGATATCTCATGCGCTGAGTACATAAGATCTTTGTTTCACTGACAACTGGGCCTCACATACGTGAAACCCACCTTATTAATAAGACAAAGGACGTATGCAGCTAGCGCATACACAAAGTTTTCCTCTCATACACCCGTTCTTTTGGCTAGACAAGGATGTAGACTACTATCTCCGTCTACCCACACACAAAAAAAAACAAAAACAAAAACAAAAGACAACTATCTCACCTGGGTAAAAAAGCCAAGGGTGTAGGCTGGTACATTGGTTTTGTATCTTTTCACCGACTAAAAATATCTATATTCTCCTTTTGCATTATAAAAATATTGAAAGTAAAATTGCAGTTTACCATCTTGTGATTGGTTTTGTAACTTTTCACCGACCAAAAACATCTATATTTTACTTTTGCATTATGAAAATATTGAAAAATAAAATTGCAATTTACTATTATCTAATTGGCCTTTTCTACTCCACGAACTTTTAATGGTTACACTTGATCTTATAATGCCTTTTCATTTTAATCTAATCATTTAGAACGTCAAAATGTAATTATTGAAAAATTTTGATGGAGCCAAATCACAATGAGGTAAATTATTTGTTTATAAAATGCATAGCCCTAACTGTTGCCAAAGCACGAGGGGTTAGTGAAACTATTTTAATCTTATCCTCGATTGAAAACATATGAGATTTGTAAAATGTATAAATTACTGTGACCAGTACAATAATTGGATTGTTTGAATACTAAGCTATCTTAAAAAATTCTCATATCACATTAAAGTGTCTCTCTCTCTCTACTTTTTCCATTGCTAAAAGTGACATTATTCCCCAAATGCACTGTACACCACTTTCATAAAGCAACAGGATTCCATCCAGAAAATGTTATAGTTTCTTCATATGATATTTCCCTCATGAATGACCATAAAAAACGTGAGTATTGTAAGTTGTGAATGACTGATTTCAACACACAAGTTACGTGAAAGATATCAAAAGGTTTGCAAAGTGCCATTTCTAAACGGGGATTGAACAATGACTGGACCACTGAAACATTCCATTATTAGTGTTGCAAATAGGCCGAAGTTTCTGTCCAGACTCCAGTGAAGTAGACACTCACACAAGCTGAGTCCTCGCAAATATTACACCAACATATTCTCATAAAAGATGGTCACATCCAACAGGAGAATCAACCACTATATTAGTCTGCAAGAACTGAAAGCAGAATTTGAACACTCACAAGTCACAAGAAACCAGAAAAATTCCTCAATTATGTGCGTGTGTTATTTCTTGCCCAAGAATCCGATGTATTTTCGCGGCAATTCATGCTTGCATAGACTATCAAAGAGAAATAATAATAATAATAATAATAAAATAAAAGGTCACAATCTGGAGTGAGAACCAACGGACTCTCTGACAAGATTTCATTTGTCCACGAAAGTGACGAAACGACAACAATCATGTATGGAGACAAAAAATAATTAAGTGGCCCATCAATGAAGATGTCTTTCTCAAATATAGGGTAGTCCTTGGAATCACAAAAAAGAGTGGCTAAAGAAAATGCCATAAATATATATAAACATGTCTCTTTTCTTCTTTTTCTTTTTTTAATATTTTTGTACACGCATTCTTTTATACATTCAAAAAGATACAATGATGTTGAAAATTGAAATATCTACACAATTTTAAGCCTACAGAATTCAACATTATCCACAATTACTTTTACATGAAACCCTCCGACTGTAACAGACGTGGATAGACAAATGATACTATATGCTTCAAGGACTTCATTGATGCTTTCAAAAAAGCATGGCCTTCTGTTGCTGCATGAACCGAACAGTGACAAAAGTTATAATTGCAACCAAACCAAACATAAGAGTTATCTGATTATCAGAGGGATGAAAAGATTAGTACCTCTTATCAACAATTTCAGATCCTTCGAAAAATCCTCAACTCGCCCTAATACAGGTCTTATGCCACAAATCTGTAGAACACAAAGTTCCAAATACAAAGCCATTTCCATTATTTGCAGCAATAAGCAACAGACACCCTTGATTTCTGAATGAACCCGATCTGATTTGTTGGCCTCACACAGCTCAGTAACAATAGCAATGGCTTGATCCTGCATTGAACATGTCCAAAAAGAATGATCTCCGGGTTACTTCATGATTTTAATTTTATATATTTTTTGTCAAGAAAAAGTATGCTAACAAATGGAACACATCAAAACCTTGAACCAAAAAGCTTATAAATCTTTAACATCCCATTATGTTGAGACAGGACATAATGCAAATAAAAGAATACATAGCACCATACCTGTAAACCATGTAAAATTTCTGGCATTGGAAGCTCAGGAAAATGAGCAAGATCAACAAACCCCACCTCCTCTGCCCTTCTCGTAGCACCCTCAGCTTGTAAAGAGAGGAATTTCAGAATAAGAAATGTGATTCTGTAGATCTGCAAGGCAATAGCATCAGAGAAGTACGTTGGAACAGTATTTGCTTGATCCTTGGTTATCAGCGCAGTTGAGACAGCAGTGAATTTCTGCTTTGACACACAACCAAGAGGTGAAAGAGCAAACCATCCATTTTTGCTTTTGATAAATGGTGCTTTCTTGGACAAATCAAAGTCCTCTTTGAGGGTAGGGGGGCACAAAAGAGGGGCGCCCCTGATGGCCGATTCTCCATGGTGTTGAGTTCCCCGGCTTATAAAGGCCAAGAGATGGATACTTTTCTCTCTTAACTGTGAATCCATTTCTTTCATGGCCTTAACCCAAGAATTCCAATGCTTTGCTAGCACACACATTAGCATCAGGGTATGCTCTGTTTCTTCAAGAGCAGCCAAAGAAGTTTGTGTCCTTTGAGCCCGAGGTCTTTTCTTGTCAGGATCATCAGATGGAAAGTCTGGTGCATTGAGATAATAAGAAATCATGTAAGCTTTCTCTGAAAAGAAATATGGTATCAAATTGTCCACAATATCAGTGCAAGTAGAACTGTCTCCTAAAGATTGAATCATAGCCGTAACCACGGCCAAGCCAAGTCCCCAAATGTGTTGAGGCTTTTCAATTTTGTCAGATGAGTTGGAGATACTCCCCTCACCATTAATTGAGGAGGAAGATCCCCCATCCAAGTATTCAGAAAACAAAACCCTCAGAGAAGTAAGAAAACCCGAATTAAGAAGCATCACAGCACCTCCTTTAACACGTGCGAGGGTCAGAAAGAACTTCAATAGTATGGGAATAGATGCAAAAGAACTTTTATCATGAAGCTTCAGAATTACATGCTGCAACTCGAGATGAGTCTGTATGATTGGAAACCAAGTGTCAGATGTCAAGAAACTTCTTAGTATGAAATCCATAATCGTCAGGGAGAGGGTGCAATGCTCAGCAGTAGTAATGTAGTTGCAGAAAATGGGCAGTAGCACAATAGTTGCATTTGAAATCTTAGCCAAGTCTTCCACAGATTCCATGTCGGTCACCCCACCTAAAGGTGAATTAAGGCAAGTAAACTCCAAAGTTGAAAGAACCAACATAAGTAATAGCTCCATTGTTGTGTTAACCTCTGTAATTGATTGCCTCAAGTCACTCAACACTTTAAGACCAGAACCTGAGGTTTTTAAGACAAGTGTACAAGCATGCAAGGACAAGCTTTTATGTGCAGATCTCATAAGATGGAGAAGTAATTCTGCCTGGGCCACTAGAAAACAAAGGATATCTTCAGAGACATCCAGAATTGGAGCTAATGATTCTACTGTGGCATAGAAACATTGGCATATATGATCTATACATGATAAAACGAGTCGATCAGGGATCTTTCCTCCAATAGTTTTTCTCTCTGTTGACTGCATGAATAGGTAAAAGTGAATTAATAGTCCGAAATAGTGCAAATTTGCAAAAATTAACATTGTGGTTTTTCAAAATACGAATTTGAACCATGAAAGCTATACATCAAACCAGGCATCCATCAAGGCTTAACACATTAGGAGAATCAAATTTAGGTGTCCACGGCAGAAAGCAAGAGGAGTTTCTTTGTATGTTAATACCTAAGGTGTGTATTATATAGAAATTATTTCACTTTGTTGAATACCAAGATGTTTCTCTGTGGTGTAGAGTCTTTAGAATTTATTCTTTTCATGCTTAATTTAACATTACATAATTACCCTAGGCAATTATGAAATGTAACTTGTATGGAGCATGAATTCACAATAGCTTACTGGTAGAAAGAGAGGAAGATCTAAATTGCAGAATTATTATAATCTCTATGTTTCTATCTTACAAGCATCAATTTATATTGGTTACTACCAGATCCTTCTAAAATTTTATCCCACACTCCATGTAAAAAATGATGGGTGATACAGCAGGACTTTACTTTTCAATTATCTATAGGCCCTGGTGCCTCACTCACATCTGAATTCTCAAAGCATCACTTTTTACAGAAAAGCAGGATAATAAGGAATGATGTTTACTACAATTAATGTCTTTATCACATACTGCAAAATTTCCCAAAACACCAAAAATTAAGTTGCACAGTAGAAAACAATCCCTCAGAATATATTAGACATAATATTTAATGAACATGATCATGCTTTCACGTTTTACTTTTAAAAACATAAACATTCAACCCTTTGCAAATTTGTATGTTTTTCTTGCTAAATCCAGCCATTGTTATGTATTTCTAACTTTGGAACTTAAATATAAAGGGAATTAGAGTTCTGATTACTCACATCATCCTCATAGACAGTTAAAACACTTATTAATGCTTTCAATGCAGAATGCTTTGAACTTGAAAGCAACATCATCGAGTTTGCATCCCGCACGCAATGCAGCATTGTTTCTGCAATTGTTTTTGATGCTTTCCATTCTGAACAATCCCACATATCTAATCCCATATCTGCTCTGAGGCGTTCAAGGTCAAACAAGTAGACATCTTTGGAAGTTGCAAAAAGGTCATCATCATACTTATGATGATAAGTCTGCAATAACTTTGATTCAACCAGATACTGATGCAGTTCTTTGAATGCTCCAGGAGCAATTTTACGGCCTTCAAACTCTCCTTGTAATTGATAATAAAGATCACTAAGAATTAAAGTCTTTAGCTCCTTCCCTTCACTGGAAAAAAAAAAAAAGATTTGTTTTTATGTTGCATCTAATATACAATACATTGTGTAAGAAGAAATACCAAGTGATAAGAAATATACAAAAATCTTGTCTTTTAGAAAAAAAATAAACAAACTTCAATATTCAATCAGATGAGCCAAAGAACGTAGCCTGAAATTAAAATGCTCGATGTCATGTCAATGTCTAGATAATCTCCCCCAGCCTTAATCAGTAGAAAATAGTTCAATTCTCCAAAGAAAATGGGGAGTGCCAACAAAAACCAGATGTTACAGGTGGATGTATCTATTTAAAATTATATACCTAATCATGGCAATGTCGAGAAACAATCATACACATGATTTTACACACACAAACAGAACCACAAGGAAAATAAGTTGCACAAGTAATCCTCACATATATATTAGGTATATACTACACACGATAGAATCACATACACATGAAGGGTCACAGGTCGCTGCCAAAATAAACTATAGTAAACTTCAGTATAACAGGAATAGTTCTAAAAACAACAGATAAAGAAATTTTCCTTCAAAAGTTTTTATGAAATATACAGGACCATTTTGAAGGTTACAAAACATCTATAGTTGCGAGGTTTTAATACCAAATTCCCCTCCCCCCAAAGCCGGCCTTCTTTATCATTTCATCACTTCTTGAAGTAGTAATTAGTAAATTACAATTTTATGCATTTAGATCAGAACTGTATGATATTAGATCAGAACTAGATGATTATCCAAATGCTCTACCTGTAACCACGCTGAGAATATTGAGCCAACAATTCAGAAAAAGCAGGCTGACAGCTCAACTGCAAACAGGAAATCACAAACAAACTAAGAGTTAGATGTTAATCCCAGATGATGATATGAAAGAAGAAACAACTTTTAAAGAATAAACCAACACGAAAATGTCAGAGACAGGACCAAACCTTTTTTGAAATGACAAGGATCTTCTGAAGTAATGATATAGACAAAGTTCCTGAGTCATTGGTTGCTAGTCTACCCATCACATGCACAGTGAACAAACTTGCAGCAACCTGTAAAGTTGTGACTCAGTACAACAATTCTCTCAAATTTTAAACAAATAGAAGATAATATCGAAAGGCTGAAACAAATATTGAGGAAACATACCACTCATGCACGCTAAACCATTATACAAACAGAATAAGTAAGTCAAGCACAAATATTTAATAACAAAAAGCACTCATATAGTTGCCTGAAGATTTGTGAATTAATTGAAAAGTCAACTGTTACAGCTTATGTCATAAGTTCTTTTAACCCTAGCTCTGTGCTCAATACATATATAATGCAACCAAAAAAAAAAAAAAAAAAACATTAAAATTGGAAGTAAAGATCACCTTTGCACGGAAGTATTTTTCGTTGTCATATTCACAAGAAGAATATGACTTGATCAGATTGCCTAAAACAGAGCTCTCACACCAGCTTGACACAATATCTTTTGTAGCTTTTGATTTTTCAATGTTTACTGCATTTTCTATCCTGTCCTTTGATTCAGCCGTATGCTTTACAAGTGATTTAGCATGTGACAATTTTTTCTGCAGGAACATCTCATACGAAATTATTTCTAATATTGTAGATTGGCATCGATATTTGTATGCCAAGTTTAGCCCCCCCATCTCAGTCAGATTTTCAAGTGGAGGATCTTTAATGCCAGCAATTAGTGAAATAGTGTTGGACAATTGCTTCCAGAAATTTTCAGAGCTCCTCAGCACTGACAAAATTTGTGTATACTGAGCAGCCCCTTGCCACAAGGCCTTGATTAAGTTAAGTATATTCAACAGTATCCGGGGATTGCTGAAGATAATAAATGAAAAAAAAATCAGCAAATTAAATGTAAATCTAAGAAAAGATGTAACCATATAAATCTTGTCAAACTGAAGCCGTAAAATATAACAATAATAATAAAAAGACCAAAAAAGAAACCAGAATAAAAATTAAAAAAGACCACAAAATATATACTTGTTGATCAGATCATTAGCCCTATCAACATAGTGCAGGAGCGCATCTACAAGACTTGAATTCTTGGAACCCTGTGACCCAGCTTCTTTTGCTGTTTGCTTCAAACTATCAACATTACTATCCTGGACATCTGTACTCTCTTTAGCACCAAATACATCAACAAGAAAAGCAGGCTGCAGAAAGAAATCATATATTAGGAAACAACACTAGATAAAGCAAGAATAATGAAGATGATGGACTAAATTAGGGGAAAAAAAGAATGAACCAAATGATTTACACTAGGGGCATAGCTTGCCAACGAATGAGCTAAACTCAGTGAAGAGAGGAACAATTTTTCTTTTACACAATATTCCTTTATACGTTACAGTTTATAAGATCTTAAGTGTTAACAAAATTCCTAGTGAGTGGATGAGTACTTTAATACCTATTTATAAGAACAAGAGGGATATTCAAAACTATACAAATTACCATGGAATTAATCTTATGAGTCACACTATGAAACTTCAGGAAAGAGTAATTGAACATAGGTTAAGACATGAAAATATCAGAGAATCAATTTGGTTTTATGCCAAGATAATCTACCATGGAAGCTATTTTCTTACTTAGACGTCTAATGGGAAAAATATAGAGAGGCATGTAAAGATTTTCATTGATTTAGTGAAAGCATATGATAGGGGGTCCCTATAGAGGTTATGTGGTGGATTTTGGAAAAGGAAGGAGTTCCTCTAAGTATATATTAAATTGATTAAGGATATGTACAACAAAGCTGTAACTAGTGTGAGTACAAGTGGAAGAATCACATGTGAGTTTCCTATCACTATAGATTTGCATCAAGGATCAGCATTAAGTACATACTTCTTTTCACTAGTGATGGATGAACTCATAAAATCGATCCAAGAGGAAGTCTCTTCATGTATGCTTTTTGCAAATGATATAGTTTTAGTAGATGAAACTAGAAGTGGAGTTAATGCCAAGTTAGAAATTTGGTGAGATGCTCCAGAATCTAAAGGCTTTCGATTAAGTAGGACTAAAATAGAGTACATGAAATGTAAGTTTAGTAAAAACAGAAACATAAACAAAGGAACGGTAAGACTTGATGGTTAAGAGATACTAAAGGCTGACAGTTTTCAATATCTTAGATCAATAATTCATAAAAATTGAGAGATTGAAGAGGATGTCAATCATAGGATAAGAGTAGGGTGGATGAAGTAGAGAAGCGCATCATAAGTATCGTGTGATCATAGAATACCTATTAACTTAAAAGAAAATTTTTATAAGACTACCATAAAACCAGCTATGCTCTATGGCACTGAATGTTAGACTATTAAGAAGCAACATATTCATTAATTAGTATAGTTGAAATGAGAATGTTAAAATGGATAAGTGAAAATACACGGAAAGATAAGATTCAAAATGAGGAAATTCGCATAAAGATAAGGGTAGCTCCTATTGATGAAAAGATGAGAGAATCACTTAAGATGGTTTGGTCATGTTCAGAGGAGAGCAACTGATGCACCAGTAAAAAAGAGTGAGTTGATCCAAGTTGAGGCTTTGTTGTTATTGTTGGTGTTATACTACAGTTTATAAGCAGTTCGGTATATAAGCTTTGACTTCACTCACAATGTGCCAGAACCACAAACTGTTTAACTTTGTCAAGCCTAAAAAAAGTTTATATAATAATATAGGGAAACATCTAATCTGAAAACACCAGAACATCTTTTTTCTTTTATTAGTAAATTATGCAACCAATAAGTCTTGAACCCATGACCCCACCCTCCAACCCATTGTTATGGGGAGAAGAAAGTGTGAGTTGGGCTATATAGCTCATTGGCAGATCAAAACATCTTATACAGAGATCCATGCTATCTTACAGAATCTATTGGATCTACAATGTTTGAAAACCCAATAAGATTACTGTTTAATCTAAATATATGTATAGGTAAAACGCTGTACGTTTATAACCCGTTGTTATCCAAGATAATGATAACAGAGAAGAATTTAGTTGTATAGCAACACCACCAGAATAGATAAGTACAACATGATAATGTTGGGACCAGTCCTGAACAAATCAGATTGAATTCAGAGCCTGTAAACTTGTTATCCCATACACTTACAAATTAAATTCAAGCAACAAACACTTTTTAACCTCAAAATAGTATACAAGTTATCAACCTGATAATGCGCTGCAGAAGTAAGCACATTTACTGTGGCAACAAAGAGATCTTCATTACACACTGACTGCTTAAGTAGTATGTAGCTTATAGAATGCCTCAAATCTGTAATCTAAAACCGAAAAGTAATCAAAATTAAATTAGAAATTACAAAAAATTTATCTGGTCAATTAAATACAGAGGGAAGAAGGAGAATAAGCTCAAAATGTAAACCTGCTTATCATCCAAACGAAGGCATGCACTTCCAACCAAATATTGTTGTAAATAATCTGCCATGATCAACAATACTGACAGTACCCTAGCAGCACCAACTTGGATTGCCTGATGTACAACTCAAAAAGAATTCAGTAAAGCTACTCAACAATAAAGTACCATATGAGATAACTTTGAAAACAGAAGAAAAATGAATCTACAAAAATACATTGGATTATTTATCAATGGTTAGTCAACATAGAGATGCACAACTAAAGTCATGCAGGAAACACAATCAAATAACAACAGTCATGAAACTCCATGTCCAATCAGTATAGACCATCGGAAATTACATGCATACATAGTATATGCACAATGCCAAAATCCAAGTGGCAGGAGATCAAGGGCGGCTTCACATATACTTCTGGGGTTTAAATGAACCCCCCTGAATTGAAAATATATATATAATTTTTTTTACTAATTTAATTTACTCTTAAAAATATTTTTGCACGCCTGATCATAGATTAACCAAGGCCAAAATCAAATAACAACACAAATCAATCCATTCCAAAACTAAACAACACAAATCACAGATCCCTCTCTCATGAATCTCATCTAAACAACACAGAGTCGCTCTCTTTATTATAAATTTATATTACATGTGTGTGGGTGTGTATTTGATACTGATTATGTGCGTTTATTTTATTATTATTGTTGATGTAATGTTATTTGTGTGAGTTGTGATTTGTGTGAATATGTACATGTATAGTATAAATATAATATAACTTTATATAATTTAATAATTAGAAAATACAAAAGGTTTGTTACATGTGCGTATATTGTTATCATGTTATAATAACTTATAAGTTAGTGATTCAAGAAAAAAATAGTAAAGTTAGTGATTGTTAAAGCATACACTTAGTGTATTATTTACGTATGTATGAATGAGTGTAATTGTGTGGGCAAGTGGGTCGAGTTTTTTCATTTAGTTTAATATTTTATAAATAAAAAATGACAAATAGATAATGACAACTGCAGTAAAAATAAAAAGAGACCACATAATGCAAACATTTTCCCACAAATCTTTAATTGGATGATTTGGATGAAATGCGTAAAAAGAGAAAGGCAGATAAGGAACTAATTATACGTATATAAATAAATAAATCTTCAAAAAATACAGCAAATTTTTGTTATGAATATGCAAAAACACATGACATGCAGGGATTCAAATTAATTGCATCATTTAATAAACAGAAGATTAATAATAAATACTAAGAGAGGGAAATAAAAATGTAAGCATGATTACTGGATGAGCAAGGACAAAGCACATACAGGGCTGTGAAAATATGATATTAAGGATGTAACAGCATCAACAACGGGAACTGGTTTGGTTGTACATGACAGCACTGCTTGATGAAAGACAGAAAGGCTGGAAGATACATCCTGGAAAATTGACAGAACTGTTTTTCAACTTTTGTATTTCAAATTATATGATTCACAAAATCAACCACAATAATTTAAACAAGAAAAATATCTACCACAGATGCGGATGATAGATTTCCAAAATTATAGTGCAAAAGTGAGTCATGTGAACTTGAGACAGCAATCTTTAAACAAAAACATATTACATCTATTTAGCATTATTACAACAAATACAATATGAAATGCTACTTCAAAAGTCTTTCCAACTTGGCATGCCAATCTCCCAGTGAGGAAAACAAGCCTTTAGCATGTCAATCAAATTGCAATCATTGGCACTTATATAGATACCTTTGAAAATTTGGAGAGCATGATGAACAGAATATCTAATACAGAACCTATAGCAAGCTGTAATCCTTCAATCTCCATCAATTCAAAGAGACGGCTTACATAAAGATTCTGCAGCAAAAAGTTCTCACATTCGTTAGGAGATTAGAATTATAGTTTTTCATGGATGAGTAAAATCAGTAGAGACAGAACATGGCTGACCTCTAAGGATTGTTTAGTTGTACAAATAATTCGAAAGAGTGTGCCATGGATAGAAGAATCACAAAGTAACATATCCTGGACAATATTGCCCAATCTTTCATAGTATGCGACTGATAATATGCATTTTTTCATCACTTCTAGCACCTAAAACAGTAAACACATCATCAACATATCATGTTATTTAAGCAAAGTCTGCAACTAATCAGACCCCTTTAAGAAGTTCACAACAAACCAGGCATAAGTAGGACAATTGTGCAGGCAATAGGACTATTTAACATGTATATGTCAAACCCACATTTAAAAGAAGACTCATTTCCAAAGTCAAAGAAAAAGACAGACATAACTATCCCCAGACGGGCCAGAGCTACTTTTCATTGTCACTTAAACAAACGAGTGTCACCAATACCAGTGATTTTAAAAGCCAGAAAAGAGATGTGGCTAATACACGTACAATATTTTTGTGATTGCAATTTTATACATCATACCCTGCAAGATAACTGTTGAAGATCTTAAAAGTTTAAGAACTCCAATGTTCATCCAAATTGGTAAATACAACTACATTGACAAATCAAACATGAAAGAATGAAACTATGTGGGACAAAATTGAAAAAGAAATATGCAAACAACAACAAAGCCTTAGTCTCAAATTTTGGGGTCGGCTATAGATCCTCAACAAATTAGTCATGGTCGGCCACATATATTATTTTTCTCCATTCTATTCTATCCAAAGTATCATACAAGTACATTAAGTGCTGTGATTCATCCATAATTATCCATTTATGATATTAGTTTGTCAGGCAAAAACTAACCAGAGTTTAAGGGAGAGAAACTATTTTCAAATCACGTGCACACCATTCAGATAAAAGATTCATCATAAAACAACTAGAATTTGAAATTTAATGGTAAATGCTCACAAGTAAAATTCCATTAGAGAAACATAAATAGATGGATGAAACAAGATGAACAGGAATAGCTCTCTGATCACTGTCACAACAAAAAGACAGTGAATCATGAGATAGAAATAACATGTGAACAACTGTTTAAAGAGAAAATTTGGTGGGAGAAATGAAAAAGTGAAAAGATGGTCAAGAAAGGAGGGATATAAAAGTGCAAAGAAGGAAAGGATATTTTTTCCCTTCTATTTTTGGTATTAGGATGTAAAAGGAGGGAGGGGGGGAGAGAGAATCTTTTTGTAATTACCATAAACACTTGCAATTAAGGGATTAACAGGGAAGATTGGCAAAAGAACCCAAATCCCTCATTCCTTCTAAGTTGTATTTCCAATTTTCCTCCCATCTTTTTTTGGGGGTGGGAGGAGGGGGGTGGGATTTGGACTTCAAATTGACTATTTTATTAGATCCTAATCTTGGCTAATTATCACGAATAGACCTTCTTGTATGGCCCAAAGAGAAAGCTTAAAATTTTTGCAGTTTTGATTGCTTAAGGCTACTTTGTTCTTGGACCTTCACCTGTCTGTTTAGTAATATTTCTACCAGTCAAGACTCAAGTTAGCTATTGAAATCTAAACAAAAATAAGATCCAAGTTGTAGCAGCTTCCAAAAAGGTCCAAGGTGTACCTTCAGTGTTATTTTCCAACGGACATACTTTACTTTGTATTTCCAGTACTCATGACTAACTAGGACATACTGCAGAGAGAAAACGATTAGAGCCAAGAGAGAATCATCCTCTAATCCTGTTTCCACAAGCTGCATGGTAAAGTCCAGCACTGCAAAGGTTTTGAATCATGCATATCAGAATCCAGAGAACAAATAAATAATGATCATCAACAGTTTTTTATAGGTAAGTAAAATTTATTATGAGAGGGCTATGTGCTCATCAACAATATTACCACAAAGACAGACTCAAATAATTTCAATAACAAAACGGATAACATCATAAGCATACTAAGTCATCGCAAATGATAATATGAACAGAAGTTTCTAGATCTCAGAAGAGCAAAGTGAAGCAAGGAAGACTTGACACATCAATATAATTGTTAGCCTGAGACAAATACAAGCACACACAGCAAAGAATGCGTGATTCGGCCTAGTTAGATCCACAAAGACTTTTTACTTATACACACACACACACATATTTGATATTGTATTTCACATTTTCATGCTTATGAAGTCATGTTAGAGTAGAGTACCTAATAGACAAAGTTCATTAAAAGGTGGTTTATAAAAAGAAAAGCAGTGAAATTTGGACGTTTTTATATATACACACACAAACATACATACATACAATAAAAGGAAAAGGGAGTTGTAGGGACAAATGTAAAGGCAATACAAAGGGTTGCAAAGAGATAAGTATTAATCGAGGACAACAATCATGAAAGAGTAAAATAGGGAAAAGAGTATAAGCATACAGAACAAACAGCAATGCTTAAAAAAGAAAACAGGAGGTAAATATAAACACAAACAGCAAAAATACAAGAAGCTAATAGCAACCATACCTGATATGGCCAATGGGTGGTCGTTATCATTCTGCTCACAGTCAATTAAAAGCATCTTTGCCAATTTTCCAGAAAGTAACCATGATCCACTACAAAGAAAGAAGAGGATAAGAATAATTAAAACACAAACCATAAATCCAATTTTCAATTAACTAATTGAGTCCATATAAATTACATTAAACTGCACCCCCTACCAAGACAAAGGAAGCAAAAGATCAAGTCTTTGGCCTCACACAAAACAGAAGAAGAAAATCCCCATAAAAATGCCCATAGAGTTTATGGCCCAATACAACGAAATAGCAAGATAGTCCACAAAAGCAAAGCCATAAAGCTGCAATTAGGCCACATTAACCAATAACCCTTACATTCCAGTATAAGGCTTGGAGTCAAGAACAATACAGCTACCACCAATTACAATGTTATTCATTATGCACTTAAAGTAGCCATAAGATATATGGCAGTTAAGAAGGCCCAAAAAATGTAGGACAAATAGATGAGTTAATACATATATCTGTATGTGTGTGTGCGCGTGCTTCTATCATCAAGAAAATTCAGCCTCATTTAATAAAGAAATAAAACACCTCAAAACCCATGCAAAGATAGTATGGCTAACATTTTGACAAGGTAAATGAAAGCTTATGTATAGCACACTCAAGGCTACATTTTGACAAAATATTTAAGTCAAATTAAAAAAGAAAAAGATTATGAAGGACTTCAGACATAACAATGGAAAAGGGAAATAGTATAAGCCACTGAACTTAGGTAAGTATGCAATTCTGCACAATCTCATCTTTATATTTTGGCAGTTGAATCCAAAAGGCAAAAGGTTTAAGCTAAAGGATTCACCTTGATGAACTATTACTGCCAATATCTCGGATACTTGTCTCTAAAACCAGATCAAATATATTTGCCTTTAGAGCCGCCGCAGAAACATGAGATGGAGAACTGACCAGGAAAAAAACATATTAACAATTAAGGTTGTAGTATATGTGTTTCAGTTTATAATCATAAACAATTCATGTGCAAAGCTTAATTTGTAATGAATAGAGGAACAACAGATTCTTCCAAAACATCATATTTTCCAAATATCATTATATATATATATATATATATATATATAAACCAATCACTAGCTGAAGACACGTTTAATACATGGAGGGGTCTTGCATACCATTTCAACAACTTTCCTAAGATCTTCACACCCATGGACATCAGAGCAGCACTATTGGAATTAGGAGACAGATTTCTGACCAAAGTGCAGATGATCTCAACCGCCCTGCAGTGAACACAAAGACAACCATCTCCAAATTAAAAAGAAATATAGCCATGAAATGCAAAGCACCAGAAAATGAACTCAGGAAAGGCAAAAAAGATCCAGATTGCCTAATTACCACACATTCTTTTCCAATGTTGCAGTCATGCCAGTTTCTGGCACATGCAATAAGCTGCCGGTCTCCATTAAAGAAAAACACACATCCTACATATAACAAATTGAAGGAAAAATTCATGACAATAAAATTGAAACAGGAAAAAATAAATCAAACTATTGAAAAAATAAAAATAAAAAATACTACTGCTTGCCTCATAAAGCATGAACTTTATTTAGCACTAGGACCCTTTTCCAATATGTTTATCTACGGATCCAAATAAACCAAGCTATGCACTGGGCTGTTCTCAACTCAGTCAAGCTAGACTTGTTCAAGCCAAACTCGGGCTTTAGCCAAACTGAGGCAAACATGTTCAAGCTCAGTCCATCATATATGTACGGGCTTTAGCTTGCTCAGCACAACAGATAAGCCAAATGTCTGAGCAGGAACATGGGTGTCATGCCAAAAGAAATCAGAACATATGTTCTTGATAGGAACCAGAAGAAGTAATGGAACCAACATCTCCAAGATACCAGAGGCAGAGCCAACAAGGAACAGCAAGCAAGAAACATAATGATAAAACTTTAGGAACCAAAACCAAACAGCAATCTTGATAAACTCAAAAAAAGTTCATGGTCTTTTTATTACACTCAGAATTGCTAGAATGAATATAAGTTACACAAAAAATATAAATTCAGAACACAGTTTCAGGAAAAATAAATGCAAGGATTCTTTAACAGAAGCTGGGAAAAAAAAATGGTCGACGTAAAGAATGCCTGCAACAAGGAGAATAAAATAGAGTCCAAATTGATAAGTAAACATCAAGATTATAAAGTCAGGAAAGGGAAAGAGGCAAAGTAAAAGACAAAGCTGAAGTGCACATAGTGAAGACTTTTATTTTTTAATATTAACAAGTCACTTAAATGAAGGAAAAGAAAGGGTAGCCCAAGCACACAATGCAGATCTTTTACAATTTTTTGATTGGTAAGTTAGACACAGACCCAATGGATCTTGAACCCACAACCTCACCCTCCATCCCATAACTAATAACCATGGGATGAGGAAATCCCATTTGAGCTATAGCTTATTGGCATTGCATATCTTTTACAATTACATATTCCAAATTGAACTTTAAGGATATAAGGAACATGAGAAAAATAAAAGACTAATCAGTATAGAAACTGTGGAAGAAAAGATAAACTCAACATGCCACAGCAATATCAATAAGCCCATCAAAATCTCGGTTTATCATTGTTTGAGGAATGCAAACAAAAAGGCCATTTCAACATTAAAACCAAGCTAAACCAAATCTCAGTTCAAGAATGCAAACAAAAGGCCATTTCAATAATAAAACCATACTAAACCAAATCTTTCCAAGTCAACTTGGTAGCAAATCAAAGCTTGACAACAACAAAGAAATAAACAAATTGATTGAATGAGTCAAGTCAGCATAGAAAGCTGAAACTAAAGGACCAAAGTTGTCTAACAGCAACACCATAACAATAGAGCATATCAATGAACTTCATGTCTAGTACTCAGATACTATATTGATAATAGAGGAATTTTAATGACTGAAGTGAATAAACAATAACCCAAATCCAGGCTTCAATAAATCAAAGTCTTATCAGATGCAAAAAAGTATGAGAGGACAATCGACATTCAGGTTTATCCACATCAAGTACACCATCCAATGCAGCTTTTTTTTTTTGATAAATCACACCATCCAATGCCATTTAACTAACATTTCCATATAACACCATATAGCAACCAACAATCTCAGGCAATAGTCCTCCAAACTACAGGAGAATTATATAACAATCACCTAAATATGATCTAACCAAATTAGTTCCAAATCAAAAATTCATAAGATACCAAACAACAGCCAGAGGGAGTAAAAAGAAATTACCGTGTTAAAAGACACCATTCGACAAAGCAGGTCAAGAGTAAGAAAAACTTCCTCACTTTTGTCCGGATACAGATCCTGCCCCAATCGGAGGAGCAACACAAGCACACCAGATTGTGTATACTACAAATATACATATGTCAGCAGAAAGAATTAGCTGATATGAAATTGAATTGAAAGACAATTGATCTAACTAAAACTTTTCCTGATTGAACACAGTTTTATAGTTCATTTTGACTTCTTTAGTAATACTATCGTATTACTGAAATCATCTCAACCCTCCTAACTTCAGACAGTCACCTACACAATTGTAATATATACACAATAACAGTAAACTGATTTACTTTATTTTATTTTATAATTTGATAGTTATGATGGGAGAGGGAGTATTCGAACGAACCCTAAACATCCCCATTGGAAACACCAAGACGTGTCTGTTGAGCTAGAAGGCTCTTGGCAACTAAGTAGTGGCAGGTAATTTGATGGGAGAAAGAGTAACATCACCAACAGAGATTAAGACTTTAATGTATAAAATACAACAACAAAACCTAAACCATCATGTTCTGAGAGCAAGGAAACAAAGCCAAGCAACATGTGGGAAAAAGATATTTGCAAAGTGATAAACCAAGTCAAGTAAGATTAATGTGATGACATCAAGTGCATTGTGATGCTGTACCATAAAGATGATCACATAGCGGAACATGACTACATTTGTGAATGGGTTACACTCTATTGCATTGTGATGCTGCACCATAAGCATGATGACAGCAAGTGCTTTCATGGAACTCAGAAAATATCCAACAAAACTTTTTCGTAAAATATGAATAACATCCTACATCTAATCCAGACGGATAGGTCAGTCACATCAGTATTAGTAGACTAGACCTTTTGAAAATACAACACAAAGACAGTATCACCATCGTAGATTGGAAGCCAAGGAAGAAAGAAATTAGATATTCTATAGCAGCAACATCAAGAAATGCAGATTATAATTGTAATAAAATTATTGAAAACACTCAAAAGCAAGTTCAGATGTAAATTAAAGGAACCTTTTTGTTTCCAAGAATATCTACCTAACACAATAAAATCAGCAAACATAGATTAAAAATTTAAAACAATAATTACCTCCCATCGGACAAGAGCAGTATTCCCACCAATCATTTTCAAAACATGTCCACGAGTTTTACTAGGAATGAGTAAACCTTCAACTCCAGGAACATGCACTGGCAGGTGTGTTTCAACAATTTGAGAGACATTATCCACCAGGGAATCACTACTAATCTCAAACAGAGATGATATTCCAACTGACTTGTCTAGGAAGTTATACCTGTTGGCAGAAAGAACATATAAAAAGTAAGTAGCAGTATATTTTTAAATCAAAAAAAAAAAATCGAGAATAGAGCTTATTTAATGCTAGATTGACAATACAGATATTCTACATCCCCATTAGAAAAGGGTATTTTATACGAAAGACGGATATACGAGTTGAAGCCAATGGGATCACCAAAGAAGTTTTACTTACACGCATTCTGCAGGCCAAGTTCCTTCACAGAGGGATGACAAAAGGCGAACAAGTTCCACAGTCCTAAAGGGAAATTCACCCTCTAAGTTGCAAAGAAGACACCGAATAGGACCGTCAATAAAACTTTCCTTGTCCCAGAACTGAATACAAAGTGACTCCTGCAAAATTCAAGAGAAAAATCTCCAATTAGCAAACTGTGAACAATAGACTAAATGATTAGAAATATGAAGAATGACCCTGAAAAATAATAATCATTATACATCCAAACCTCGCCTCGATAAATTTTGTAAAGAATATCCAATATCAAATTAAGGGTACTGTCCCCCATCTGCACCATTATGTAAATAGGATAAATTAGAAAAGGTACTCAGTGAATTCCTTACAAACTACTTGCAGATATCCATAAATAGTTACCTGAAGATTGATCTCATAAGATGCAATAAATGCAGAAATAAAAGTTCTTAAGACACTTCGATAGCCAGCAACAGGTCCCTGGGTAAGACACAGAGAAAGAAAGAGAAATCACTTCTTTTACAAAACCAATATATATACAAGAACTTGGAGGGAAAGTGGACAAAATACCAGAACATGTAAGGAACAGAGTAAAGTAAATCAGATTCAAACTTTTTTGGATAAGTAATAAACTTTATTAATAAAGTAGGATATGTCATGCTCATGGTGATGAGCACTCTGGACATAAAATAATTATAAAAAATTATGGGGGAAAAAAGAAAAAAAAAAAAAAAAAGTGATTTTGTGAATTCTGTAAGTGTTGCTATTTGTAAGACCCCACACCCAGACCAATCAGAGTAAAATCAGTAATGCTTCCAGCTGATCCTTTAATCTGGCAGTATCTTCAAAATACCGTCAGATTAAAACTTAACATCAGACAATAGACTATATGTCTTCTTCTCCTTGGAATTAAAAAAAAAAAAAAAGGTTTATTATAGCTACAGGGTTTATAATGAAAAGAACAAACCAGTCAACACTTAAAATTATGTGGGAAAACTAGAAACCAGTCACTGTAAAACTCTTGGAACTATGAACTCAGAATAACTCACATCTGATTCCTTCAATATATCACTTTGAAGGATTTCAAGAAAATAATTCAAGGATTCAGCCTCAAACGCTTGGCGTACATAACCAACATGATCAATCTCCTGGAAAATAAAATGGTCAACATTTGCTTTTTAAAATAATAATAATAATAAATAAATAAAGCAACAAAGTTAACAAGAGTGAAGGAAAAAACAACATTTTCATACGAGATGTACAAAATGCTCTCTTAAAGAATTACAATCAAAAAGAAAGGAAATCAATAAAATTTACATGAGTTTCGTAAAAGTGGATCCAAGTGCACAAGAAACATTTGCAATGTTCATACATCCTAGTGTAGCAAACAATACATCAATTGACACATCCACATACCATTAGTACGTTGTTTTCCTCCTTTCCTGGAAGTGATGAAATTAGGCAAAGAAACACTGCCCATGCTAGAATCAGAGGGCCTGAGTCTTTTAACTCAAATACATTGAAACTAGAAATTAATGCATCCATCTCTTGGACATCAGTCAAGGTGAAAACAGAGAAACCGTTCCTGAGAAATTGCAAAACAGGTATTCTAACAGGTATTCTAACAATTAGAACAAACGTATTTAAAGAACAAAGAAAAAGAGAGTCAAATTAAAATGAAATGTACTACAAAGGATACTTAATTACCATAAGAACATCAGATATTATATAAAGATTTAGAGAAACATGATATATCAAACTCATACAGATGAAACCCACTGAGTATCAAATAATCTAAATAACAATTACAACAGCTCTAAATATTACCACAAAATAGCAAATCAAATGAGGGAGAATAATATCAAATTGCATAGTTTCCAGTTACAAGTAATGGTCTAAAAAGCATACACTTCAAATTGTCTGTTATACATCTAAGCAAACCCAATCCCAACTGCCATGGAGAAATCTGCTGAGATTTTCCATTTCATGACTAATTGAACAAACTCAACACATCAAATAATTAGAGAACCAACTAATCTTGGACAGCATCCAAAAACTACTACTAACTAATCGACATTGGTGGAAAAATTAACTGCTTTCCCCCAAGGCAAACACTGACACTAATGTCTAATTCAATGGTCATGCTGCCAACAATCTACAGTAGATAAGTTTGACACCAATGTAACGTCCATTTTGAATAAGAGCCCTCCATCTAAATTTAACTTTCAACCAAAAAATAAAACTCCCAACGGAGGAAGAAACACAGACACATATAGTAGATATTACATTTCCTTCAAATAATAAAAGTATCCATGTCAGCCATGGCAAAACATAGATATAAGTATAGGATACAAGCTAGATTTGTATGTCATACAACACATGCCCATAGACATACTGTACCTAAAACAGAGAGATGTCACCTGATTGTTGGAATTTCCTAAACATCTTTGATATGGCCTGATGTTATATGTGTATTTTAAAATCAATTAAGCTACAGCTTGAGAGAAGCTATGATATCCTTGACATAAGATCTTGGAGGAAGAGACTAGAAAGTCTCTCATTAGTGCCTCATACCTAAAGATATTAATTCAATTAAGCATTTTCAATTTATTGACTTGAGACTCAATACACGCATACCCATGCATAGTATTGCACAGTAATTGTGCAATTAAGCATTTTCAATTCATTGACTTTAGACTACTTTGTGCTTTTTATGCATATTGTAGTTTCTTTAATATAATTTTTCTGACCTATCCAAAAAAAAGAAAAATTACATATTACTAGGATATTTGATGAATTTGACCAGCTTTTTTTCTTTCCAACGGATAAAAGACTCCTATGAACTTTACACATTAACCCCAAAAAGATATATAAAATGTAACTAGCAAGTAACAACTAGGGAAAAAACCTGAAAGGCATTTCATCATGAACCATCTGGAGAAGAATTTCCAGGTCCAGGGTTTCTATAAGGATAAGGAGGAGCTGAATTTTGGCATGATGAGAATAATGTAGTGCTTCAGTTGATATAGCCAGCTTTCCAAAGTTACAAGTCCCAGATAAGATTCCCTGTGGGTTGATGTTACAAACAATGATTAGGATCAAAATAAAATGCGTAAAACAGCACTCTCATAAAGATTATGATATACCTTGTAGAGGGAGCACAACTTTTTCCAACTTTCACCATCACAGGTACAAAATGACTCATAATACGCTAGGAAAAGAATGTCTAAAACCAAATTGTCTTCTATCAGTGTCTCCTCAGCCCACAAGGTAAAAAGGTCAACATCCTACAAAGCATCCCCACAAGTCACGGCAGATGTTAAAAAGCCTAACTATGACAACCCATGGGATTAAAATAAGTAAGTAATTTTTTCCCATATAGAACATGCATGCTTTGAAAATTTTTATCAGTTGTTGTCTATACTATATAGAATGGTTGGAGAAACAACAGAAACCCAAAAAGTTGCAGATATGTCATATGAGCACCATACCAAAATAGAATTGGACCAAGCCACTAAGGGAGAGTTACCCACTACGTCAATCTTTATTTATTTATTTTCTTTCTTTCTTTTAGGCATGACATAAACTCACTAGCCTGGATGTAACAAAAAACATGAAAGATGAAGTAACACATCATTTCAACACAATGAACTCTATATGTTCCATTGTACAACTAACCAAAAAAGCAAAGATTAAACCAACATGTACCAAAAACATCTCTGACGGAGTGCTTGTCCTTATAAAGACCCAACATGGTAACATAATGAATTAACGTGTGCAACTCATATATCTATCATCCTGGCACCCCAATTACACAATTATACAGATTTTAAAGTAAGCAACACAGGTGGACATTAAACATACCATCTGCTCAGGGTGACTAGATGATAGAAGGTCTTCCAGTAAGGATATTGATTTCCTTTCAAGTCCATCAGAAATCAGCTTTAGCACTTCCTCCCTAATAATTTGACCTTCATTGGAGCCAGTTCCAACATATACTGCATCAAAATTAGTACGATTATCAGTATGGAAAGTCAAAATTCAGCACCTATATGCAATATTTAAGAACTTGAAGTTTAAGTCAAAAAATTCTAGGTATGGTTCAATCACTCTATGACACCATGGAAAAAAAACAAATCTCAAAATTACAGAGGAAAATAACTAGGAATTATAAGAGCTCTATGATTTACTTACAAGCATGCATAAGAATCCTCCTGGTACATTTCAGTAAGCACTGCCGTTCCATGTAATACTGAAGCAATATCTTCATAACAACAGCAAAAGAAGTCAGACAAGTGGCCAGCAATGAAGAAATGCTTCAATACTAGCATCCCATATCTGTATGCAGAAAAAAGGTTTCACATGTACAACTCAATTCTACTAAGTTGAGAACATTGACATCAGTTGGATAGCAACAAGAAAACCCCACAAAGACCTTTACATGCCCATCATAACTTGTATCCAAGATTTGGTGGTGCCCACATACTACAAAACGAGAACGAGAATAAAGGAAAATGAAGCTACTAACCACATGAAGATATTCTTGAACTACAGAATCAGCACCTAAATTTTTGTCCTTTAGAGTCCTTTCAACTAGAATGTACGTTTGCACTTCATCTAAAGCCTGAAACAAACAATAAGCACCAATAGCGAATCAATAATCGATGACAATATCCGATATATCATATAAACATCATGAAATTCAACTAATCCAAATATCATTAAACTCACATTCTCCTCTGAAAATTCACATCATAGAAAACAATGTACTAAAAGACTCAATACTACAACAATTATAGCAGTGAAGGCTAGGTTTAGCAAAAACTACAAAATGAGCGGCAAAACTTGGCAAAAAAAAAAAAAAAAAATTTCTCACCAAGTAGGAGCTGATACGCAATGCCTTTTCTTTCAATTCAGGCTGGATAGTCAACTGGCGATCCCCAATCTTCACTGTCTCTGAATTCAAAGCCTCCTTCGATTTCTGATTCGGTGACTTGAAGCGCGACACTGTGTCCACGAACCAACCTCGGTTTTCCTTCAACTTCTTCGCCTGAACAAAACACAAAGAAACTCAATTCATGCACGTACACAATCAAATCGAGCGAGAGCGGATTAGGGTTTACGAGATTTGGAGGGAGGTCGGAGGAGAGAGAGGCGTTCTCGAGGTCGGTGAGGAGGAGAGAGAATGGGTCCCACCAGAGAGAGGCGTCGACGGACTTAGCGGTGGTCGCCATTGAAGGCGAAAGAGAGAGCTTGAGAGAGAGAGAGAGCCTAAAACCCTAGCAGATGAGTGAAGAAGAAGAAAGAAGGGGTTATGTAATTTGATTTTTCGCGCTTTGAAAGTGAGCACTTTGGATAGTGTGAGACAGTGAGAGTGAAAAAAACGCGAAGTGAAAAATGGGCAAGAATTTTTACTTTATTTTTTATATAAGTAAAAATGGGTTAGAAATTTTTTATATTAGTGAATTTTTTTGATAATTAGATAATTAGGAGGTTAAGGCTCGTTTGATAGAGGGGTTTGAATAATGTTGTTTGAATATTTTTTATATACGTGTGAATGAAAAAATGCATGAAAATGTGTGTTAGAACACACCTACCAAACAAGGCCTTAGCCTCGTTAGGTAATGATATTTAAACTAACCGACATTAATGTATAGTTGTGCTAAGAGAAACACATGTTTAATCAATAAACTATTGAAAAATTATGGTGATTCTCATTTCCTAATACAATTAATTAGTATAGTTGTGCTAAGAGAAACACATGTTTAATCAATAAACTATTGAAAAATTATGGTGATTCTCATTTCCTAATACAATTAATTAGTAAATTATATTCATAATTAAGTTGGCTGGTTAGCTTTGAGTATATGGTCCAATCTCAACCATGAATACCCACCAATGACAATAATATCATATGACAAAAATGTGATTAATAAGATAATATGTAACAACTAATCAATTTTATAATTCAATGATGAGTTAATATTATATGATTAAAATGTAATCTGGAAATTGAGAAAGTAACATATCTTAAGGATTATATCTTCTAATTAATATGGCTTATCATGTTTGTTTGCTGATCTCTTAATTGATTAAAGATATTTATTTTATTTTTATTTTTCTAGTTTTGCAAATTATTGGTATTCTCTTGGTTTGGTTAGGAATATAAGGTATGTGTACTTTAAAAGTTAAGTTTGTGTTGTATGTATCATATAAATAAAGTGTAAGAAAAAAAAAAAAAAATACAATACTACATTACAGGTAAACCAATACCTTAACCCAATATAATTCTTGTATATCTTGGATGATGTTTATGTTTACGTTTATGTTATGTAATTATGACATCCTTTAAAATATCTTTATTTATGTTGATTAATAGTTCATATTTAAGTTAAATAATTATTACTTAAATAATTTAAGTAATAGTAAAGTGAGATTGGGCTTCTTCTTTTTTATGTGTACTTTCATTATAGTGCTATTGATAATATTGATGACAATAAGTAATGACATGATATTTTATTAAAATATAATAACATACAAACTTATATTCTTTAATAATATAAAATAGATCAATGCCTTCAAAACAATATCAAAGATTATTAAATATAGAAGAAAACACACACACATCCCATTTTAAGTTTATATAATTACATAGGAAAAAGAAAACATTTATATTTGCTACAACTTATAGCAGTGCCTATCTATTATTATTGTTATTCCTATCCTTATTATTATTGTATAGTAGGAGGAGACATAGTTAGAATTTAATTGCTATAAATATTAAATTTAATTATAATCTAATTTGAAAATTTATCAAACTTTTACTTTGATAGTAATTAACCCGACTAAAGCACAATAAAGTTTTAAAGAAAATTATAACTCTAAGCTTACTTTGACCTTTATGGGAGTATAATTTTGCGACTTTGACAATAAAGTATAATTGCATGTGATTCGTGTTTTTCAAAAGTTTATTACATATAAATTTTTTTTTTTTTACTTTACTGGAGTATGAAGCACAACGGAAGACTTGTTTTCAATTAAAGACCTTCCGTTGAAAACAAATTGACCTTCTATTTTGACTGATGGAGACAACAAACAAAACAATTTTATTTTATTATAATAATATTATAATAAATCTAACTTATTATAACTAATGAAGTGCAATGAAGACATCTGTATTAGAATGATGATTTTTGCTAGCATTGTTATCCAGATTAATCAAACAATTGGTTACAAGCACTGTTATAATGTGTATTGTATCACTTGTACAACACTTATATGAGTCATTAAAATTTATGGTGAGTGCGAAATACTTTTATTTATCATTGAATGTCCTTAAATGATCTTATTGCAATTTGTTCGTGGGTGCCTGAAACTACGTGTTAACCCCTTGACGATCAAATGGAAAGCAATTGAGTGGAAAGCAAAGGATAATGTGTTTTTTTTTTTTTTTTTTAAATAGCTCGTGGACATTATTATTGTATTGATAACTTTTTTTTAATATAATTATGGATATTTGTTTGATTTGAAATTGATTGAAATGGGTTGTGCTTAATTTGTAAAATTGTTGGTTTTCCTTTTATTTGAATTATCTCTTGTTTGGTTTTGATTGGTTTATCAATTGATTTGGATTTTCGTTGCTGCCTTATGTTGTTACATGGGGAAAAAAAAACATAATATGTTGACAATGTGGATTCAACAATAGGCATGAATATGATTCTCAAAAAAAAAAAACAATAGGCATGAATATGGTATCAACTTAAGGCTTACAAAAAAAAAACTTAAGGCTAAAATTTTGAGTAAAAAAAATTAATTAATTAACATATGTCAATGATTACACTTTCTACTTTATATTTTTCATGTTTCCTTGTTGGTGTCTTAGGAAAATTAAGATCACCAATTTATTTTATTAATAATTATTTTTATGTTTATGTGTATGTAATGATAAGAATAAGATCTTTCAAAATGACTTTAATACATTATTATTATATCACAAAATCAAATACGCTGACACTATAAAATTTTAGTTTACATTATCTTATATGTTTATGTAAAGTGATGGATGATCATATTTTAATACAGTGCACCCTCATTCATGCAATAATGCCCCCTCTGCTTAGTGGTCCAGCGGATGATATTTCTTTGCTAATGAATCAGTATTAACAATTAATTAATTAATGTTAGTTAGTTATTGGTAGAGAGCTATTTCTTTGAATTTAATAATTTTTTTTAGTGAAGAAACATATCTCTTCCTAAGAGACATGAGCAAGTCTATAAATATAAAACTCTCCGTTTTTTTTTTTTTTTTTTTGATGAGAAATACATAAACATTTCATTCATTTGGAAAAGAGATACAACAGAGAAAGTAAACAACAACTGGGAGAAAAACAACAAACAACTACACACCCTTCTCCTCAACGAACCCCAAAGCCCAGCAATTAACCTATGTTTGCATATTAAAATTTTGGGGTTTCTTTTCTTGGGTTCTAGCAACCCCATTTAAATGCCCACTCTTTGGGCATAAAGGGGTATTGATGGGCTCATTAAAAGGAGAGGGAATACTTGTGGGTTCCGGGTTTGAGCCTCAAAGAAAGACATTAGAAAGCCCAAATCTGAGGCTTTGTCAACCACTTCCTTACCCTTCAGTGAGGACCATTGGGAAACACGTGATAGCACAACAGAAGAGGGCGCTGGGCTCAAGGGGCATACCAGAGCATCATTGCTCTGGCTCTCTGACAGCACAACGCTAGAGCTAGTGTGATTTGACAACGCCATAGAGTGCCTCGCTTGCTCCATACCCAGCCACGCTTGACTAGCAGCCATCGGAGTGTGCTGAACACCTGTGATCACCACCATTCTTTCCTTCTCCGACCCACCTCTGCTAGCAGCACAATGTTTCTCAAAAACCCCCTTAAATCCATTACTTTTTCTGGTCCAGCCCCCAAAATGCCAGAGACATTCGGTCTCACCAAGACCCAAAACACCACAAATAAAGCAAAAGAAAGGAAGCCACTCCTTATGAAACCAAGAACTGAACATTAACTGGAAGACCTTTATTTCCATATCTACAAACCTTAGATCCGAACCCACCTTCCAGGCAGTTCTTTGAGTGGACTTGAAGGCTCGCGCGCACATCCCTAAGAGATCCGATCTCGTGGTTGAGATGGAGATTTCATTTTCCTCTTCTGTAGTGAGTTGAAAATGCTGAAATCCCCCAATGATTATTAGATCCATGTTGCTGAGTGGGTTTTATCAAACCTTGTAGGCGACTAAACTTAGAGAAACCCGTATAGGAAGAGGGAGGGAGGGCTTGTACTAGGGCAAGAGAAAACAAAAACTCCTATTGAGGGAGAGAGAAGAAAACTTTCTCTCTCCTACAAGCCATAGGAGAGAGAATAAAAAACTCTCCGTTTGTGTCTTTAATCATTCTCTCTACAAATATGTTGGTGATCACCACCTTGACGAGATTACCATCCACACAACTAGGACCAACAGTGGTATCACAACCACTGGTTGGTTCTAAGAGAGAAAGTAAACCACCGTTACTGCCACTCTCCTCCTCCACCAACTAATTAACCATTCCAAAAATTTGTTAAAAATAATTTTCTAAACAATTGAAAGACAGATTTTTAGTTTGATTACATCAATTTCTTATTACAATTACCATCAATCTATTGCATATCTTGATCAAGAACCATTATGGTTTAGGGTCAAAGGAGTGCTTTTTACTGGAGACATCAATCATGTGCACATAGATTTTTTATTGCGAGAAAAATTTTGCAAAGTATTTGAAGAAATTCAGAGGAGTTAAGACCGAAGATCAAGAAAATTGCTTAAAATTTAAAATCGTATATGACCCTAAAGAAGATTTTGACGAAATTTATTTAAAGTTCAAACTCACATTATCTAATGGGGAAGAAACTGTGTTTAGAGATTGTAAACACCCCATTTTGTTCCAACCTGGACTCGAGGTTCTTTAAAGTCATTCCATTCTATGCTTGGCTCAAAGCTTATCAACACAATGACCAAACCCTAGGGATCAATTTTTGGCTACGGAAGGAGATTCAACCGAGACCAGTCAAGAAATCACAGTTCAAGTGTAAACGATGTGAGATATGGATATTTACGACGATCCTTTCTACTCCTTAATCCCTTGTTGTTTATTGTTTCCTATAATTTAACAAGCTCTTCACATGACATGCATTATAATATGTTGATTAATTCATGCCTTAAATTTCATTTCCTTGACTAGTCAACAACTTGTGCATTGCACTGGGAAGTTCAATAAAATATAATTTTTCTCTCTTTTATTTTGTATATAAATATGAATTTTGATCATTATGATAGTTATTAATAAATATTTATAATTTACGATAATTATAAAACTTGATATTACACGCAAGGAGGGATAGGCACAACTGGACAAGCATACACATACACAAATGATGGCTTTTTGAAAGAGGCACTACCATGCTTGCATGACTAAAAAGAAGCCATGCATGAAACAAAGCATGCAGAAGACAATTAATAAAATCAGAACTTGATTTCATTGAGAATGTATCAAATAATTACAATGGAGGATCTATATCTTGCAAGAGTACAGAGACAGTACCATTATAAATTATTACAACAGCCAGATGAATTTGAACATCCATGAAAGTCCCATGGTAACAATGTAACAAAAAACCAATCCACACGCATCTAACTTCTGCAAGTAATAAACAATGATTCACCTTACCCCCAATCCCCCCTCCCCCCTCTCTCTCTCTCTCTGTCTTTTCATTTCCATCATATCTCTTCTTTAAAAGCTTTATTGGAGCAATAAATTATAAATTTTCCACACTAACCTTCATCATACAATACAACATTGTTTCCACTTACATTTGGGACAAATATTGCAGTGGCCTAAGGATGACAAGGAAAAGGTGGCAAGGGAGAGAATTTTTTAAACTTGGGATGTGGGAAATACTTTGGATGCAACTTGGGAATAGGAGGTAGCTTAGGAAGAAGAGGGGTTTCAGGAATGGGTGGCCATGGCTTCTTAAAAAATGGAGGAATCTTTGGGAATGGAGGAAGAGGTTTATGGAATATTGGTGGTTTTGGTTTGTAGATTGGAAAGGGAGGTAGAAATGGCTTTTTGAAGATAGGGATGGGTGGTGGAAGTGGCTTCTTAAATATAGGAACTGGGGGAGGAAGTGGTTTTTCATATATAGGTATAGATGGTGGAAGCGGCTTCTTGTATATCGGAACTAGTGGAGGAAGTGGTTTCTTGTATATAGGTATAGGTGGCGGAAGTGGCTTTTTGTATATAGGAACTGGTGGAGGAAGTGGTTTCTTGTATATAGGTACAGGTGGTGGAAGCGGCTTTTTGTATATAGGAACTGGTGGTGGAAGTGGTTTTTTGTAAATTGGAATAGGTGGAGGACATGGCTTTTTAGGAAAAGGCGGAAGTGGCTCCTTGAATTTTGGAATTGGAGGTGGAAGTGGCTTTTTGTAGATAGGAACTGGTGGAGGAAGTGGCTTCTTGTAGATAGGTACTGGCGGAGAAAGAGGCTTCTTGTAGATAGGAACTGGAGGAGGGAGAGGCTTCTTATATATGGGAGGAAAGACCTTTGGTGGTAGTGGTGGAAATACCTTAGGAGGGAAGGGAAAGGTATGACCAAAGTTCTTAAAATGTGGATGGTGGAACTTAGGAAGGGAAGGCAACTTAGGCAAAGGTGGCAATTTGGGTAGTGGTGGGTACTTATAGTGAGGCCACAAGAAAGCTGAAGTGCATGTCACAGGGGAGAACTTGAGTTTACCAGCCAACCCAAACGTGTATTTTCCTTTGGCTTTGGACTTGAATACTACTTTTGAAGACTTTAGGCCATTATGTGCAGGGCATGGTGCAGCTGATGCACTGTGAAGCTGTGCATAGCACTCTTCATTCAGTTTTCCATCTTTTACAATCTTATAATGAACAGACACTTTGAACTTTCCTTCTTCATCGAGTTTCCCCACCCCTCTTGTCTTGAAGTGTCCATTTTTTGGCTTGCAATCAATTGTCACTCGAAGCCCTGCACAATGATATACAAATTTATTGTTACTTGTTTTTCAATATTGTTTGTATATGGCATCATTAATCATATGCAAGAAAAAAGTCAATAATTTGATTGAGACAAAACACAAGAAAATAAGAATAACAAACAGTATCAGATCTGACTGGATAATAGCCACCTTGAATCCGACCAGTTGGTGCTATTGGACTCCTATGTGTAGGTTCTATTTTTACCATTTTCAAGTATTAGAATGTAGATTAAAACTTAAGTATAATTTTTTACTTGACGTAACTTAAGTTCTTTAATTAAATTTAATCACGTGGTAGCATTGACCTAAATGAATTTAATTATCATTGAAAAAGATAAAAACGATATTTTTGATGTGTCAGGCCAAAGGAAATGTCCATAACTTTAACCCTAAACAGAATATGGGACCAAGATTAGCAAATAGTAGCATTTCAAGTCAAAGCATGTCAACATTGCACTTTTACAAGGCAAACTTGACATTGACATTTAAAAGAACAATGCACCCATCATGAGTAGAATAAAAAAGAAACAATGCATCGACCATGAACAATTCAGAATTTATGACGGTTCCAAAAAAGAAAACCATACCTGTAAAGGCATGTTTAGTCTTAACGTTACTCTGCTCACAGTCTGCACATTCTCCTAGCCCAACTACCTCAACTGTCTTATGATCACCATAGCAGAAACTTGCTGTAAAAAGCAAGGTGGCCCAGAAGCACAAAGGAAGAATCCGCATTAGGAAACCACTCCTTTGGCTCCCAATAATTATGAAGCAAGGAGATGAAGTGTTAAAAACTGAAGAAAGTAGCTTTATGAGCTAAGAAGCTATATGCTTCTATGGTTTGAGTGATAAGAGTTCCAAAAGCCTTATTATATAGTGATATTGAAGCAAGGATATGATCATATGAAAGGCTCACCGACACCAAACTTTAAAGCCTCACGTGAGGCTAAGGACCCATTGAAATGAATTATAGTTTTCAATATGAGAAAGACAGTCACGATGCACACTTGCTTTTGTCACCTAAGGCCATTATCTTTCATTGAATGAGCTCTCAACTACACAACTTATATCTTTCTGTGTTCTCTTTATCTCTCTAAACCTACTTACCAGCTCTCATAAATACTGTGCTTTTTATAAAAACACAGGTTGGAATTGGATTACTGTAAAGTTTTTCATTATTTTGCAAAATTGGCAAATGGCACTGCATTATTTGATTTTTTAAAGACCATACAGTTAGAGAAGCTATGAAAAATAGAAGGCACATTAAAGACATTGAGACTATTGAAGTACACATCAACTTCACGTGGATCACCTACATTTATCAACCAATTAGTCCACCACATTTTAAATTTTTACACACTTGTAGAAAGGCAATATACATTATAGATTATAATGCTTTCGCTGTCTTTAATAACTTCAAGGTAGTTGCAGAATAAATTTTATTCATAAAGTAATTATGAGGCATATAAAGGACTATGGTAGTTCTGAAATACCAAGTGAATAAATGCTACAGTGAGCTGCTAGAGATAGCAGCTCAGTACTGTAGCTTAAACTCAAAAAAAAATAAAATAATGTGGATTGTTAAAAAAATGTATTTTAATGTGTTGATTGTTGTGGTTATTGTTTATTGTATTGAATAAATTATTTTATTTTGTTGTTGATATTATTGTTTGCTGTAGTACCTATATGCTATACATTTAAGTTATATGTACTGTTCTATCATTTCGGTAAAAAAAAAAAAAAAAAAAAGTTATATGTACTGATCTCCATTCAATTTCTTCTCACTTTCTTCACCCGAAAATATTCACAGATCTTTGTCACAAGTTAAAAGAAGCTTTTCTAACCACGAGAAAAGTTCTATATTATATATTCCATTTGGTATTTGACACAAGCATACTGCTTCTGGGGCATTTGAAATGAGTAATTATGCTCATTATTATTGGGTAGAAGTGAAATATGACATCTTTTTTTTTTTTCTTGCTTAAAAAAAGATCCTTGAAATTTAGGATAAGTTTGATTTTGGTCCTTGAAATTCCGAAAAAATGAATAGTTTCATCTCTGAAATTTGAGGTAAATTTGATTTTTGTTTTGTTTTTGTTTTTGTTTTTGTTTTTGTTTTTTGGAGCTTGGTAAATTTGATTTTTGATTCCTTTAATTGAGATTGGTACAATTTCGGTTACTTAAATATAGGGTTGGCCTGAGTTTGATCACTTAAATATTAGGTTGGTTCAATTAGGTTGTTTCACATGGGTATCTCAGCATCCCAAATCTCATAAAGTTGAGAGACTAAAATCGAACTAACCTCAAATTTGAGAGAAAAAATATATATATTAGAATATATAATATATTAATGTAGTAAACATATATTAGAATGATCATGTGCCTTCCATTTGACAATCATTAAGAAGTTTGTTACAATGGTATAATATAATTAGACACTGGTTTTTAAATCACCAGAAATGGCATGAGGAAACACAAAATTTGTGGAGAAGCCTACTCTGGTAGATGCATTGCTTAGAGGCTGTTTGGCATTATTTTCAGTTTTTAGCTTTTGATTTTTAGTTTTTATGTCAGCTTTTTAAAATCTCACATTTTTCATTTTTTTCACTTTTTCTTGCATTTTTCAAGGTACAAGTATATTTTAGCATTTTTTCAGCAAAAAGTTAGATAAGCTATTCTCAGACAGACACTTAATGTGTTATTCTTAGAGTCTGTTTGGAAACAACTTAGTGTTCGTTTGACAAAGATTATTTTTGCCAACTTATTTTACTATTTAGCTTATTTTTGCTACTATTCATGGGTCCTACTGCACTTTTTGGTACTATTCATGGGTTTTATTGTACTATTTCAGCTAACTTTTACCTTTATCTACAATACTTTCAGCAAAAAATTTTCAGTTTTAGCAAAATAAGCGGATCCCAAACGGACCATTATTTAGCTGAAACTGAAAACTTTTTGTTAAAAGTACTATAGAAAAAGCTAGAATATGGCTGAAATAGTATAGTGGGGCTCATAAATAGTAACAAAAATAAGCTAAATAGTAAAAAAAATAAGCTAAATAGTAAAAAAAATGGCTTTTTAAGTCAATGTCAAACGGAACCTTAAATGGGTTTTTCTAGCCTTTTCCATGAACCAGTCTCCATCAGCAGATACCTACAATGTTGACTGAAAATCACTTGATAGAAGCCTGAAAAGGTTCAACATACAAATCTGTCGACTTACACAATTGCAGTAACAAAAAGAATCCCCAAATTCCAAATGCTTTGATTCACGGGATACACATTGTGATCATGATGTTTGATGCATACATAATGTTTGATGCATACTACACTAAATGGAAGGACTCTTTTGGCGGTGTAGCTTGGCTGATTATAATAACTATGCTCACATGACATGCCTATACCACTTTATAAAAGTGAACTAAGTTTGGTCTTTCTTGTTTTCATAAGTCATAACCAATACTCAACTGCATGGTGTAGGTTCCTTGTTCTATTAACTGTCAGTAGTAAGTTGTCCAAAACTTAACATAGTGTAATATCCTTCTCCACTCTAAACCTAGACCTTTATTTATTTATTTTAATTTCAACCTCTGATGTATAGTTGATAGGATTTATTAAAGATATCAGTCTAGGTTTGATGTACTACATCTAAGGTTAGTCTATAGTTAACATAGGTTTTCTATGCTAGATGAAAGCTCAAAAAAATAGATGAAAGCTCAAAAAAATATAGTCAGATATTTGAAAATGTCTAAATACCTTCATTTTTCAAAAATAAAAATAAAAATAAAAAGGCTGTAAGGTTTTTTTTATGACATCCTACAAAGGTTTTTTTTACTGTAAATGAAAGCTATCAAGCTGGATCAAATTACCTTTCTCAAAAAACAAAAAAAGCTGAACCACATCACATTAATTTTTTTTTCTATTCTCTCTCTCTCTCTCTCTCTCTCACATATTGTAGCTCTCTACAGTCTACACAAAAGCAACAGAAAAGGTGCATCATCAATTAAATCAAGGAGGGTTTTTGGAAACAAAATAAGGTTTAGAAATATAGGAAAAAAAAAAAGCAATCTTGAAAATGTCTATTAAGCCGAGTTGTTGGTTGGGAGGGGTGGGTTCCTAAACCAAACTTCTCTTGTATTTATATCATAGGGCGTGTTTGAATAAGCGGTTGCAAAATGATGTTTTGGATTTAAAATGAGTGTTTGTAAAAAAGCTACGAAGAGTTGCTGTTGCAAAACGGAGTTTTGGGTTTTAAAAACGCACTTTTAAGCTCCCAAAACGCCTAACCAAACAAACCCTATATGTACAAAAAAACACAAACCATTATGTTTAAGCAATGTGTGGATAGATGCAGTTTCATAATGAATCCTGAAAATGCCATGTCTATGCAAATTGGGAGGCTTAATATATATCATCATAAATGAAGCATCCTTAGTAGGTAAAAATTCGACAAAGTAGAAGACATTTTATTTAATGATGTGATTACGTATCAGTTTGAGATTGCCATCGTAGGGAAACCATAATTATGTGGTCCGGTCAAGTACAACGCCATTTTCATACATTGAAAATTTGTCCAGAGATTGGAAAAGCTCCCACGCAACTGACTTATCATTCTCAAACATCCCTTTCCACCCAAAAAAACATAAAGTAACTTTATTATTTGGTTGTTTGGGAGACCTAAGGAGTTGTTCTTTTGAAGAAAAAAAAAAGAAAAAAAGAAGGCATGAAATCTGATAACAAAACAAAGGAAATTAGTTTCACCTCATTCAATTAACACTGATGAAACGTAGAACCCCCCTCCACCTTCCCCCCCTCCCCCTCCTCCAATAATGTCTAATGTTTATACTTTACACCGTCTACTCATTGTGTCAAAAGTATTATAATTCAGTGACATTGTCTGCTCTCTATTATGAGAAGAATCAACGTTCAAATCTCTTATTTTCACTGTTGTAACTATTGACTTATGCAAAAAAAAAAAAAAAAAACTCATTTTTCATTCAATTCTTGGGATCTGAATGTCAATATTACTCAAAAATAATAATAATTTGTTCAATTTGAACAATTTGGGTTTAGTTTCAATCTTAATTCTAGGATTATTCATGTTCTCTAGAGGGTTGTAATTTAAAGTTTGTACAAGTAATGTCGTGGCCCATGCTTTAGCTAAAAGAACAAAATGATTGAAAGATTTGTTGGTTTGTTGATCTAGATGAAGAATGTTCCAACAGACATGAATGTCGCATTGCTTGCTGATCCTATTTCTTAATCAATAAAACTCTACTGTGCTGTTTCCCAAAAAATGAAGGTTACTACTAACCCATACACATACATACTCATGATATTGGAAGAATTATTCTCACCGGCTCCATCTACTGTGAGATACCTAGTGCATAAAATGCTCTCTTTGTTATGACACAAAACCAACATAATTAGTGGCAGAAATCCTTGTTTGATCATCCAAGTTGAAATTTCCCCGTTACTTCAAAGAACATGAGAAACCTTCCTTGGAGATCCCTACTTCAATAGAAAAATGACAGTGAGAAACGCACCCATAAGAGCCAGAACTATGACAAAGCCAAAATCAAGACACCTGAAAATATCCCAACTGAAATAAAAATCCCAAAATTGAAACCTTACGACCATGTGAATAAAAGACTTATGGCTTCAACAATATATATTTTTCAAATAAGAACCAAGTAAAATGGTTTTCTGTGAAATTTTGAGCAGATTGTAGTGATCCATGATTGTGACTGAAACCAAATTCAGTCCCAACAAGGAGAAGAGCAGACAAAATTAAAATGGGTTGCATTTGCATCATGAGGGAAGTAAATCAGTAAATGTTTATTTTAGTAAAACTCGCAAACTTCTCCAAACCACACGCGCACACACAAAGTGTTACTAGAACCCGAACTTTGTAATCGTCACAAAAGTTTAAAGTTTTCAATTTGCTTCCTCCAAATTTAATCACCAAATGTCAATGACTAGAATTGGGGGCAGATCTACCACAAGATGCCTTCACATGGAAAACTTAATGATTTTTTTATCAGATTTATTTTCACACCAATATCTGCTACACGTGGGGGATCACATCAGAACATTCAACTGACCAAGAATCTTTATAGCATCATTAGCCACTTGACAAAAACAAATGCAGAATTAGTTGTATTAGTTTCATCTACAACCACAAAGACAGTAATATCTGGACAAGAAAACCAAACCAACACCAGATGCATCAACAAAAAGCTTCATAGATAAAAGTGTAATAGAGAAAAAGGGCATGTGATTTAAGAAAAAAATTTTAGTTGAACAGAAAATTGTATCCTTCCTAACTCAAATCTGCGTTAGTTTTACCTCAAAATGCTCAACATCATCTCCAATAAAATTTAAATATTAAAAAAAAAAAAAAAAAAAAAAAAAAAAAAATCCAAAGGCTACAACAGCAAGAGAGTTCGTTTCTGGTCTAAATTCAAAACTACCGACTTTCTTGAGCTCTCTTAAAATCTCAAAATGTCTACTGAGAGTTACAAGAGTCTGTGCTTCAGTGTAGTGGCTTGTGCAGCTGAGCTGGATGAGCATTGCCTATCTACTTTTTCTTCTTTGATTTGTTGGCCAATGACTGAGTATATGCAGTTCCCTGAGCATTGGAAAGGGCAGAAAAAAGAGTACATCAGCAAGCCATCACATTTTCAGTGTTAATAGCCAGTAAAAGAGAACTCCTAGTAGCAATAATAGACCTTTAGTTCCATATGGATATTTTTTTCTTTGCCCCAGGAAGAGGAGAAATTAGTGACCTCCACTTCATGAGGCATGGTCCACAGATGACTCTGCTAGCCCTTGGGATTTTTAAGTTCTGTACGAAATCCAAGAGACCAAAATTGACAAAGGCGTTGACTACCTTTTTTTTCATTTAATTTACCCCATGTAAATGTAATTTAAACCACCTTTTAAACACCAATCCCCACCCCCCTGTGGCAGGGTGCAGCCACCAGGCAAACAGAAGGTAACAAACCAAAGCCAGCCACTAATACTTTGTACAATCAACAGGACAACAGTTTCTATTAACATTCAATGTCATGGTGAAGCATAAACTACTCACCTGAAGCCACTCATCCAGTGAAGCATCTGTAGTCTTAGTTCCAACTTCCACCTTGGGAGCCCTCTTAGTTTTCTAACCAAGTACAAACAGATAAGAATTATTGAAAGTTGGAAGCATACAAAATATAAATATAAAACGTGATGAGGAGATAAGAAAACAAGCATCCAATAAACACATTGATCTCTCACAGAGAGAAGAAGAAGAATTAAAGATAAAAGCAGCAAAAGACTCAGGTTAATTAGAACTTTCCAATCCCTCAATGCTACAGAATTAGTATGTTTCAAAGACTAACATTGTAAGTGCACATAAAATGAAGGTTTGTATCAGGACAAAGTTAACATTGTCGTATTGGACACTGCTGTGGATGTAAGTTAATGAGATTTTACATTTAACATTACAATAGTCAAATAATACAAACTGCAGGACTGAGAGTGCATACCTTGGAAAGATTCTGAATTTGACCACGAATCCATATGCCAAGGAGGACAAGAAGGGCAATTGCAAGGGTAACAAGAAAAACGGATTCAATGCTAAGAAAAGCACCAGCCTCAACAACTTCGATGGTACCATTGTAGAAGGTGTTCTGGTATGGATTCTGGTCAATTTCATAAATGATGGTGCCTACAAGGTCAAAGGTGCCCGGCTGCAAAAGAAAAAGGAAATGCCTAAGCTCAAGAAAAAGTTTTTTCCCCCCTTATAAATTGTATGTATTTTGGAATGAGAAATAGAGTAAAGATTAGAGTGATTCTCAACAATAATTATTAGGAAAATACATAACTTCCATAGTTCAATACCTGCAAGAACTTGCTGACAGCAAATATGTATGGGAAAGTAGCCTGGGCTGAAGCTGGCACTGTTGCGTTGTTAAAGCCCTAGAATTAAAACACAAACATACATGTAAATAAGGACATAGCAAACAGAAATTAACGACACGAGAAAGCTAGAAGGCTGCTTTAATACAAAGACAATACATAGAAAGTAAAACAGCTTCCCCCTCAGTGCAACCTGATAAATAAACTCATCCAGTGGAAGGGCATAACAACAGCAGTAAGGCACAAAAAGATTGAGAATTAGAAAAACAGCTTTTTTATTAACATAGGATAGAAAACATGACGATTTTTAGGAGAAATGTGACCAACAAAGGACAAAAAAAAACAGGCCAGCCAATGTGAAGTAGCATGTATATACCAAAAAAAAGGTTACTGTAACACATGAAAACTCAAACAAGAATGCCAGATAGAACACAAAGTAACACTACATTTTTATTTCATTATTGGTAAGTTACACACTAAGTGGGTCTTGAACCCCAAGACCTCAATCCTCCATCCCACTATCATGGGAGGAGATAGTGCTTTTTGAGATAGATCTCATAGGCAACACAAACTAACACATTTTCCAGGCATTTGTCAATTAACATAAAAGTATTTTGACACGCAAAATCATTATGATAAAATACATTAAACATGAGGTAACATTGCCTAAACTTGTACAGAAGTCACCCACATGAACCTAGGGCAAGCATACAGCTGCAAATGTCAATATACTAATTCCATGCACAATTTTATTTTTTATAAAAAAATCAACTTACAAAAGACAACATAATCTAATTTATAGTAAGATAGGCAACATGGTCCTTACTTTTTATTTTTTTGATGAATTCAACACAGTACTTACATTATAAACGATAAGTAACAAACTTGGAGATCATGCATAATAAACCATGCAATAAAATTCGAGTACACCTAGAATTACCTGTGTAGAAAGATTTTGAACTTGCAGATGATGATCAAAAGGGAGATGAACGCTGGCCTTAATTGCAATGATATTCACAGTTGCCTCCCCTGTTTTATCATCAAAAGAAGCAAATGAGCTAAGTTCCAAATGTTAAATGGATGAATGAAAAGAAAGTTGCATGAAGTGACACATGCAAACAACATTAATGTGCACATCTTTCAGAAAGACAGAAATTGTACAATATGAAGCATAGAGGACAGAATACAGAACCACCGCAAAGATAGCTAAAACATAACATGACAATTGACATACCATTTCAAACAAAAAGTAAGCAAATAACACTACCAAATAGGGATTCTAATTAGTAATTACCATCATTTTTCATGCCGACCAATAATTCAGTCTCTTCTCCAGCTGTAATCACTACAAGAAAGAGAGATATCAAATTAAACAGAGGCAGCTTTCATAACATAAAAAGACACTTTTATACACAATATAGATAAGACCATTACATCGGGCACTGTTCTTTGGGAAAACACAGACTGTATCAACTCCCGGAGCAGGGCTAAAACTCCCATCACCAAAATCTTGGACATCCTCACCAACAATCCCAAGATCAGCCACCACTTCTTCAGCCGCCTCCCTACCCTCCGTGTCCGAATCCGATTGACACCTAGCAACTATTAAGTAAAAGAACTATCATTTATCAACAATTCACAAATAAACTTACATCATGTCATGAAAATTAAACTCATGCATTCAAGTTTCAACAACCCATTACCCATTTCACCACAAGCATGCAGATCAAAAACCCACAAATGCATTCAACTGACTACTTAAATAATCTTCAAGTAGTTGACTTTATTCAGAAATTAAAGTACCCTATTTTTTTTCTGATTCCTCTGATCAAAATCCAATGCAAATTTTGCTTCCAAAAGCGACCAAACAAAAAGTACACTTTTTCACATTTTACAAAAGCAATTATCACAACAAAGTCAAATTTCGCTTTCGAAAGCAATAAAGGCACAACAAAAACTCAATCAATCCATCAAAAAGTTCAAAAATTCAAACACCATGCAAGCGTTTAAAAAAGAAAAATTCAACACAAACCCAGAATCTAACAAATCTGTAACGAAACGAAACCGCAAAAACTCAAAACGGAATGAGAAAATTCAACCTATCCAGATCTCATATATCCAATCAATCAATCATCAACCGCTTTATCATCCACGCATGCATGAAAAACCCAATCAAAAAAGTCAAAACCCTAAATGATCAACTTCTCGCAATTATAATCAAAATCGAAAATTTACAAAACAGAAATGAAATTGAGTCAAAATCGAGAAATGGGTGTGGATCTAGATCTGGAAATTGAACCTGGAGAGGCGAGGAGGAGGAGGAGAGCGAGGAAGAAAACCCTAAAGTTCTTCATCGCCAACATTGGGAGATTTTGGTAAGAGTTGGTATTGGTGTGCGTTTTTATTCTTTGATTTTAATTTTGTTTCGTGTGGAAAATGAGGGACCAAGAGAGAGACAGAGAGAGAGTTAAAAGAGTTTTTAGAGACCAGGAACAAGTTTTTTTCTTGGGTCAAACTCTTACAAACATTACAACACTGCCTATTTATTGACCTTCACAAACAAACCAGGTGGTAACTTTTTTATATTTGAAGCAACAACAACTGGGCAGTAACTAGTAACTCATGTATGGTAAATTAAAATGGGAAAAGTTAACCTATTTTGGTCAATCACATCTTGATTTATAACATATTTTTAGAAACTTTTTTTAACATATTTTTAGAAACTTTTTTTTTATAGGAAAAGAAAAAAAGTAATTAATTTTTTGACGGCTTTTATATTTCTCATGTTATTAAAATTTGGATCTATTAACGAATGTACTTAGGACATTTGTTAATAAAACATTTTTAAAAAGTTTTAATACCATTTTTATAGAAAATATAAAAAGTTAGTGTACGTTTGCGCAGCGGCAAAGCTAGGTAAATGTGCGTTTGCGTTTCACTTGGCTAGTCCCATGGCACTGTTCATGGACCAGTCAAGTGATGAAAAATGCATGAATAGTATTTTTAGTAATAAAAAATATTTTGCTACAGTATTTTCAGTAATAAGTTTTTAGCAAAATAAGCGATATCCAAACAGACCCTTAGATTTTTTTTCTTTCTTATAAAAAAGTTTTTAAAAATATTCTCAAAACTAATACTCCTAGGACATCAGTTAACTTTTCTCTTAAAGTTTTTCAAAGGGTCTTGTTATACAAGACCCTTTGAAAAATAAGTCATTTACCATAAACCATGTATGATACTTTAGAGACCAAATGTGTTATTTTTGAGATGTCTTTGATCCCTAAACCAAGTGTAACAGTTTAGGGACCAAGAGTGGTCACTATATTTTACCACAAAAAAAAAAAAAAATGTACTTCAAGATAGGGATGGGGTGGGTTCTATTCATTGCTCTGATAGAATTTTGTGGTAATTATTTAAATTTTAATTTAAATCATGAAGATGATATATGTATAATGGGGTTTTTTTTTTTTTTAATTTAAATGTATTTTGATAGTTACAATGGAGGAGAGATAAGTCAAATCTGTGACATCTCAGTTGGAAATACTAAAAAATGTTATTTGAATTATAAGCTCTTAACAGTAAAAGTAATTTGTTTTTTGAATAAATAAGAATAATTAAATTGAAATTATCTATTTTACTTATGTACTTGTGGGAGGGTTAAGATCTGAGTACGAAATATAGCTCGTGGGCCTAATCCAAGGAGGTAGAAGAGCCCATCCCCACATTAGTCTTGAACCAACACGTAAATGAGAACCCAAGAATAAGGGACAAAGAGGCCGACCACCCCAGGGTCAGGCCAAGGAGTGAGCACTCCTTGAAAGGAGTAAGGCAGGCCACTTGCACCAAAAAACAGAATACCGAAGAAGACGGTAGAGACGTGCAAGCAAAGAAGAAAAGTAAATATCCAAATAAAGTAATAATCACTTCTGCATTTAATGCAATACACCAACTCAGTTGGTCGCATTAATAGAAGAATGGGCCCTAAACAGTGCCTTCACAGCTTGCAGCACATTCTACCACTTCTAACAAAACCTTGATGGGACAAACATCTAAAGGAAGATCCGTGACTGTACAAGTGGAAGGCTAAGATGCAATTCAGTTAGCTATATAAAGAAAGGAAACCCCTCCAGAAGGGGGAACGAAAAAGAAATAAGAAAAGCATACTTTGTGCAACATTCTCCTGTAACCGTGACTGAATATTATATGAACAATTCCTCTTCAGCCTTACCCGAGGAAGTTGTTAAGGAAATAATTTTATATAATTGGCATATCCTTTGATAAAACGCACTTTACTTGTATTTTGGTAAATCTAAGAATGTTCAAGATGATTATTACAAATGGTTAAATTGAAGATATGAAGATTACTCAAGAACTGGTTAAGAAAAGTGCAATCTGCAGGTCTCGATACCTCCTCGACAGAAACTCGATCTGTTGAGATTCATTAAAGCTTGACACATGTCTCGATCTATCGAGCTTACAGGATTCAAACTATAGCCAGCAACGTTTTTATTCTAAAAGGCTATTTGTTTATGGGTTTGTATAATCCTTATAGGACTAGGAAAACCCAAGGTTTGTGGGTTTATATAATCCTTATTGGACTAGGAAAACCCAAGATTTGTGTAAACCTATTTGGAATAGGAGAGCCCATTAAGCTCCTATTTAAAGGAGGTGGAAAAAGAAAAACCTAACCTTAGAGAGCTTCATAAGGTTTCCTTTTTGAAACCCTAACCTCCTCCTATAGAAGAAAGAGTTCTTGCTGCGTTTCTTGTACGCCTTTGGATTCTGTAACCAAGCAAAATCTCTTGCACCAACATTGAAGATCTTATTGGTGTTTCTATGTGAAGCTGCTGCAAATCAACTACAACAATCAAAGGGTTGTTGTGGAGTTAGTCACGTACTTGAATTCGTACAAAGGAGTAAGCCGCGTACTGGGATCCGCGCATTAAATTGGTTAGTCATGTACTGGGAACCGTGCATTGAAAAGGAGAGATTGTCACTACAGAACAAGTCAAATTGGATATTGGGGTAAGGGTTCAACTATAGGTTAGTATAAGGTACTGAGATTCCTTTACTTGTAACCTCTTGTTTTGATAATAGTGGACTATCGGGAGTGGTGACCTTAAATTCACCCGATGGGGTTTTGCCTCGGTAGTTTTCCTCATTCGTAAACAAATCACCTGTGTCAAATTTAATTTCCGCTGCATTTAACTTAGTTGGTGATTTGTTTGTGCTACCATTCGTTTTGCATGTTAATTGAATTAATTAATTAACTTGGCTAAATCAATTGGTTAATTTATTACAAAGGGTCAATACATTCTTGGCCTATCAGAAGTGTTAATCCCAAATTTGGACTCTTTTTAAGAATCACTTGATGTTTTTCCTTCATTAATTCAGCAACTAAATTATACAAGCAAACCAAGGTTGACCTTGCAGACCCTTTCTCTATCAAATTAATTGTATTGAGCGGTTATGTTCAAACAACCTATTCTTATAGGGCTTAGCTAGTTCAACCCCTTACGGTACTTTTATGCACATCCAATTTGATGGTTCTACTTCTACAAGAAGGGATTGGGGCAAGTCCTTTTTACCATTGTGATTTAAATAATGTGATACTAAGTTAATTTTTTAATTTTTAATATTTAATTTAAATATAAAATTAATGTATATATTCTACATCGAGTTAGTCATTTTTTGAATAAATAAGATAAATGATTTTATTAGTATGCAATTTTATGGGTTCTAATCTATTCCATGCGATTGCAATTTGATGAACACTAGAGAATAAACCATGAAAAGAATAAATATTTATTGTAAGGACCCGATTTGGGCCCTTAACCCAAAAGGAAGATGGATTCCAGTAAAAATAAATAATAAAGATTTAGTGAAGTGGAAGAGATAACTAGAAATAAGTTGATGGTAAATAAATGGATTTAAATATTAGTTAGCAGTGAAAATAGTCAAGTTCAAGTAGAAGATAGTCTCAGGGTGAGTCAGAGAGATCGGTCTAGTATATTTCTGTAGAGTATGATTATAGAGTCATTTAGTACTACGATGTTTTCTCTCCTTTTTGCCCGCTTCGGATGGGGTCCCTTACATTATATACCTTAGTGATCTTGGCCTCCATTTGTTGATCATCGAGCCGTCACTTGAGTGCTTGTCGCATCGGACACCTGCTTTGGCCCTGCGCCAGGATTGGGATAGCCAATGCGGCCCATTTGTTTGAGGGTTTCTCCACATAAATGCGGCCAAAGTTGTTTGCAGAGACATTCAATGCGGTCGGCGGTTTTCCCTTAAATATTTCCTAGCTCCCATTTTCAACATATGTAGCCAAACTTTGTGCAAAGAGAAAAACAATTTTACTTTTTGGTAGTTTTCTAATTCTCAAAAATAGTATTAATTTTTAATTGTTCATTAACAAATACCTAAGGGCACCAGATTAATGAGATCTATAAATTTAATCATATAGTTTCAAAACAATAAATTAAACCATGAGATTTTAAAAAGTAACAAAATTAAACATTTACTTTGTATTCAATTTCTGACCTAATAGTGAGTTCCAGTTAAGCAAGCGGTAAAGTTTAATAGTTGAATAAAGAATCTGGATTTTAATCACTTATACCAAAATCGATTGGTGTCTTGATAAAATAATAAAGAGCTATCATTAAGCGGACACCATAAGTTAAAATTCTCGATAATATATATACATATATATATATCCTACTACTACTATTTAGAGGCTTCCTTGTTTGGGATGAGGATTTTTTTTTTTTTCCAAAAATATCTATAGCCTACGTTTAAAGTAAGGACAAAATTTGAGAAAAATGCTTCTTTAACTGCCACTAAAACATTGCCTAAGAGGACCACTTTTCTGATGGTTTTCAAATTATTTTATCCATTTATTAAAAAAAAAAAAATTAAAACAAACACAAGTTTCCTGTACTGATAATAGAAAATAAAATAAAATAAAAAAATACCTGTACACCACTTTAGTCACACACAACTCCAAACTACTACCTAATTTACTAATATCCCATTATCATTAAGCAATTAATAGCTTTAATTTTTTTAACTTTTTAACCCACATTTAGGGTGTTGGATATAAACAAAAATTAAAAACAAATATTATCCTTATTTTTTTCTATCTTTATCACTACTTTGGATAACTGTCTTTTTCTTTTCTTTCTTTTTTTCTTTTTTTCAGTTTTCAAATAAAACTGACATCATATCCTCCGTGGTATACACTTCCATGTTTGCAGTTTTCCTTCTTTAGTAAAATAGTCAAGTATTTTCTCTGTCTCTGAACGCTGCAATTTAAAAGATAGGATGGATCATGTAATTACATGTAAGAATGTTTTATGCAGTTTTATGGTAGTACTTATATTTGCCATTCCTACAACTTTATAAAGTTTATGGCAGAAAACTATCAATATTGTTCTATGATCTCACGTTTTGACTCAATGTGGTTCTTAGGAATGTTTGCTTGATTTGGTAGTTATAGCTTTGGTGTGATTTGGTCTTGGCATTCGCGACGGTAGTCTTAAAGTTAAAAAGCTATTTTTAGCACGCCACTACCATGAAAAGAGGTTGCAACAGTGAAGCTAAGGTAAAATTTTTACCTTCATTGCTAAGTCTTTTGCAGCCATCTATAGATTTATGCTACTGTAGCTTAGAAATTTAAAAATAAATTAATTCTTTATTCTACAGCAGTTAAAATAATAACAGTCTCTACAATCTATTTCAAGCATTTTCCATGATCTGTATGCGAATTACTTAAAAGAGTAAAGGAACTAAAACTCCCATTCTTAACTGGTAGGTAAGTCATAACAATTCAAAAATCGAGCCCAAACAACTGATGATAAAACAGGGTTCTACTGCTTTCGAAACATATCATAAAGTTCTTGATCTGGTAATGTCTTTGACAAATAATCAATCCCCATGGATGGTATAACGCTCCCATTTTCTCGTTGGGTCATATATCTGCCAAAACAAAGATAAAAAAGAAGTGATTAGAAAACATCTAAGGAGCATCATGCTGCTTGTCCATTGCACTCCCAGACGAGTAGCACTCTTCAGATAAGCTATAAGCACTCCAAACAAAAGTAATCACACTAACTATCTAAGCTCCTGAACAGATTGAAGTCAAGTGGATATTTCTGAAACAATTGTTCTAGAATGAGAACTGAGATGCTGGGGTAGTTATAGACAACCTAGATTGACAGCTGGGGGGTGCCATGCCAGTGATAAATTAAATCCTAAAATTTAAACTCCAGTGAAAAACACACCTCCCATCTTAGGCTTAGGAAATATACTTGTTCTTTTTCGTACCAGTGCACTCTCGACAACTTTCCCATGAGACTGTCAGAAGGTTCAAGAATAGTGAATTGACACAAAGAGATGCAAAAATTTTAGTACATAATAGGAAGATTCAACACATGCTCCACACCCATACTGCCACATACTTTTTTTCCTTATTTTGCTTTATAATTTAACTCACCCAAGTTCGACCCATGATCTCTCACCCGATACTATACTGTCAGAATTTTTTACACAGAGCATTGGGAATTTCCTAAATGGCCTAACCACCATGTTTTACATCATCAAACCATATTTCAGGCTTGGTTGTGCATGTGTTTCAATATTCGATTCAAATGTTAAATTTACAAAAATATAAAGAAGATAGATAATGATAAAGGCAGGAATGAAATGTACCTCATCCTTCTGTTGTTGCATCAGCAATTGTTACGCGATCCTCAGCATGCACATCAAGTGGAAAAGCTGCACAAAGCCCCCAAAAAAAAATGATAAATAAGTCACCCAATCAAATACAAAACTATAAACCCTACAACAAGAGAGAGAGAGAGAGAGAGAGCTAAAGAATTGTTTAAGCCCCACAGCTGCTTGTTTGATTATAGAGCCCAATTTTCTTGGTCATCTGCAAATGAATTAAGTTTTCAGTGTAACAAACCTGACTGGCAACTAAAATCCCACCATCTTACAAAATCTTCTCAAACATCAGTCTGCCACTGCTGCATAAAACTTTATTTTCCTTAAATCTTAGAAAACAAGAGAATGTAAGACTTCCAAAAGCACACAACACCATTACTTTTCACTTGTTAGGTTGTCATGAAGGTGCTGAATCTAACACAAACCAAGTGTTGCAGAAAGCTGAAACCCACTATAAAACCAAAATAAGGCATAAGCGAGTAAAATTATATTTGCAAGATACTCAAACAGAATACAAAATACTCATCTCTTATTTTCTCCTCAGTTAATTCAGTTACTAGTTGAAACAGGTAAAACAACCAGCAATATAGAATGTGCAGACACAGGTCCCCCCCAACCCACTTTTAATTCCAAAAACCAAGGAAAATAGAACACATAACAAATTAAAAGAGGGTAAATTTGAAAAAGTTGATACCGGGTCCACTTTTGCCCCTAGCCTTGTTCACGATTAGCTCATAGAAACTATGCTGCTGCAGTACAAAATCATGGAAACAAGAGGAATCGAATTAGTTAGTACATGTTCGGCAGCAGAATATCACAACCATAACTAAATTCTTGTTTTCAATGAAGTATCTTACATGAGGAATGATAGATCTTCTTTCACATAAAGCAAATTCTCCACTGAGGTTGTCCCTAATTTCTCGAAACTCAGGTGCAGAGATTTAACTGCTGTACCTTCGAGGAACTCTCCTATGGTATCCCCCTTCCGTACCTAAATGATTAGAAAATGGGCCAGGAAGAAGAATATTATGATCTCTCTCTCATTTCTTTTTTTCTTTAGGGTACACTAACATCAATCACCTAAAAAATTTGAGAAAGAGGGAACTACAAGCAGTTTTAATAATATGCAGTTCAGGTAACCACTACTCACCTGAAGCACCCGCCTATGCCCAGCTCCATCCCAGTAGCTGTAAGTAATTTGAAGAGGCTCATCTGAAATACACAAAAAGCTTGATTCAGTAGGAACTTAGTTTTCATGCATTCACGTTAATTTTATCAGGTATCAGAACACATAATTACTTCGAATCTGCTCCTGCTCAAGAAACCACCGTCTCTGCAGCCTTTCACGTTCAGCTTGCTCCTCTGCCTCCCTCTCACTGAAAGCGTATCCTCATCACCTCTAAGATCACACGTTAGTACCAAAACCACAGAGGGAGAGAGAGAGCCAGGGGGAAGGAGGAGAGAGAGATACCACACCTGTCAGGCAGAAAGCTAGTCTCCACTGTTGGATCTTTACCATATTTGCCATGTCGAAATTTCTTTGATTGTGAAGTTTCTGCAACAAAAATCAAAGTAAAATTATAGGAAATAAAGAGAACCAGAAATAAAATTCCTAACGCTTGGCATCCATCCAAGTTCTAATTTTCAGAAGGAAAATACATTCAAACATCTCTTAGACATAACTTCAATATTGAGGATCTGAATTGAAATTGAAAGTCAACAACGTTCATGACAACAATCAAGAGTTTAAAAATATAAAACATTTTACATGCTTATTCAGAATTTCTAGATATTTTGTGTTCCCCGGGATATAAACTCCAACAGATTTGATGCATTCGCTTCATCAAGGACAATTCACAGCTGAGTGATCACATGCAGATTCAGATTTGACTATGCATCAGTGGTTCACTAGATCTCTTTTCAACAAATGAAACAACGTGAATAGGCAACAAGTAAACCATCTAAATAACTAGCAATTTTCATGATTTTGTAAATAAGGTAGGCCCATCCCCATCAACCTTATTCAACAAGTGAATTCCTCATGAATCCTATGAAATGGAATATAATTCAATGAGAACCTGAACTTGCTGAAGAAAGACTACTGGCACCTAAACTTCAACATGGTCAAATAGAAGAGAAGTACTCTGCTTCAGTAAACTATGCAATTTTTAAAAATATTTAATTACGAACCAACCCAGGGAATATAATGCAGCACAACTTCACAAGAATGATGATCAAGATTTAAGCATCGGAATCAAAAGGGATGGGGGGGAAACTATTGGAAGCTAGCTAAATTCTACAAAGCCCTTGATTACCATAATGTAGTGGCATAAAGATAATAAGTAAAATTTTATAATTATAGGTAGCAATTTCTCGTATCAGAGAACAATAATACTTCAGTTTTAAAGTCAGCGAATAGTACCATTCTCATCCTCCTCCTCTTCACTACCATTCTCGATATCATCAGTAAACGATAACCGAGAATTCCCCTTTATCTTCCTCTGTTTACGCTTTTTTAATTGAAGCTCCTCCTCCCTGTAACAATAAGGAACACCACCAAAAAACTAAATATCACACAACACGCAAACACAAAAGGGCCCTAGTAAAAAATACACAAACTTTCACAAATTTAACACAAAAGCCATAAAGATTCAAACTCACTCTTGCTGCTGCTTCTGAAGCTTCTCCTTCTCTTCCTCTTCAATTTTGGTCCGAATATTAATTCTCTACAATAAAAGTACACATCTCCTCAATCGCATTCATCAACATAAACAAAAACTACTCGTGTGTGTATCACAACGATTAGGATCCTATAGAGTTGTTAGAGTAACTCCAATATGATTTTCCTAAAATCCTATCCATCTATTTAGAAATTAGTAGGTTGAATTTTGCCACATCATCAACATTTAAACAAATGTTGGCTATCATCATTTTGGTATCTATTTAGATTATTGATGATGTGGCAAAATTCAATCCACTCATTTCAAAATGGATGGGCAAATTTTAAGAACTACATGGAGGAGTTACCCAAATAACCCTAAAGGATCTTAATTCGCATATCACAATACCGCCAATGAGCTCTAGCACAAATGGCACCTCCTCCACTTGTACAAGCAAGTTGGAGACTGAGGTCATGGGTTCAAAACCCATCAACTGCATGTGTAATTACCATTTATATATATATATATATATCACAATACCTTCTCAACATACTCCTCTCTTGTAACCAAACCCACGGTTTCCTTCTTAAATGCAGTTTCAAGAATCTGATACACCCATTCAAAAGAAAAAAAGACATTAGCTTACAATAACCAAAACAAAAAAATCAAAAGAACAATTTTGTTAGAATAATGATTAAATTATTAAATTCATCATTTTCTAACAACTTCAAGTTTTGGTATAAGTGATAATTTATCATAGTATCAAAACATGTGGTCTAAGTTCAAATGTTGTCTCCACCCTACCTTAAAGGTGGTCTGGTTTCAAACCTTGTCTACAATCTACCTTAAATATCCCACATGTTGGGTTTTAGGGGAGTGAGTTTGAGAGGAAGTATTAGACCTACAACTTAAGCGATAATTTTATCATAGGAAGCACAGACACTTCAAAACCCCTGACGGGTCAGACACAGCAAGACACATTCTGCAAGCGCATCCTCGTTATGTTGAGGGGTGTGAACGGCCCATTTCACACTTGAAGCTCCAAGTTTTCAGAATGTTCTTCGAGTGGATATTGGCTTCGGGAACATGTCATTTCTAGCCATGTTATTCATTGAGTATACTCCCCGTGTACACGATCCTTTCGTTCAACAAAAATTACTACTTATAAAAAAAAAATTTCGAAAACTTGAAATAAATTTAGCCATATTGTTGAATCCCTAGTGTCCTAATTTTTCAACAATTGTGGTTTCACAGTGTCCCGTGTCGTGTCCATGATTATATGAATTTATGGGCACGAGGTCCTGAATTCAAACCCTAAATTTACGAGCACAAGCTTCAAATAATCATATAATCATGTCAAAATTTTCAATTTATAATTGTATTTAAAGTAAAAATTGTATATGTATGGTACAGCAAATAGAAACCCTAGAAAAGTGAAAATTGGGGAAACTGAGAAACCCTAAAAAAAAAAAAAAAAAAAGAGAGACGGACCTCGGCACGACTTTTGCCGAACTGGAGGAGACCCGGCTGGCCTTTGGAGGAGGCGGACTTGTCTTTGAGCTCTTGGATTTTGCGGCGCTCGGCTTCTCTCTGCTTCTCGAGCTTTCGGATCCTCACGGCGTCTTGGGCCGTGCCCACGTACCCGTCTCCCATACCCGACATATTTTCCCTCTTTTTGAGCTTTTCGCTTTTCTGACTCTTAAAAACCTCTGTTTTTGCTTTGTGTTGAAAAGATTGAGAGCTAATGAGAACCGTCTCGGTGTTTAGCATATATATAGGGGATGGTGTGGGCTTATAAAGTACAGCCCGGTGTAGAGATATTATTTTGGATATTATTTTTAGTTACGATTTATTTTCTTGATTTTCTTTAGATTTTTTTTTTAATTTAATAATTGGAAAAACAATGATTGAACCATGATTCCATGAATATTATGAATTATTAATATATTATTTTGCATAATTTTTGTATACAATATCACTTAAGTAAGAGAGCGAAATCCACATTCATATGAGAGGAATGTTACAATTTTTGTTTTTGTTTTATTTTTTAAAAACTAGAGATATCATAAATGTTACATCCAACATTTACACATAATACCACATATATATTTTAACCTTTTGATCGATTGATAACATGATTAATAAAAAAATTATAAAAATAGTAGATAGATAATTAAACACAAAATTGGGCGCTTTTTACTCAATAACATTGTTTGGGACTTATTTTAAAATATAGTCTTTTTAAAAACTTGAATCTTCAAGAGTTGATTTTCATGTCACAATAGTATACATCTAGTTTTTAGCTACGGTTGAATTTTTCTTTTCTTTTTTTTATTCATATTATTTTTAATTTAAATATTTAATAGTTGGGAGAATAAGGATTTTTTGAACCATGAATATTATGAAATAATTATTGTGCATGATTTTTGTATGCAACATCCCTTGCATAAGAGGGTGGATCCCACAAATACAAAATTCACATTCATATGAAAGGAATATACAATTTTTGTTTTTTTGTTTTTGTTTTTAGAAATTAGAGAAATGTTATTGTGGGGGTCAAAAGAAGACTAAGACATCACAATTAATTTGTATAGGATGGGTAACAAATAATCTATGATGGGAAATTTGAATAAGAATGATACGTTGAAAATATGGATCGAATATGGATTAAGAACACAAAGAAAAAGCTTGCTTAGGAAAATAATGCCTTAGAACAAGCATACATTCACTCTCTAGTCCTATTCTCTTTTTATTTTATCTCTAAAATTCCAGTCCCTTGATAATAAGGTATGTCAAGCTTCTCTTTATACCACCCTCTTGCCCTCTTTCTTAGAACACGATGTCATTATACAGCTGGTGAGATACTTGTCTCATCAGACACCTCCTCCCTCTTTTTTAATGATGAAAATGGACTTTTGGGGCTTAAAGCATTGTTCAAACCAGTCATTCAACAATAAATGTGATTGTGCTAGGCAGGTGGGTTTTATTAATGCGGATGTGACTATTACTTTATAAAGAAGCCTTCCTTGTGACTCCATGCTCTTCCCTGAATGTTCTAAGGGTGTTGAGATCCTTGATAACTTTACCCATGGAGTCGCCTCTAACAAACTTTGGCGAATGGGCATAGGACTATCCTCCTAGGTCCAACCTCAACTTATTAGGCTTAGGACCTTATTTTATTAGCAAAAACTAGGGCGACCCCCCCTCGAAAGGCCCAATATCATTTAAGGCTAAAACCACTCCCCTACAGTTACATCTAACAATTATGCATGATACTAAATCGATATTTTAACCTTTTGGCTGATTGGTTGCATGATCAAATAAAATAAATTATAAAAATAGTAGATGGATAATTAAACACAAAATCGGGCGCTTTTTTGCTCAATAATATTGTTTGGCAAGTTATTTCAAACTTATATTTAAATAGTGTTTTAAAAAACTCAAATCTTCCAGAGTTGTTTTTCATGCCACAATAGTTGATGTGATATTTTAAAAAAAACAATTGACACACTTGGAACTCAACTCTTGATAAGTTGACTTCCACTTGAAACATTACTTTACCAAATTTCTCAAATCACTCTCACACTTGTCTTTGTCTCTTTCACTCTTAAATCCCTTTCTCACAGTCTCATTCTCTCCCACTCTCGTCTCTCACTCTTCAAGTAACCGGCAACGATGGTCCTAAAATTCAAGTCACTGGAACTCCTCATTCTTTCGGTCCTCTAGGTAAAGTTTTAAGAAAGATCATCTAGTGCCTATAAGTACAATGAAAGTGAAAATTATTTCACCCTTGAAGAAATTAGATATGTAAAATGCTACATCCCATCCATGATAAAATACCGAATTTTCTCACATATGTATAGTGTTCAAAAGCATATTGTTTTGAGTGCCTTTGAAGAGAAGTAATGCACCCATAATTGTCAATTATTGGTGTTTGCTTGATGCATATGAAGACCCATATAATGAACCAAAAAAAAAACTTGTATAATATGAGAAAGAAGATAAAATAGTGCATTGACAAATTGGTTTGCCTATAGAAAAGGAACTCCTTTTCACCATGTTTTAAATTGTACATCTTATTATGGAAATACATTGACACCTCAAATTTTAGTTGGCCATTACCAAAAATCAAAACCTTGACAAATATGAAAAATATTATAGTGGAAACATTATAGATGGATGAGTTGCAGGGAGCTATTCAAATATGAAAAACACTTCCATGTATTTACTTGACAAAATGAATAAATCTTCATTCGCTTAACCAAAACAAATCTACTTAGATCTCGACTTTTTAAGAGTTGACTTATGTCTAATACTGGACTCTGTTTGAAGAGACGAGATTCAAGTAAATCCAAATTTAAAAATCCTTTTTAATCTCGCTTCTTCAAGAATGAGTTATGGTATCTCATGAGGTTCCATGTATCTCATAGATAGGAAAATGAGTCCCACACGTATGTGCATCCTGAGATCTGAGAAGGAAAAAACTAATAAAGCCCATAGATTTTTCTTATTTGACAAACATATAGACCATTGATAAAAATAATAGCTGTGGGACTCACATTGATAAAGACATTTGCCGGGAAAACAGCAGAGTGCTACGCGATCAAAGCGTGGGAAGCACATGAAAGCACGCAGCGAAGCACTATCACACACACTTTGTTTGGACTTTGCTGATAACTAAAGCTGTTCAGTTCGCTCGTGGACTTCTTTAGCCATAACACACTCCGACCGAGCCAAGCAAACCAATTCACTGTGATTTCGTTTCACTCCGAAAAATCTGTTACCCAAACAGTTTCAGAAGCCACTGTACAATGGAATTCATTCAAAACAAACAACCCCCAATCTCAACTCCATCAACGAATATTGCCCAAAACCCGCGCGTGCTCTCCACTCGCCCACAACCCAATTCCAGGTTCTGAATTTAATTAAATTGTTTGAGTCATGTGTTTAATTTTCTTGGATTTAATTCTACAATATCAATTCTGGGTTTCAATAAATTTTTGTGCTTTATTTTTGTGCTAATAATAAAGTCAAAGTTTCTATTCAATCAAAGTGACTGTTCCTAGTCTAGTGGAACTGTATTTCTTCTATTCTTAAACAATGTTCTTGTTTTATGTGTTTTCAGTCAAAGGTCTGAGCTTGAACTCAAGGATTGCTTAATTAATTTAAGTATTTATCTTTCTCGGATTTAATTCTACACTATCAATTCTGGGTGTCAACAAATTTTTGATCTTTAATCTCTGCTAACAATGAAATCAAAGTTTCTATTCAATCAAAGTGGCACTGGGTTTCTAGTTTAGTGGAACTGTGTTTCTTTTGTTCGTAAACAATGTTCATGTTTGATGTGTTTTCAGTCAAAGGTCTGAACTTGAACTCAATGATTGCTTATCTGCAAGAAAAATTCAGAAGGCTGACCGAGAGAAATTGAGGAGGGATCGACTAAACGAGCATTTTGTCGAGTTGGGAAATGTTGTAGGTAATAATGATAATCTTACTACTCCTAATTGTTGTTATATGCTGTTATTGAATTATCATCTAGTTACCAATAATGATATGTGAATAGTAGTTCAATATATATATATATATATTTTAAAGTCTCATATGAACTTTAGAAGCAAAGATTTTCATTTTAAGCTGTTTTGTATTATAACTTTTGTTTGGGACACTTTGAAAATTATCTGTACTTTAAATTAATGACATAGAGCTTCTCTTTTGCCAAGAGGCTTGTGGCCCAGTGGCACTGTCCTGTTCTTCACATGGGGAGAACTTGGATTTGAATCCCTTCCCCTACTAGTTGTAAGCCAACCAAAAAAACGTAAGGAAAAATAGAAGACATCCACTTTTGATAAAACAAAAAAAATTACTCCATGTAACTTTGACCTATTTTCATTTCAATCTTTTAATTTTATTACATTTTCAATATAGTTATTTTGTTTAGTTCTGTCCAATCTTGCCGTTAGTGTTAGTATTTACACTTTCTAAAACGACGTTTAGGTGGACTTAACAGTGCAAATTGGACGGAAGGACTGCATTGGAAATGATTGGAAGTTAAAAGACTGAAGGACTAAAATGAAAAAAAAAAAAAAAAAAAACTTAAAGGTCTGAATCGAAAACATCAAAGTTAAAGTGTATAATTTGTAATTTAAGATTTTTTGTTCTGTTTTATCAGGGTCCACATGTTTTAATTATCTTGTATTAGTTAATAGTGATATTCGTTCCACTTGAAAAAAAGGTGTGAACTTTTTTTTTGTTGCAAAAAAAAAATATGAACTTTCAAAATAGTGCATAACCACATGTTATGGGCTTTCAGTTTCCCTTCATGTGTTACTACTTGCCTCAAATCTCCAAAGTTTGCTGTAATTTTTTATATTTAAGTGTCCACATGTCCTTTTCACTGTGATAAGCTAGATTTGAATAAGTGTATATGAAATGTGAATGAATACTCTTTGGTAGTTTATTGGGGATTATTTATCATGCTTAAATGATGATAGAGGAATTCACTGTAGTAATCAACTGCTGAAATTGTTTAAATAGGACCTTGTTAATCTATGTGATCGAGTTTGAATCTGAAAATTACACTATAGTATGGTATAATTTTAGCTAAGGTTTACGGGAGCTTTCTTTATGTTACATGAACTTAATACGTGTCAAGTGCGTAATTGATTTTGCTTGTAATTTATTTAGGGTCTATCTATGTGGCAGTCATGTACCTTTGCCCATAAGCATGAAATCAACTTCCATATGGTGACTTTGAAATGCAGATCCTAATAGGCCCAAAAATGATAAAGCAACCATTCTAGCTGATACAATTCAATTGGTAAAGGACCTGACGTCTCAAATCAACAAACTCCAAGCTGAGCATGCTACACTAAGTGAAGAATCTTGTGAGGTAATCTTTTTATGTGTTGTGTTGATGATCTGGATGATGATATCTGTGGTGCTTATTTGGTAAGGTGCGCAATCACATAATTTGTTGAAATACAGTTGACACAGGAGAAAAACGATCTCAGAGAAGAGAAGGCATCTCTTAAATCCGATATAGACAACCTTAATGTTCAATATCAACAGAGAGTTAGGGCAATGTTCCCATGGGCTGCTATGGATCACTCTGTTGTCATTGCACCACCATCTTATCCGTATCCGATGGCAATGCCAATGCCTCCAGGACCAATTCCAATGCATCCATCTATGCAGCCATATCCATTCTATGGAAATCAGAACCCTGGGGTGATTCCTAACCCATGTTCGACTTTTGTTCCATATGTGACTGCAAATACGTTGGTTGAACAACAGTCCACCCAAAATGTATCTCAACTTGTGCATCCAGGCAATCCATCCCCCATCTTGGGAAAGCAAGATTCTAGAAACAAGTCATCTGGGGAGAGCAAGATTGAAAAAAAAAAGGACTCCAATGATGTTACAACAGAACTGGAGCTGAAGACTCCTGGATCTACTGAAGATCAGGTTAGTTGTGGCCTTTCAAATTTAATTGTGAGCATTGGAGAAATAATTACTTCCAGAGTAAAACATATTTCATATAAATGCTACTTTTTAACAGAGTTTGACATCGGGAAAAAGAAAGTCTAAGAAGTCTTGGAGGAAGGAAAACAATGATACTGAAGGGAGTTCTTCAAGTAGGTGTTCTTCATCAAGTAGTGTGAAGGATAGCTCATCTAATAGCATTATTGGTGGTGGAAAGGCTGGTGACTGAGAATTGGAAGAGACTAAGCTAGAACAGTTAAAACTAGGTTTTGACCCATGATAGGATAAAACAGTTAAAACAGCTCTGCTGTGAATCAAGCTGCTGCTGTGCACTGTGCTGTGCTGTCAAAGCTTATCTGATTTGGAAGGAAGTTAGGATAATTTCTGATGAGGCAATTAGTAGTTAGTTATAGTTAGTTAGATCCAGCTATTCATAACTGATTGTATAACAGATTTAGGGGGACTAGCTATTGCTATAAGAAGCTGGGATCACTTGTAAAGAATCATCTTGGAAAATACTGTGCAAGTACTCTCTTTGATCTTTACTCTCTCAATCTCTCTCAATCTTTGTATCCTGACTCTCTAGGAGGCCTAGTTCCCTCGAAGAGCTACTCAAAGTATCTTAATTCCATAAGAACCAGTGGGTTCTTATCATCCCATTTCTTCTTATTCCTTATCAATTTCCTCTAATATATTATGTTGTTTAGTCTGTGATCATTTTGTTTGATTCCAAACTCCTAGCCAAAGACCAATCACCTTTACACTTCCTCACTTCCTTGTCCCTAAAAAAGAAGGAAAAAAAGAAGAGGAGAAAATACTTCTATGATCTGGAACTGATTTCCAGTCATTTTGTATCTGATATATTTCTGAGCTGAATTAATTTCAACATGATGCAGTCTGAACACCATTTGCATTATAAAGCAAGTCTGAAGTTGGTTTTTCACCATCCATCCCCTGGCATGAATGCATTATATGTGGTGGGTGTATTCAGTCTCTATTATCCACTTCTTCTGAGCAAGAAAAGCACTATAAGTAGTTTTGGAGTTTGGACACTGATTAAGTTTAAACCTGTTTGTTCGTCTGAAATCATTGGCAGCTTTGCTTGTTTATAATCATTTTGTGTATAGTAGAGACATTCCAATGAGAAAATAAAAAGTAGATTGAAGAAATGCTTAGGAGACCATGAAGGTTAGTATAATTTTTCTGTAGGATGTCGAAAATATTTTAAAGTGCTAAAATCGGATTTGTGGTTCTTTCTTGTAAATGAAGATCTTGTTGCTTGACAGAGACTATTTGTGCAGTGACTTGGCAATTTTGAGCGGGAAACTAATCTGAATATGCCAGTCTTGGCATAGACACGATTTTGATGGCTGTTGCCATTAGTTTTTTATATGCATTCAGGCAAATGACTTGAATGCTGTTTTTTTAATCCTGCTTTTCCTTTCTTGTACTCATTATACTCCAGGTTACCATCTCGTTTGCATATCGAACTATCACCAGTCACCAATTGAAAAAAAAAAAAAAACCTCCAATAAAGGTTTACAAAGGCTACTTCTTCCTCATGAGTGTTTTTTTTTCTTTTTGGTTTGTTTCTTTGACAGTGAGATGCATTTGTATAGGTGTTGTTTTCTGTGAGTTTCTTTCTGAGTTGAAATTGTAACTGTACAGTGCTTTATTGTGGTTTAAAAAATCTCTCTCATTCATTTAAAAAGAAAAAAGAAAAAAATCTAATAAAGGCTGGAAGTGTTGGCTACTGCTTATAAGAATATCCAAAAGACTTGAATGCTGAAAGAGACATTGGGTTATTCAACCAGAGGACTAATTATGTTCATGGGCACAATGAAAAGGTCCAGCAGAGTCCACAAGTGGGGATATCAATCAATTAAAAGATGAGCATCTACAAGTCCTGAAGAATGGTAAAAGAGTGAGTGGTCCTCATTCCTCAAATGCTATAAAGGACTGGAATTTAATAGTTTACAGCAGCACCTATCTAGGATTACAGGAGGCAAGTTCAAACATTCTAGGGACACATTTATTCACACAAAGTTTTATAACTTGAGATAATAAGTTATGATTGGTGCGCAAACAAATTGTGTCAGTGATGGGTTTGTGAAAATAATGTTAAGTTAATCATTACTTACTGGTTATCGCCTTAAAACGTTGTAACATAAAAGAAAGAAGTGTGAAAAAAAAGTGTCTGTAGCATAGTTGAGGTTCAACTGATGGATGTGCTGAGGGAAAAGACAAAAGAAGACATCAATGTGATCTCAAGGTCTCAACCGTCCTAACTGTTTCTTTGGATTTGTGCTGAAAATTCTAAAAGAATTATGCTGATTTCAGATGCTTAAGAAAAACTATGATCCACAGCCATCTTTGAAAATCATTCATAAAAATCATTTTCAATCATGTCATAACAACTTCTCCAGTTGACTTACATAGGTGTTGATAACAAAAGCACACATCAATTTTTCCTGTTTGTTTACTATTTAGTGCAATAATCATCATCTCCTTCTTCTTTTTATTTATTTTTATTTTTATGAATGTGCAATAATCATCTTACTTGGGCTAGAAAGCTTTTGTCTAATACATGCATACCATGGGGTTATAATTCACAATTTTTTACAACCCTTGAAGTGGTATATTGTAATATATAATTAAAATAGTGAGCGATGAATCCATGTGAATCTCATGGTGATATTACAAAAGTCAATTTGTCACTTCAATAAATTGTGAAAAAAGTTATAAAATATAATTATATGCATCGTTTACAAACATAATATACAGGTCAAAATAAAATATTTTGTAATGGTTCTTTTGTAGTACTTGAGAAAGGGTACTCTAAACTAGTACAGATTGTGAGATTGATTAATTGGAGACTAAAAGTTTGGTGGACTACCTAATAATCAACCACCTTGATCCTTTGTTCTTAAGGCTTTCTAATCTAGTTAGGTACAGAACTCTATAGTCTATACTACCTACTTAACAAAGATTTCAACCTCTTCTATAGCAAAATTATCCTAATAATTTGCTCATTAACCAGTTTCTGACTAAAGTTTTCCTGAATTTGGTCATGAAGTAGCACATATTTGTCACAAACCTGGATTGTGAAATTGGGTTTTTGTTTTTGGATATTTAATAGATTAGATATATCTGTACAGTCAGTAACACAAACTAGAGCTTTTCACCACAGATTCCATGTAGATTGCCACCACTACATCCACATCCCATCTTTTCTCCTTTTTTTTTTTTTTGGTGATTGCCACGTGGCAAAAGGAAGAAAGACCTCAAGATTATCCTATACAGCAAAGGTTGAAAAGAATATAATCCAAGACGACCTTAAACGACGTCGTACTTTGTGTTTTATGTGTATAAGGTTAGAGATAACGCCTTGCCAACATGTCTTCTCGTTGAACGACAGCGACAACTACAATCGTGTGTGTCTTTGAATATCATCAGCGCCTTTGAAGCGCGTGGAAGGTAGAGCTTTTTTTTGGGGGATATACGAAGGAAGAGCTTTTAATGCTGTGTTTGGTAGAGATTTGAAAATATCCAATTCATATTTCATGCCTTTTTTTGGCAAAGCCAATCCATTTCATGTTGCTTAAAAGCCAATATGATATAATTGATTTTGACATATCATCTCAATAAAAATTTATTTATTTTTCTAGATAACCTTTCGACCAATACAATCAATGTCGCATTTCTCACCATTTTTATGTTTAAGAACTTATTTGAGATATTATTAATGGATAAATTAAATAATCCAAACACTAATATTATTTTTTTATAAAAAAATTAAACTACTATTTTTGGTCAAAAAGTACGTGTTAGTAGTTGGAATTCAATTTTATATCTAGTTTAAATAATTATTTGTATCAATTTAATCACTTAAATTTTTATTTAATATTACGCTGACTTTACTTACCGTCAAAAGTTGAAAGTTAACTTAATGTAAAATAATTTTTTTTAAGAAAAAATTTGATGATTAGATTGACATAATTAATAGTTTATAAAAAACAAAATTTAAATTTCAAAATTGTAGTCATAAAAAAAGTATGCGTAGAAGAAAAGTTGAGATATAACTTACTTTAGGGTGAATGGTGAGATCAATAAATTTTCTCCATTTGCTCAAAATTGAAAGAATTCATCTTATTTTAATTTAGTCCCAAAAATTTAAAAACATTTTTTTAGAGAGTTTCAACCTATGACGTCCGCTTCTGATGATAGCTTTTTATCATCAGACCAAGATACCAATCAGTTTTTTGTGTAGGCGGGGATTGAATCACAGATCTCTTATATAACCATCAGAAACTTTATCAGTTGAGTTAACTGGAACCCACAATTTAAAGACATTTAAGGTGGCACATAATTGTTTCCTTTTCATAATTTAGTGGTGGTCATTTATTATTAGTGATTTGTAAAATCGTGTGAGATGGTGTGTATACATGTAAAAATGAAAAAGGTAAAATACAATTAACACCCTTAATGTTTGGGTTAATGCCAGCAAGATTCAAGACTTTTAAAAAATGATCAACTAGGTTCCTAATCATCATGAGAAAAATGAGTAACGATTTAAGGTCTAAATTGGGATTATGGATTAAGTCGATCATTTTTGAAAAGTTTTGATACAATTTTATTTTAAAAAATAGAAGCAATTAAGCGCGTGGATGTGACGCCCACGGGAGTAGCGTGAAACACCCAGCCCACATTACCAGCTGGTTTTTACCGTAAAGCCCAACGTATCACCAACCAACCAGCAACCAACACCACAACTCTCAAAAAGCTCTCTCGGACCATTTTACACACAAAACGCAAAACCCAAAGCCAAATCCAAAGCTACCTGACTCTCTCTCTCTCTCAAACTCCCCAAGTAGTACTTTCACAGACAGTAGTGATGGCGGTGGCTTCAACATCTCTAGCATCCCAACTCTCCGCCCAGTTCTCCTGTCTCCGCCGCACTTCTCCAAAACTCGACCACTCCCACTCCCTCTCCAACTCTCAATCCTTATTCCAACATGTTAACTCTCATCTCCGCCTCACTTCCTCTCCTAAACCCCCACGAGGCGTCGTTGCCATGGCTGGCTCCGGCAAGGTACACTGTCTTCCTTAACAATAATAACACCTTCTAGATCTATAAGCTTCAATGTTGTAGTTTCATCAATATGTGTGTTTCAGTGTTTAGATAGCTATTGTTCTTTCATTTCTTAAAAATTTTACCCTCAACAAACGAAACCACCCACTATGAGATATAGCTACTTGTTAGTTAATTCCAAGGTTGTAATATTTTTTTTTAGCATGTTTAATCTTTTAGCTAAATGAGTGACCAGTGGTTCCTTCTTGGAACCAATAATGAAGCATTCAAAGCTTTTGAATTTTTACTTCTTTTTTTTTTTTTTAAATAAAAAAAGCTATTAAGTTGTGCATTATTAATTGTTATTATCTTTATTTTTATTATTATAATGATTTGATTATGAATATGTTAAATGGGTTCTCAAGTGTAAATGATTCTCCTATTTGGACATTTACTAATTGTTCTTATGATTTCTTGTGCTTGCAGTTCTTTGTTGGTGGAAACTGGAAGTGCGTAAGTATTTTTTGTCACAAATGTTGTGATTTACTTTGTCTATATCTTAATTATGGTTTTATTTTTTTACACAGTCCGTATTTTTTTGTTTGCATTACTTGTTTGTTTCTTAAGAATTTGAGTACTTTCTTGATAGAGCTTGAATTTTGAAGAGAATTGTCGTTTTAATTTGATAGGTTGGATTTGTCATGGTACAGGGTCTTGAGTTCGAATCCTAACTTCATTCTACCTCCTATTTAAAATTTAAAATGTTAAAAATCCCACGTATTGGGTCCCATTTATTAAGGAGTCAGGTCCCACACGTGAGGGGAATTTTAGAATTATGATTAAATGATTTAATTCACCATTTTAGTAACACCTTAAGCTATTAGGACAATCAGTAATTTATCAAATATATATGCCACTGATAGTACATGTGTATTGATAGGTGTTTGATGCAAGGAAAGGAGGAATTTATTTCTCTATAAGCTGAAAAAGAGAGGTTGCACCCTGTTTGGAACCTAATTTGCGCTGAAATCCAGTCTATAGAACATGGTTTCTGAATCCTGTCTGTCTCTCTCTTGTATGTGACCTAGTTGTACCAGTAGTTAGTCCAAATCTCTTTTGCCATGCAAAGCACTCAATATCTTCTCTCTAACAAACAATTGCTGGGAGTTGGCTTAACCATCAAAACCCGCAAAAGTTTCTCCCTTGTAGACAGATTAGAGCTCTTGATTAGAGGGTTGATTTGACACAGGAAATAAGGATATACTGCATTTGTTCATATATGTAGATTTTCTCTAATTAGGTTTGCAGAGCATAACTCTATCAATTGGCTTTGTATTATGTGCTCTTGGAATTGCACTGGATAGAGAAATAGGACAACTAGAATGGATACTCTGTTTACTTACAAGCAAAATTGGAATGGAATAATGAAAAAAGAATACGTCCCTTAGTAAAAAATTGTCTGAGAACTCTTCTGCAGGGTTTCCTTGCCTTGTGTGGGTACCTTGTCTCTGCTTCAGTTTATATAACTATCTTGCAACGTATTCTTGTAGTTCTCAACTCCGCATTGGTTATTCAGCAACCTGTTTTTTCTCTTTTTTGGCAATGTGTGTGCGCGCACCTACATGGGCAAGCATGTTCATATATGTGAAAATTGAATGCCAAAGACGGCAAGACTGGTTCCAACCCCACATGATGGTGCTACCATCCATATTTCCAAGTTATGTGCATTTGTATGGAACATTGATAGCGTCAGAACTCAGAAGTGAACTGTGAACCTAAGGCTCCTTTCCACCCAATGCATTTAATGTGGAGCTACTCCACATATCTGTTAGGTTATAATATATTTTTCTTATGCATTTTTTTGGACTGTACATTGGTACAAACTTCATTTATATGATTTTCTATCTTGCTATTCTGTTTAATATTGCATATGCAATGTAGATATTTTGCTCTTTCTATTTTTTTTGTTTTTGTCATTTTAGTTTCTTAATATTGAAAGCTCATCCCCTTTTTTTTTTTTTTTTTTTTTGTTTAGAATGGGACGAAAGACTCAATCACCAAACTCATTTCTGATTTGAACAGCGCAAAACTGGAAACTGATGTTGGTAAGATGATATTTGATCTTTAATGTAGTATATGTTAGAATCTGCAGTAGACTGACTTCTGACTTTTTCCATGACTACTTCCCAAAATTAGAAGAAAAGATAATCACGTGTAAACTGATAATTTAGTTTCTGAGTGTGCAAAAGAGCCTCAGACAGTGAGTCAATGATGATTTTGTAACTATCTAATCCTTGAGAAAATGCTGCAATACCCTTGGACTTTTGTATAACTAAAGGTGTATCTTTTTTCAGTATTTGAAAAAGTGTTGGAGATGGGTTTTATGGTGGCAAGTCTAAAGCTTTAGTTGTTCAATAGGTTCTTTTGTATGATAAAGTTTTATTTTTTTATATATTAATTTATCCAAGTATTTTCTTGTGAGATGTGCAGATGTTGTAGTGGCACCTCCCTTTGTTTACATCGATCAGGTGAAGAACACGCTATCAGATCGGATTGAGATATCTGGTCAGAACTCTTGGGTTGGAAAAGGTGGTGCTTTCACGGGAGAAATCAGGTGATCTTGCTCTTCCATGTTCAGCACAATGTATCATTTGTTCATAGTTTTTGGCTCCTTTGCTGTGTCTATATATACATATGTATATGTGTGTGTGTATATATATTTTGTTTTCTCAAGAATCAATCTTTTTTTCAGATTGAGTGATTCTTTTAGTTATCTTATATTGGCCGCGGAGTTGTTTTACTTAGGCAGTCGGTGTGCAGAATAAATTTTTTTTGAGAAAGTTGTGACTTTGCATGGCTTTCATAAACAATGTGCCTTTTATTTTCTTAGTATCTAGTTTTCTCTTTCGGAAGTTCTTCCCTTCTTTGATGAGTAATAATGAATCTTTTATCAAGAAACAAGAATGCTCAAAAGATTTATTTTCCTAAAGAATTAGAATTGTAAGCCTAACTTAAGAGATCTATAAACTGAATGAAAGTGCTACAAGAAATCCTCACTAGTACACCATTCAAACAAAATGTGCAAAAGCTACATTTGATCTCGATAAAAAGTTTCTCTATGCCCTCAAATGTTTGGCTATTCTGCTCCTTCCAAATCACCTACATAAGACATATAGGGGTTGTATTCCACATGATACTATTCCTATGTCTCCCATACAACCCCTTCCATCAACAATCTAGAAAGTTTCTCTCTCTCTCTCTCTCTTTGATGAAACTAAAATAATAAAACTTCTAGTGGTTCCTGTTTCAAATTCGGCATCAGATTAAAAAAGGTCTTGTTTTCATACTGCACACAAATGGTTCTTTCAAGATTGTTGCTCCAAAAGTTCCAAAAGAGGTCCTTTTACAAGAGTCCAAATCATTCTGCTGATGAAAATGCAAGAACTCAGCCATATATCAACTTTTTGATAACTAATAAATTAATAATGGTGTCATCATTATTCTTCTTTTGATGTCAGCTTTTAATTGATCCAGTTTCTTACAACATCAGTTGTGTAGGAACTAGTAGTTGGCAATATAAGTGGTGATACATTTTGCACTTGCCTTTCATAGGGTTTAATATTTCAAACATGGCCTGAGTTTCAGGCTCATGGGGCTCCTTTCTGTTGAATTTACATGTATTGGAAGTTGATTTGAACATCTTTTTCCTTTATGTAGATCCTGGGGTGTTCATTGACATGAAAAGTTCTGTCTTTGGTTACTTATAAAGATAAAAATAAAATCTGTTTTTGGTTGTAATATCGTACTTGTGCCCGTGTTTTTAATTTAAAATTTACACATAATTACCAGATTTACTGTCTTCATTTTGTAGTGTGGAACAATTGAAAGATATTGGCGCCAAGTGGGTTATTCTTGGTCATTCAGAGCGGAGACATGTTATTGGTGAAGATGATCAGGTGAAAGTTTCAACAATTATTGTTTTGAGAGGTTTCCGAGAGAAGATGATTAATGTTCTTTGCTAGTTGATGCTATAAGTTAAGACTTTAACTGATGATTTGTGAACTTCAGTTTATAGGAAAGAAAGCTGCCTATGCCTTGAGTGAGGGTCTTGGAGTAATAGCTTGCATTGGGGAGAAATTAGAAGAAAGAGAATCAGGGAAAACCTTTGATGTATGTTTTCAGCAATTGAAGGCTTTTGCAGGTAACTTTCTTGCTGATGTTACTTCTTTTTATGAATTATGATTGGAGTCCTGTTGCAAAAAGAAAATGTGTCCACTGTTCCATGATACTATTCATACCATTATGTGCAGATGCAGTATCTAGTTGGGACAATATAGTTATTGCTTATGAGCCTGTTTGGGCAATTGGGACTGGTAAAGTGGCAACACCATTGCAAGCACAGGAAGTACATGTAGCTGTTCGTGACTGGCTAAAAAAGAACATCTCAGCAGAAGTTGCATCTCAGACACGAATTATTTATGGAGGTAGTTTCTTTACTGCAACTGCATTTGCATCATGAATACTGTTTTGCCGAATCATATATATCTAATGCTATGGTTACATTTTACTGCATTTGGAAGTATTAGTTTATAATCATCCGTCGGTAAGAAGGGATAACACTCCATAGGCGTCTTTTGTTTGTAATAATCTTTTTGTGGGGGAAGAGAGAGAGAGAGAGAGAGAGAGAGGTTTGCTTTCCTGCCGTATTATAGTCTACTGTTATATGATGCTTAGAATTGGTTATAGAATGGTTCATCTCTAGTTGTTATAGTCTTCTATATGACTGCTATTATAGTCTACTGTTATATGATGCTTAGAACTGATTAAAGAACAGTTCATCTCCTAGTTGTTATAGTTTTCTATATGACGGCCGCTTACTATCTATATAAAACCAAAATGACCAAAAGATCATTTTCAGGGTCCGTAAATGGAGGCAATTGTGCTGAGCTTGCAAAGCAAGAAGATATTGATGGTTTTCTTGTTGGTGGTGCATCCTTAAAGGTATATTCCTGCTGTTAATGATTTCCTTGAAATTTTATGGACAAAAGTTTATCAGAATTTTCTCAATGATGGTGCATTGTGATGATTACAATTTACAACTTGATTTTCTTGATGTAGGGTCCTGAATTTGCTACCATTGTTAATTCGGTGACATCCAAGAAAGTTGCTGCTTGATTTGGTGGTTTTGGCAAAAAGAGCAAATAAATGGTGAAGAAAAGCTGTTTCAGTTTGAAGCAATAGTATAATAAAACTACGTGCCATGTGCCAGTTTTCTTGGATGGGTTTTTGATCATTATCCCGTTTTTCTTCCCTTAAGGCTAGAAGAATCTCTTTTATGTGTTTTCTGTGCGCTACCTCTCTTCTGGGGATAACAAGAGGTATACAAATCATGTTTTAATAGCATAAACAATTTATGAATGAGTAGCATCTTTTTCAAGAATTCGGAGCTTTTATGTTGAAGTCTTGCTTGTGTGATGTGGGCATCATATAGACAATTTAGTGTACAATGCTCTTCTCTGACTTTTTGTTCAAAAATCGCACCCACTAATGACTGCATTAGTAAAAAAAGAAGGGAAAATATGGGAAATAAACCTTCAAAATCTCCAGTTTGCATGAACCTCATCAATCATACTAGAATTTGGACAATGGTAGTGTGGACATGTTCTCTCCCTGACTTATTTGTACAGGCTAATGGTTTTGTGTGTGTTTGGATCAACTTTTTGCTGAAAGTTGACAAAAGTATTGTTGTACTTGTGCCTAGAAAAAGTGAGGTGTTAAAATAATTATACCAAACTGTACACAGACTAATGGCTTTTTGTGTGTTCGGATTAAATATTTGAGGAAACCTTATTTGTTTACTCTTTAAAAGTTGATAAAATTATAGTTGTATTTAGAATAGTGAAATTTAAAAAAGAAAAAAGAAAAAAAAGAAGAAGTTAATCCAAACTAGAAACTGATTTCATGAACTTGGCCCCCAATGCCAAATAACATGTGTTTAAAGCTTTTAGCAAAGGAAAGAGTGTGTTTAAAGTTTTTTTTTTTAACCTAAATTGCATGAACTTTATAGATGGTGATTACATTTCCAAGCACTCCTTCAAAAGCAAGATTATAATTTGGTATCAATCACATGAGTGAGCATTCAGCACAGAAGAAAAGTTGTGCCTGGGAGAGCCTACACTCAAAGCATATATGCCAAAGCAAACCTAGTAATAAAGACAAGCAAGCCTTATACTTCTTATATAAACCATTCTTGGAGAGAGGCAGAGGTATAGAGCAAGACAATGGAGTGGTTCTACACTAGGAGGAGAGGTCCAGAGTGGAAACAAGGGTGGACAGGCCAGACCTTGGGCTCCATTTCTACACCACCACTTCATTTGCTCACCATTCTTGGCATTGTCTTTGTGTTACTGTGGTTTTCTCACTACACAGGCTATAAGACCCAGTTGAGAACCACAGCAATGAACTTTCAGTTGTTCCTTTTCTTGTTGCCTATCCTTTTGGTACTACTCATGGCTTCAAATTCTTCTGGTTGGAGGTTCAACTTTCCTCTCTCGCGCTCGGACCATGGGAGCTCACCTTTGGGCATTGCAAGCTTGGTGGTGCTACTTTTGGTGTTGCTTTCTTATCAATCATCTTTTCAATCAAAGTGGTTTGGACCTCTTTGGAGGTCAGGCTAATTATACTATCAAAAGAAGAAAAAAAAAAAAATACTGTAAATATCAGCTATATATAATGCCTATGTGTACATGTATGTAAATCTTAATAATGGAATCTTTTTTTTTGTTGTTTTTGGAGCAATGCTATCTGATCTATACAAATAGCACTGGCAATTTGAGGTAATATCTTTTTAAACACATCATGGAATTGTTCTTCTTCTGGAGCAGTGCTATCTTGGTACAACAAAACATTGTTAAACAAAATTATATTAGCATATAATTTTCATTTTTTTTTTGTAATTAATATCAATTAATATTTTTTAGATTTATCTTTTTTTCAATGTTGTTTTTGGAGCAATGCTATCTGATGATTCTGATCTATACAAATAGCACTGGCAATTTGAGGTAATATCTTTTTAAACACATCATGGAATTGTTCTTCTTCTGAAGCAGTGCTATCTTGGTACAACAAAACATTGTTAAACAAAATTATATTAGCATATAATTTTCATTTTTTTTTTGTAATTAATATCAATTAATATTTTTAGATTTATCTTTTTTTCAATGTAGTTTTTAAATCTTGCCTCTCTAAGTTAAAATCTAAACTCCGCCACTGACTTACGATAATAACATACCAATTCTTAGATATTTAATAATTGTTATAAATTAAGTATAGATTGTAATATCAAAGGGGATGGATTTGTGTCTTTCAATAAGTTTGTCCCATATGGAAAGACTTGCAAAACTTTTGTTGAGAATATAAAGCAACCACAAGCCATGCATTCCCTGCATTATCTTAAGTGGAATAAGAAAGCGTGTGTATGGTATGGATTGCTCATTAAAAATGAAAAATTAATTGATTTGGAACGAGGATAAATGATTTCTAATTTGAATGAAAAGCTATTTGAAAATATAACATATTTTTGTTTTGTTGTTTTGTGTATTGAAACAGCGACCCATGTGCTTTAAGCTAGCTAGGGGAGAATATTGTGACTTGGTGAAAGACGTACGAGGATGGTTTTTGGTGCAATAATAGCTTAAGCCATAAGGGGTCCATAAGTCCATTATCTATAAGAGGAATAATCTTCTTTATTTATTTATTTTTATTTTTTGGTATTAAAAATTTAAGCAACAGTGCTGACACAATGGCTTCACTGCGACCATAAGACACTTAATCGCTTCCTCATTCACCACACATCATAATCGCAACGGCTATGTGGAATACCGTAGACATTGTATAATGAGCTACAATATACTACTTGCAGGAATCCCGAAACCATGCCTGAGGCATGTTTGAGGTTGCTCAATTAAGTGGTATATTTCAAGCCCTTCTAACACAAAATTGGAGAAGAAAAAGAAGAGTTTTAGGCCAATGCTTGCTCATATAATTTCACAAGCATGAAAATTAAAGTGCCAAATCAAATGTTTTTGAGTTATTGACAATGCTGACTAGCACTCCTGATTTATCTAAGCTTGATTGAGTACTGGTCCACGAGGACGGTGGTAGGTTTAGAAAATTATTGTTTCGATAGGTATTGATAAACACTTGTGCCGTGACACAGTGAGACAAGAGGAATGGACATCTGAAATTGACATTCCGGAGGACATTGCTTAATTTCAGTTGCTTTTAGGCATCTAGCGCCATCTGTAATTTGTGTTTTATTTTGGGGTATGTCTACCTTTGGATTAATAATAACTTGATGGAAATATATATGTAGAGGTCCCACTGATTTTATAATCTTTATCTTATTTTTTTGATAGTTGGTGTAGGTTAATAAGTTGCTTAGAATGATAATTGTGAAGTTGCTTAGAATGATCAACTAGTGCAAAATAATGAAATTAGATTATCTAACATTTTTTAAATAATTTTTCTTTCATCAAAGTGCGGGAAAGTGTGACAGCACTTTTGAGATTTTTTTTTTAAATTTTAATTATTATTTAAGTTTTATAAGAACTGCATTTGAGTCCTTACTTCCACAAAGGACTCGAACTTAGCGCCCAAAAACTCTAAAACAACGACTCAGAAATAATAAATCCCGCTTAATGAATCGAACTTCTACAGCCAGTGATTCGTACGATGTTAGAATGAAGATAGACAAATTTATACCGAAGAAAATCAAGCCACGAAGACAATCCGAGAGCTTCGCTATATATTTAACTTAATTTTGGCTACAAATGCGCCTCTTGATCGTTACGCCTTTTTCTCTTAATTTCGATCCTTTCTCCTCATTAAGCTCTTCCTTTATACTCTCTTCCTTCATCTCTACCTCCACGTGCAAGCCGATGGTTGGTATTGATATTTGGTCCCATCGAACTCCTAAAGCTCTCTTTATGGCATAAGAAATAGAAGCAAATAAAACTACTATTCGCATCACCTTCACATTAATACTCACAAAGTAGCTGTACTGGCAGCAGATTTAACGCAAAGGGCAGCCTTTCTGGGGATATTTGCATTCCCTCGTCTCTATGTGTTTCTACAATGCTTATTCATACCAATAACCTTGGAACATTCCCATGGGATGGCATCACCTATTCTACCTTGAGCCTGGCTAGCCGAGGAGCATTTGTCCCTGGGCCTACCTCTTCTCAGGTCATTGGCGACCAAAACTCGACTTCTTCGCCTACTAACACCGACTTCCTCGATAACGTTTACTCCTCCTACGACCTTCTACTTCCTCGGCCTTGCCCAAAGTCTAATATATACATGTATAATGAGCCCTAGGCCCAATACCCTACAAGTTTCATTGCTTATTTGCTCATGTAAAATTTCTTAAGTTTACTACTTTTCTTAAGTAAATATATATTTTTGTCAATTTTCAGGGGAAAGAATCAATCATATTTTTTTATTTATTTGTTGAAAATGAACAAAAAAATAATTTTATTCAGCAAATATGAAGTTTTAAAAAGCTATACATAAGCAAATAAATTATCTAAAATAACTACTTAACATGATTAATATAAAGCTTATTTGAGTTTTGAATTTTTTTTTTTTTTTTTTTTTATATATATATAGAGAAATGTGGCAGATTAATCTATTGATTCATGACCAATTATTATTGAAAAATTTAAGTTAGTTACAAACATGATTGATATTTCCTCATTAACATTAAGTCACAATCTATTTGCCTCAATTATTCCAAAAAAAAAAAAAAAAAAAAAAAAAAAAAATCCCAAAAGCTAAACATTTGTGTGATTTGTGGGTTTTTGTTTTTGTTTTTATTTTTATTAGGGACAAATATCATAGAGATATGATATATGATATATAAGCAATTAACTTAGCTTGACATTTAAGTCATCAATTACCTTACCAAATAAATATGAGTTCTATTTATAAAATATTACTAAGTTTTATGTGGCCCTATTATAATTCCTCCCCTTTTTTTGGGTATAAAACTGATTGTATATAATATATCAGACTCAAAGTATCTACAGGCAAAATTATACAAATAGATTAATGAACAAGTAAATGAAAATCAGTGATAACTTGTCTTTGAGAAAAATTACTAGCTCAAAGCCGTAAAAGAGTTCGTTAATAGAACAAAACAATTGCTTAGCAAACTAGTAAGTTGCATCAATGAAAACAGTTCTTGTATAGCTTATGAGTAAATTATATTCAAGCATTTGACTGGTCCCTTAAAGATGACAGTAGAAGACAAGAAATAAGAATGAATTAAGAATGTTTTATAGTCATTGCTTGAGATTCAAGAAAAGAAAATCTTCCACTCAATTGATTCCAGGACAAATCTTAGGCTTAGTTGAGGTGTATTTTCCAAAAGGAAGTAACTTGAGGCATACATGGGACAAATATGTCTGGGCAAGGGTGTGATTATTCATTTCCTTTCTGTTTTTTTAGTGCAAAAGGTGTGATTTCTATACTGGTTTCATAATCTTGTTTAAGGGGATATATTCACAAATCACAATTACTGGGGTAATTAAATACAAAAAAAGGGTTTATCTCCAAATTTCAAACTAGTTTATAGAGAAAAACTTTGTCCATTAAACACAGCCAAAACAAGATAATAAATTTTGTCCTCAAAGTTTTTAAAAAATAAAAAAATTTGTTCTTAAAAAAGGCTTTTATGATTTAGTGATATTACTCGATTTTTTTTTTAATCGATGAATCTTAATCCACTTGCTCTACTCGTTGTGAAAAAAAGGAATAGAAAAAAAAAATAAAGAAAAAAAAAAAATTCCTTCCTAAAAAGAAGTCTTATATCTCTCCAATCTATATTAAGACAAAAACCCAACCACCCCTCTCTCAGTTACAGTGTGTCATCTCTCACTACATGCAATGGTCAGTGGTCACGAAAATTGCATGTTAACTCATCTTTATCCAATAAACACAAACCTCATTAATTTCTTCGAACTATAATCCTCTAGAGAATCAATGAAACAAATTTAAAAAAGAAACAAAAGCAAAACAAAACAAAGTTCATAGCTAAACCATCATCAGAACTTTGCTATATATTACAAGGAAAAAGAAGAAGAAAAAAAAAAAACATGATAGATATCACCCACATATTTATATCTACCAAAAACCCAAACCAATTACAATTCATCATCCTTTACTATATATATACAACAGTCATGTATATTATCATGATCTATATAACCTGTCTTTACTCTTAACAAAACACAAACTCCATTTTTCCAAACTATCTACAAACTAATCTGTTTCAATATATAACAGCATATATTCTCATATATCTTATAGTTCTGTATATCTAAACTAACCAGCCATCAGTAAAGACAGACCGGTATTGCACCATAACAAGCAACAGCACAATCAAAGCAGCAACACCCCATGGTGAGCTTCCCTCCGAGGGCCGGTGGTGGGTTCGGCGGCGCTGGTCCCACGGTGACATGGAAAAGAGAAAATCTGGATTTTCCATGGATGACAACCACCGGACTAGGATGAGTAACACTATAGGTGTGACCAAAAGCAGCCAACCCATTTGTTCTTCAGCACTTTCCACAGCTTCCTCATAAGAGAAGTACCATGAGGTGCCAAGAAAGACTGAGATCACTGCTAGAATTAGCAGAACTGGGTATGGAAGAGGGTTTAGAGAGAAGGCATCAAAGATAGAGGAGGCTGTGCTTCTTCTATAGGCCATTGAAGACCACCTTCTTAATGAGAAGCTTTGTATAAAAGTTTGACAAATTCAAGAGGTCCTTATTAGGAATTAATGGCACAATAGCATTTATAGCCAAAGGTGGGATATCTAATTTGGTAGTTCACCTATTATTATATAAGAAAGTCTAGTGACACACTTTGTTCACACACAATGTCACCAATGGTTAGGGTGGTATATAAGTTTGCAATTAATTAGTAGGTGGAAAACTTATATAAGTTATAAAATGGTATTAAAGTAATAGTATTTCTGACAGAACATTCAAAATTCAAATTTCTTGATCATCTAATTACAATAAATAAATAAATAAATAAAAAAACTTCTTATTTCAACAATTTATGAAAAAAAAAATGTTTACATTTGGCACGTCTACTAAGTAATTATGTGTGTGATTCAATTCAATGCATGGGTTTTCAAATTGATTGCTTAGTCAAATGGTCTGACTTGTTTGTGGGGCAGAGCATGTTGGTAGCAAGTGGCTAATGGGCCCTCTAGACTCTAGAGTAATAAATTAAAATCATTGAACTAGATTTACTAAAATTATTATTTTGTATAATATATGATAAATTATCTATCATAATTGATCACATCATAGGTTGGTACCCGATTAATATGAATATAAGACATCAAGTTTTTTAAAACATATTTAGATAAGATATCAGAATAGCTTAACCTATTCAAAAGATTAAGAAGAACATATATAAATTAAAAGAAAATCAAATTGAAAATATAAGCTTAGTTTTATTTTCTTCACTTACAAAAGGTTTTTTATTTTTATTTTTTTATCAATGTTATGCAGTATAAACTACTAAACATTAGCAAATATTTTAATTTAGAAATTCCAATTTATGCAAAAATTACATCTTTGTTATATGTATATCCATATAACAAAGTGAACGAATAAAAAAGCTAAAAAATATGTGTTAAAATAGGTGATATTATATCAATCTTAATGAGATGTTGTCTTATCATAAATGATCCTAATAATTTATCAACAATAAAAAAAATAATTTTTTTTTGGATAATACAAAGAAATTGTATTAATATAACATAAAAACAGAGAATTAAAACATAAAGTTCAGCTACACAAACCCTACATATATAGCATACTAAAAATAAATTAAATTTGTCAAGAGAATATTCAAGTGATAAGAGGTCATAGTCATCTCTCAATCAACCAAATTGGATTTAATAGTGAATCACATCACTGTCCAATTTCAATTGGGCATGCATCCACATCAGGGATTTTATTTTATTGGGAATTAGGATTGCACCACAAAGAATTCTCTACTCAGCCCATCAAAGATTTTAAAAAGAAAAGAAAAGGATAGTGATACCCATTAGAGATGGAGCTTAAACATGAAAAAAAAAATGTAGCATGTACAATAATTGCCATGATGTGGGGGCAGATGGGCCAACTTTAAACAGTCAATGATACATTGTTTAGGCTCAATGTTTCATTCTCTTTGTAAGTTCATCATTGATCTTATTCCTACTACTTTAAAACCAGTGCTTTTCTCACTCAAATTAATTGTTAATTGCCAAGCTTAGCAAAATTTAGGGACCTTGTCCCTTCACCAGTATTTTTATCAGGAACCATCATACATCCTGATCACCTCAAAAACATGCAATTTCAAAGTACATCACAAAGTCACACGAACAGTAAAGAAGAAGAGGTGAAATTCAAATCCCAAACACTGGATTTGAATCACCATTCAAAAGGTGATATAATTGCTCAACCACTTTGACGATACAACATATGTTTTGATTTGTTCCTATGGTTGAAAGTGGATATAAATCAACGTCTGCTTTATAAATGCTTCCAGCTTATAAAATTGTCGCCTTCTTTATGATGGTTTGGCTTTTTTGACCTGGGTACTCAAAATTCTTTATTTTTTTCTTTTTTAAGGCCGACCCAATGTTGAATTGAGAAATTGTTTTTGTATTCATCAGTGGATAAGGTCAGTCTAGCTGAGCTATGGACTTAATTAAAGTGTAACAGAAAGATTGATCTGTAAATTTAGATATGACTCAAGAATGTTAAAAGGATCCCCGGAAACCACTGGGAATTACAGTCAAATAACTCTGCTTCTGACATATTCTTCCGTTACTTTGTGGATTTTGCCATTTTTTTCTGCTCCAGCTTCTTAAAGCTGTAACAAACAGGAACAAAGTTGGCTTGATCTGGGATCATATTAACGCTAGATGACACCCTCTCGATTGGATATAGAGGTTGAGTCGGCCTTTAATGTTGCAGTATTTTATTTTATGCATTGATAGTTGAGGGTTGAAGAATCTTAAAGTCGGCCTTTAATGTTGCAAAGATGTCACGGTTGGAAATAACTGTGCCAATCAGTTAACTACAAGGCTCTAGGCAATACTATAAAGCTTTTCTTTTTTAGAATTAATATTGTAGAGATTAATGGTGAACTTTGGTAAATATATACATCCATATCAAGATTGAATATCAAATTAAAATCTATCTTAAAGAATTAGTTAGGGTCCAATTTTTTTTTGCTAGTTTTTAGTTTTTTATCTTTTATGTACAAATTTTTAAAATCTAATTTTTTTTAAAGTATAAGTATACTTTAGCACACTTTCAACAAAAATTAATCAGCAAAAAACTAAATAAGCGAAGGCCAAACACACATGACATCATATTGATCTCAAATGATATTTCTGCAGAATTGAATCCCCCTCTTCTATTAAGAGTTTTGTCATTAAGTGGTAATTAAGTGGTATTAAAATTGAATTTAAAAAAAAAAATTGTAAACTCAGGATTTTATCTAATAAAAAAAATTATTATTTTTTCAATCAATACAAAAGATTAAGGAAGAGACTAGAGAGTAACTTACAAATTAACCCACCACCATCAAACCGAATCATTACTCGATCATTGACATTAGCTCGTACAACAGCACTAAGTCGCTATAGTCGTTTATTTATATATTTTTAATATGGAGTCGTATATAATATATTATCATTAAAGCGAGTTAATAGTGGGGTTTTTTTTTTCCTAGGCTATAAGTGTTTTCTTTTTCTTTTTTTTTAAAAGAAAGAACTCAGGCTATTAGTGCCTTGGTGGCCATAATTGTTGGTTTATCCAATCCAGGAACTCCAAATGAAACAATTTTAATCTTCTAAACAATCAAGGAATATTCTATAACAACTGCGAATTTTACTAAAAATAAATACAAACTAACGTGATAATAAATATAATTACTTAATTAGTGTTATTTCAAAAACATAATAAATAAATGTTTGATTTTTTTATTTTATTACTAATACATTAGTTTGTAAGATATAAATAGTAAAATTTATAATATTTCTAACATTTTCTTTACACAAATGTGTTGCAAAATTCTTAATCATCATTAGAAGAAAGAAAAGAAAGAAGAAAAACAAAATATTGGTTTCCATTAGCTGGATCCAAATAAAATAAAATATAAGTGGCTACAGGCTCTAATCCTTGTACCAAAATGGTAATTCCCTCATTAAATGAATGTCTTGAATTCAACTCAAAATGATACCCCTATTATCTTGTGGAGGGGATGCCAAAAAGTGTTATGATGCTTTGGATTTAGACTTGACAAATGTCAAGTGGTCTATTTGACTATTTCTACTTTGCTTTACAATATTGTAAAGATTAGTTGTTGCTTTCATTCTAATGCATTTAGTTGGGTTAAAAAGGATATTGATAGTGTTGCACGTGCTCTTGCTAAGTTTGGTTATGCAAATAGATTTTAGATTTATTTATTTATTTATTTTTCTGTTTAATGAATACCGCGCATTAAAAAAAAAAAACAAAAACAAAAACTCCTATTACCAATTAAACTGTTAAAAAAAAAAAAAAAACATATATGGGACCTTCTTTTTGGGCATAGGTATTGGAAAAGGATTGATTCTATCCGATCCAGACACGGAATCTCATGCATATCTGATCAAAATTCATCAAGCAAGAAAAAGTGAAAAACCAAAACTGTAAAGTATCAGACAGCACTTTGTTTACTTTTCACATAATCATAATGTTAGGCATAATTGCCAATTTTACATCTAATACAAACATTTTAGAACTCTCTGAGTCTCTGATACATAAACCTGATACAACCAAACTAGAAAAAAAAAAACACGTTTTTGCTGATAAAATAGGCATAATAAATCTATTAAAACACACTGCTTATCAAAAAAAAGTAAAACACAAAGTGCTTACTAGTTACAATCCATGTCTCAGGAAAATGTAGCTTTCTGATAATCAATGAGCCACACCCCATGGCACACATCCTTTGCAAGAGCAGTGGCGGTATCGTTTGCATGGTGGTGGTGGTGGTGGTGATGGCATTGGACAACACTTATAATCAGGATATCCCTTTGATGATAAGCAAAGCAGTGAAAGCACAATGGCTAGTAACAGCAATGGTAATAAGAATATACGTGCCCAATTTATAGGCTCTCTGGGTGGTTCAACAGGTCGCTCATAAGTAAATAGCTTTGGTAGGCAAAGGAGGATTAAGATCACAACCAAGAATAGCAGAATCTTGCCAAAACCATCATACACTGGGGTTGGTCTGCAACACCTTCTATGGCATCCCATTAAGAGCCTTACTGGTTTGTTGGGGTTGCTAAGGTTTTATGAGAAAAATTCAGAGTGGCTCTTCTTTTTTTTGGATGGAGAAGGGCCAAAACTTATTGCCATAAGGTGAAATTGAAAAGCAAATCATATCCTAGCTCAATCTCAACCATACACGTGTTGATGTGTCCACTTTTTGGATGGCTGAACATTCGGTAGTTGTTCCATCAACATTCTCTTTTGGCATTGAGGTATCTTGTTTTGTAAGAACGGTGGGTGATGCCAATACTATTGGACGTGTGAGTCAAATATAAAATGAGTAACCTTAGTATTACAAAAAATTGCACAATTATTGACGTGTTAAGTTGTAATTAGAGTAATATTACTTTCATATGAGTTTATATCAATAACAACATACCATCTTAGCAATTAAGAAAAACATTGTAAAAAGTTGTCTCAGGCTTAATCGATATGGAATATATTGGTGTGGAAAGATATTGTTAGCCTTGAGGCTGGACCAGCCATTTCTCAAGAAAGACGATCATTTTTTGGCTGTTTTTGCGGTCCTCTCCACAAACTCATAATTGTTGCAGCCACAATAGATGTAGATTATAGACCACTGTTTCTTATCCCAGTTGCCGACATTATTCTAAAGTTCATATCATTGTTATTAAGTTAGATGAAAACATTAGCCTAAAGCATATAGTTCTATAGCAGCCCTGTATTAATACCACTAATAATTTCTTTTTCCACAAAGAAAAGCCAATCGTTCAATGTTACAAAGTCTTTCTACTCTGCATCATTATCATTGAGTATATTAAACTTTTTTTCTTTTTTTTCTTTCTTTGGTGTGTGAAATAGCTAGTGGTTTAAATCTTCTAAGTAAATGCGTCCAAATTCTACTGAAACTTTGTCCAAAATGAACTTTTCATCATGTCCCTTAATGCCTCTTTCACCAATGGACATGCAAATAATGCCAAACTTCATTGTCAGTCAAGAAGCACCATGCATTGCTCTAGATTTTTTTTTTTTTAAGTACTGTATTTACGGATCAGATTACATACTGACATCATATGCACAAAGATACTCAAACAGCATAATAAAATACTAACAAAAAATTGATATTTTTATAAAAGAAGAATGCACTTTACAACACTACTGAAGCCATTTATACTTGAAAGGTTACAACAGAAACAAGAAAAGCCCATCAGTAACTCAGTAATTCTCTCATATGTACACTTCAAACGACATTAAAACCCCCAAAAAATTGTAACAATATAAGAACCTACAACCTGTGTAATTTTGGACTTCCATGAGGAAGCTACAACAACCACCACCAAAATTTAGTCCCAACATTTTGGGATCATCTATGGATCCTCAATAGACTAGTTAGGGTTAGCTATGCTTCTTTCACATTTTTTTTCTTCTCCATATTACAAAGGAAAAATTGTAACCTAGTATTCATAATGTAAAATAATTTGTGTAGATTTGAGCCAACATATTTAGCCAGAGCAAAAGAGAAGTAGATCAGACTTTTCCTTCATACTGGAAATTCAGTTTGTAGTCATGTCGTAAAGTTGCTAGTGTGTTTCTGCAAGGACCCTCTACAGAAACAATAAGAAAATAAGTGAGAATGAAGTGTTTCCTTCTTGTACTCATTTTAAACATCAACACAAAGTTTGCTTACCTCCAAATACTGTATGAAGATACTGAAGATCGTCTGCTGAGCAGGCATCAATCAATGCGTATATACCTGGTCTGAGAGCTTCATCTATTTCCCTGCAGATTCACAATAAAATGGTTCAGCTACTACAGTGTGAGAGCTAAGGGTCGAATCCCACTAAGCTTGTACTTTTCAAAAAAAAAAAAAAAAATTATGTAGACTGTAATTTATTTAGTCACACTTGCTTATTTAAGCTCTCATTTCTCCAACACTGTCCTCCTCTTGTCACTCTAAATAATGGGAAAGAGGAAAGTAGGACCTTTGGAACCATCTTTTGAAATAGAAAAACATTTTGGGACATACTAAAATGCAAAGACATGTTAGTTGGGAGGAGTAATGGTTCAAACAGAAAACAAGAGCAAGACATGGAATTCTCGTAGAACTTCATAATAGGAATGATTAAAAAAAAGGTGCTAAAAATTACCTTTTGATGCCAGTTTTAAGGGGGCCATAGCCTGAATAAACATATATGTAGTTTGCCAAAAACTGAGAACAATGGCGGCCAAAGGACTCTTTTTGCTGTCTTATCTGCACCATAAATATGAAAAAGTAAACCAGGTAGAATAAAAAAATAAAATAAAAAAGAAGGAAAAGGTGTCATGTATGTGTAAAACTTTTTCCCCCCTCTATTTTCAAGGTAAACAAGACCACACATTCACATAGAATGCATGACTTCACTCTCCACCCTTTGTACATTGGAGGAATAGATGTCATTTGATCCAAAGACCATTGGCATGTAGAGGTCGGGTCTTGGTGTGATGGCAAGTGCCTTCCACCAAAAGTGACAAGTCACAGGTTCAAGTCTAGGAATCAGCCTCTCCCAAAATAAATTGGGGATTAGGTTGCCTAATGCGAGTCCAAATCTTCTATCCCACTCTTCCTGCTCCACTATATACTCTACAAATAAAAACATGCCACATGTCCATCTATTTTATTAAATACTAAATTTATGCCTTCTATTATTTCAATTTCCTAAAATAAATAAATAAATAACCCATCATATTTAGGTAATTGATATAATAGAAGGCATAAATTTAACATTTAATAAAATAGATGGACATGTAGCATGTTTTTATTTGTGGAGTATATAGTTGAGCAAGAAGAGTGAGATAGAAGATTTGGACTCACCTAGTGCATACCATGACCTCCCAAACCCTGCAGAAGTGGGATCTCTGTGCACTGGTTTATCCATTGGCATGTATCTTATAGTTGTATGCATAGTAAAGCTTAAATACTATTGAATATTAGTAATGGTAAATATAAAGTGAAAAAATTATGGTTACTTTTAGCAAAGCAGTAATGGTAATACAAAGTAACCATCAAAAAAAAAAAATGGTAATAAAAAGCAAATGATGATAGAAAAGAAGTCTTGCCACAAATATGTTTCTATCAGTAGTGGCAATCAGTTACTTATACATCCAAGTTTTAGTTGGGTAACAAGTTTTCTGGACTAGAAAGGTTTCCTAAATGTGCAAGCTGGGCTATGGGTGTTTTCTGAGCACCAATCACTTTATCCCCATACAAGCTCTGATCTTCAATGACCCCCATTCATCAAAGAAAAGCCTTTACAAGGATATTTAACAGTGGAATAAATGGGACACTAATGACTTCATATGTTTGATTGATCAAATGAACCCTTTACCTGAACAAAGATGGCAAAATTCAAGGAAGAATGTTTAAACTTCTTGCAAGGTGAGATCCATTATATAACATATCAATTGAAAAGGGATAGGGACAACATATTCTATCAATTGTTGTTCAATGTTTTGAACCCTCTGTGACACTAAAATGTTCCCAATTAACTTAAAAATAAAATTTTGAGATCCATCTAAAACATAATAGCTATATTCTTAATACTATCAAATAGTTCTGGTGCCAGTTAAAATTGAGGACAAGCTTTATTGGCAAAAAACATGCTAGCTTGTTTACTTTAGCTCCAGTGCTAATCGTGTGCATAATGTCTCCCAATAATTTTGGCAAGATGAACTTATTCCAAAATAAATGGCATGGCCAAATGAGCCACCTCAGTCACCATTCCTTGAAAAACTCATCCTAACAGGAGTTTTTACCATGGCTGAAGAGAATTCATAAAAACAAATTAAGGCCATGGAGTAAGGATGCACTGTGATACGCTAATTTAGATGCATTAATGTATGTTCAAACAAAAAAACTATAGGGAGTTTCGAATCTTGGTTTGTTCTTTCTTGGGTTATTATTTTATTGGCGGTCATTGGATGCAAGTAGACCTCCAATGTTATAGGAATTCATTAATTCTTTAGATTTTAATCTAATTTAAGGAACCTGTGAGTATATCATGTATAGTTTATTGGTTCCCTATGTATGATTCTTTTTTAGTTAAATAAAATCACTTATTACCTATCAAAGATAAAAATGTCTGTTCACACAAACATCACATACCTCTTCATAAATCCTTCGAAGAAAACAACCGCATTTTACTCCCTCTTCTAATTCCCACGAAAAAGATCCTTTTCTGACGATTGAATCGGTATCCAGAGTCTCCAAACAATGAAGGAGAACAGAAACAGAGGCTTCGAGTAGAGAAATACACCGCTCACACTCACTAGAATTAATGAAACAATCAGTATAACAACATATAATGCCCACAAACCACAAACCTAAGAGCATTATGCATAAATCGTAATTGAGAAAATAAATAATTACCTCATATTTAATCAGCTATTGATATAGTTTTACTAAACCAAAAAGAAACTAATAACCTTAGATCTAGCCATTAAATTAAGTATGCTCTTTTCCCTGGTCCATCTTCTAAAGTGAAAAAAGAATTAATCAGCTCAAAATGACAACCCATAAAACATGTTATTTGATGAGAACAGAGTTTTAATGGTTCAAACTACAGCAGAGTTTAGTGCTAAGAGATGTGCAGAAACTGTGGCCTTAAACATCAACATAGTCATATTGTTTTCCACATAAAAAAATTGCGAGCATGCAACTTGCACTAATGGTTCTAAAGGTTTTAGTACCCTACAATATGAACCATTGTAACCATGTTTTTGTGGACATTTCCCCACCCCCCTAAAAAAGGCACACACCAAAAAAAGAAAAGAAAAGAAAGACAAACTGTACCTCTTGTGATGCTTAAGAACAGTATACAATAATCTACAACATGCAGCAAATAGGTCAATTGAGAAGTGCCGATCTACAACACTCAAATCCTTGCTTGCTAGTTGATCAGAGATTTCATTATCCAATATCAAGGAAGAATGAGATGAAATGGAAGCTTCAGAAAGTTTAATCTTATGGAAATCTTGAAAAAGTGCAGCGGGTATACGTAAAGACTGAGCTACATGCCAGGGTTTCATTTGGAAAAGAGCATGCTTCCCAAAAATTCTTATGAGTACTTCAATGCACATAAGAATGACAGATCCTGAATCTGGATTAGTGTTGCCTTTATCATGCATAAATCTCTGGAATATTAAAGGATTCTGCAAGTGCAGAATAATGTTGAACAAACCCGCAAGTATGCTCTGAATGTGTTCTTTCACCACATCCAAATGTTTGCGTCCTGAAAAGAAAGTCAATGGTCAAAACAAGCATCAAACTGAGATAAAAACCTGAGGTGACAGTTGCAATAACATTGCTCTAAGCAGGGTTGATCAATTTATGCATCTCCTCATCTGATAATTTTTTAATAGGTAAATAGAACTTTATTAAAAGGAATTAAAAATGGTACAAACTGCTCCCCTGGTACACAGGCAGTATGCTATGGGAAAATCTCATCTGATATTAATAGCTTCTCCATTCCATATACTTCATAATTTAGTAAGGTAGGAGTCTGAATTCTAGGATGTGAGCCAGACAACATCAATAAGAAAACCTTGTTTTGAAGAAATTCCACACAAAATATCTGCTATCCATCCATGGCTGACATTGCTCCTTTGTTTAAACACCATCTTTGCAATAACAAGTTGAAATTTTCATAGATCTATAAATCCCTTTTCCAATTTTTTTTTTTTCCATAAAAAAGCAGTTATATTATTGAAGGAACATATGTGTGAGGAATTATTCAGTTTTCTGATTCCTAAGGTCCATTTTAAATGCAACATAACATTACCCATGGCATTTTAAGGCAGTTAGTTTTAATCACTTTGGTGGAAACATGACCAATTGAAGTACATTCCATCTAATAGCTAATAAAATGAAAATAAATGAAACATGCAGTAAATGCCAAAACCACAAAGTGGACCCACATATAAACATGTTAAAAAATGTAATGCAATGATTAATTTCCAAAATTGCATTCATTGAATGTGCAATGTTACCTGAAACAAATTCAATAACCAAATCAAAGCAATCAATTCCGGCTGCAACTATTGAGGAAATCTTTCCACCAGCTGCATTTCCAGTAGTTATGTCATAGATTGACGTGCATCCTTCCCGGACTCCAACTAGTGCTTTCTCTATAGTCTGTATCACAGTTAAGAGATGCAGTCTTGATGGTTTCTTTATGAACATTTTAAATGACATTCTCAACCTTCCTTTAAATTCATCCAAGCAATGTGGCCCAAGATGAGATGCTTCAGAGAATTCTATATGACCATGGAGTGTCTTAGTACTTGACTCTGTCTCATGAGATGCTAGAGTGGCTCTTTTTCCTTGCAAAGTTATGCATTTTCCCATAGCCCTTAAGTGTAACTCTATCATCCTGGCATACACATTTCCATATAAGGTAGGATTATCTGAAGGGAAATGATTTCCCAACTCTTCCAGATACTTTAGAACACCATCCAACCAAACAAAAGAAAATGTGTCTGGTATGTCAACCATACCCACTAATTCCAATAACAAGACTTGTGAAATGCCAACGAGACAGGGCACCAAGCTTGACAAGCAGGAAATCTTATTTATCTGCAATTTTAACCTCAATATAGCTGAAGAAGCAATTAATAGCTGCCTGAGTGAGAATGCTACTTCAGGATAATCACCTTTCAGCAAGCATCGCAACAAAGGCTTATTTATAACTTGAAGATCAAATGAATCCACCTTAGTCATAATACTGGCAGCAAAGCTGGCATCTTTCAACTGCAACCTTCTAACACTAGCTTTTCGAGAGTCGTCATCAATGTCAGATGACAATGAGCAAGCCATTGCAGCTCCAGATTTTTGCTGCTGTCTACCACATGAAATTTCAGCCTGGGTAGAGACATTCAGTGAACACTCCTCTGCATCCAAAAAATCTGGGCCATACTCTGACTTTTTAAGATTTAGTGCATCACAGTAACTTCTGGGCTGTTGATCAACCTCAACGAGGAACATACGTAAGAAAAGATTGATGAAATCTTCAAACACACTTATACAAAGGTTGAGTTCCAAGACATGTTCACGTTTCCACCCTAATGATTTTGCTTTATTGTCATGAAATCTTGCATCTTCATCATTAATTGCAGAAGCTAGACCCCATAAAAACCCACTAAAGCAGGAAACTATAGAGGAAAATTTATTCAAATTTACAACATCAACACCAAGAAACTCTTTTTCAGTACAAAGGTTATCTTTCAGACAGTTAACAAGGCTTTGTGCCTGTTCCTTCAACATCTTGACAACAAGGAATGCATCATTCCAGGCCTCAATACAGTTGGAGGAATCCAAACAAGGATTAGATTCAATTAAGTTACACTGCTCGTTGACATTGCCAGAAAAAGGTTGCTCCTTACAAGGCCTCTTGGCATTGAGAAAGAAGTGAACAGCATGACTAATTTGATATTTGCTTAATGTCAAGAAGACATATGATGTGTGATCCATCAATGAAAATATCAAATCTTTAACTTGAGTAGCAATATCTTTTGACACTGCCTGTTGAAGCTCAACCACCAGAGATACTGACTTGAAAAGCCACAAAGCAGAAAATGAATCTTCAGGGAGTATTGGAGCAAATGAGGATTGACTAGCTTCTGTCTTCTTCTCACAAGCTGCCATAATTATATATTTCAAGGCCTTCCGGCAAGAAACAAACAGTCTGAAAAGGTCATGATGCCTGTGTGAGTACAATGTACCCTGACATTCCAATAAGCTACCAACAACCACCCTGAAACATGTAGGACTGGTAATATTAAAGTTTGAATTAAATTTGAAAAGAGTATCTTCCAGCAGAGATTGCAAAACTGAGTTCTGTGATATCATTTCATATGATAAATGCTACTTGAATGCTTGTGAAAAAAAGGTTGACAATTATACATGATAAGATAACAGATCATTACGTATCCATGAAATTTCCAAAAAAAGTGCACAAGAAAATGTTAATTGTTTAACTTATCAAACCAAAACAGTAGACATCAATTTTTTAAGAAAAGTAGTATGTGCAACATATTGCAGGGACAATTTGCAGCAAAGAAAGTTAAACCATAATCTTCAGTTGTATAAATTTATGTGCTATTAGATGCATAAATCTGGATATCTATTAATTTTTCTCCTATTTTTTTCAATAATTGTTATTTCCTAATTCTATCACCTTCAAATGAATTAAAGAGTTCACCATGCAGCACAAAGCCTTACCTCAAAAGAAGTGAAAAGGTTGTGTATTACTTGCTTGTGTTCTAAAAAGCAGCAATCATTATTTAAGCTGGGAGACATTATATCAACAGGCACCAAATCATAGCATAAAAAGATCAATTATGTAGAGAAGACAGTCTACCTTTCAAGGTTGAGTATATATGTGGCATAAACTGAGAATGATCTTGAATTTAAATACCCTTTTGGCATCCAACACAAAAGATTAAGTAAACTATGACAAGATGTAAAATTCAAGCCGGTGAAGGGTAAAGCTTTTTGATCAGTGCAAATTTCAGTACGCAGCTTCTCAGATGAATGGGCAATTGATTTTGAATCTGAAAAACAATCATAAGTAACAAGTTCACTCCCGGAAACTTTTACTGATGACTTCTCAAGTGCACCAAGAACCTCTGGCCAATGAGGTGATGACTTCAATTCAACATTGCCAGATGGAAAATCTTTAAATAACGGTAATACTGATTTCTCCAATACACGGCAAAACCTTGATGCCAAATACCTGCGGACAAACTAATACAAGAGATGGAATGAACACTATAGAAAGCAAAATAATATCCACTAAACTCATAGAAGTTCTAGGACATCATACAGGAAGCTTTTTGAAGAAAATAAAAATATAAGTAACACACAGACAATACACACAAAGCTAGGTTTTTTTTTTTTTTAATAAGTAATACACACAAAGCTAGTTTGTATGGGTATGAACATCAATAAGAGGAGTTGGGGGATCTATGATTCAGTAAAGTGTCTTACTTTTTGTTCATACAAGATTGAGTCACTTAGAAGTTCTGATGAGATTTGATGCATGGTGACTTTCTTCAGCTGGCTGGATTCATTAATGTGCTGCTTTCCAATCCTCACAAAGCTGCTTGTTGAAGAGGGAATGAAAGTATGGATTAAAAGTGAGAGGAATAATTTCAACTTCTTTTTAGCAGTATGACTGCACCAAATATCAATATTTTGGCAAAGGATCCACCAAATAGCAGTGGGCAATGACTTCTTGTTCATGGAACAAATACTAAAATCCCATTCTTCAGTTTCAAGGAGAGCTTGGGCAGATGTGTCCATACAAGTTGCATCATCAGAAGAGATTGACTGTTGACCTTCAGCCACTAACTGTAGATGTCCCATCATGTAATCAGTAAGACCTGCCGCCTCTTGCCTCAAAACAGAGATGCGCCTTGCCCATTTTCTACTTCTTTTATGATACAGTGACAAGCTAGCATCATCAAGCGACATTTTTTGCACCAGATTGTCATTACTCTGCAGCAAGTACTCAAGTGAATTTATCTGCCTGTTCATATCAACAAGCCTCTGAAGAGCCATAGCATTTAATACATAAATTAAAGGACAGCAATCTTCAGAGCTATCCTGGAGATAAATATTTGAAACTGATTGTATAACAACAAGAAGAGAAGTTGAAGGTTGGTGAATCCAAGAAAAGTAGCCCCCATCATCCCAATCAGTCCTCTCCATCCAATCCTTTCCAGAGTATGCTGTGGATGAATCGCCCATCACTTCTAACATCCTTCTTGATAAATCTGGAGGCATAAGGCTGATTGCTTGCCGATATAAGCTTCTGCAAAACATGTACAAGCGAAAGAAGAACACAAAGACCCAATAACTGGAAAATCCAAATTTCAGCAAATCATCTTTATTCCTGGCATCAAAAATTCTTCCTGTGACAGAACAAAGAAACTTGTTGACATTAAGCGGCTGTACTCCAACTAGGCTATTCATGCAAGGACATAGTAGTGTCATCAGGTCCTTGACAGAAACTCCGAGAAGGTTACTGTTACCAATTGTGACAGTCACTGAATCTAGCACTAGTGTATACAATTCAGACAATCCTCTTCCCAACAGTTCTGCTTGCAGATCAAAACATTTCAGACTACTTACCTCCAATTTGCCAATTTCATTTCCCTCAGCCACTGAACAATTAACTTTCATCCATTCCAGAGATTCTGATATATCTTCTGTTAACTGCCTAATACATACACTTGCTTGCCCTTCTGGTATAGATTTAATGGCATTACAAACAGCAAACTTAAAGTCTTGGGAGGATAATAGATTTCCCACTGATTTTGCATAAGCTTCAGAAGGTAAAGCAGCCATAAATCTGGTATAATTTATTTCACCACCATCATCATGTGATATTACAAGCCTTACTGCTTTACACAGTGCAAAGATAGTATTATTCACCTACATTAGTTAAATGTATAAGAATATGGCATGAGACCACTCAATACAAAATAGCTATATATTTTTATTGGTAAGTTGCCAAGAGCCTTGTAGCTCAACTGGCACCTCCTGGTGTTTCCAACGGAGACATCCAAGGTTCAAATCCCCCCTCCCCATTGTAACTATAGTAACAATTTCATTGGTAAGTTATACATGCACCCAATGGGCCTTGAACCCATGAACTCAACCCCGATTCCATTCGTATGGGGGGATAGGCAGTGCCTTTTAAGCCAAAGGTCATAGGCCTCAATAGTCCATACAAAACAAAATTTGAGTTACAGAAACAAGAATGGGAAACAGAACAGAACAAGATGGGATGTTTGCAGGGGAAAATTTATGAAAAAACTATGGTCCCACAACCCTCATACCCCACACCCCACAAAATACATGCACACACAATCTAATGACTTAAACCATGTGTGATGCCAGTCATTTCCAACTTGTATAGAAATTAAAAAGCAGACAAATAGAGTATGATCAGAGTTCTACTAACCTGGCGAAGCTGACTATAGAGATTAATCAGTTGGCATCCAAAGGCTTCTATTTTGGAAAATAATGAGCTTTGATCTAACACATCCACCAAAGAGAGGCCAATAGTTGAGTATGAAAACATCATAAGCCACAAGCTTACCAAGTCATTTCCTATAATCTCATATTCAATCTCCAGAAGATAACCTACAGCAACAAATACCTCATTGGCTAATAAAGTTAACGTGCCAATGTGCTTTTGGTCTTCTAGATCATATTTTGACAACCAGAGTAAATTGGTGGAAAATGAAATAACAGTATCATAAACCTTCTTCAAGAAATTAAAGCAAGCTCCTTCAGAGGTGTCCTCTGTTCTTAAATAAACCTTTTCATCCATAAAGCTGGCAAGTAAATTATTAATAGATTTGAGTGTGCCATGAACCTCCAACAACTCAGGTCTCACTTCTGGTTTAGCTTGAAGATAAGCATTAATATTGAGCAAAAGAAGCTCCATAATCTGTACAAAAAAATCAAAAAGTGACTTTCGTGTGTCTGCACTGAAACCACTTGAACTATAACTCTTGTCTAGATGTACATTACTACTGCCAGAATACAATTTAGATGTATGACCCAATGAGTTATCCTCCAAATTCCTTGAAGCTCCTCCTTTCCCTATCATCTTTGTATCAGCAGAAAGCACTGAAGCTCCTTTTAACTTTTTCACTCTATGAATAAGCAAGCGGAATAGTTCTCCAATGCCACCCATTGCCAATACCTTCTTTTCGGTTAGGGTTCTTTCCAGTTTGTCAAATAAGTGTCTATGATAACTCTTAATAACAGTTTTTGAGTTTTTGGATTCCCCATCAATGGTTGTTGCATACTTCTCTGTACCACGTAAGCTCAGAAATCCATCAATGTGGATAGGATGAAACAACCCATTAAACAAAACTTCTTCAACTAGCTTCAGTAAGTTTTCTGTCCAATGAGAATTACTTCCACCACTTTGAAGATGCAAGACACTCAGCAAATGCATCAGTGGCTCAAGAAGTTTATCAATAAAATCATGAAATCCCATTTTCCGAGTTGGGTGGACCCTCAAAAACATGGCAAATGGTTCAAGCACCAAGCATGAAAACCGCATGGCAAAAACACCCATATTGCCACTATCAAGGTTCTTTACGTAAACTTTGTGGACAAGCTCAAGCACTGCATCAACAGTTGACATCCACAAGTCTAAATTTTCATTCGACAAGCCACCATGGGATGAGAAGACTAAAGAGATACAATCAAGCACAATACTGTGCAGTTCTTCACCAATAAAATACGATTCTTGTGAACTCAACAATGTGCTGTTCACTAAAGACACTGCATTTTTTGCAATTACAAAAATAGACCGTAAAAGGTTCCGTGAGAAATTTAAAGAAACTTGCAGTCTCAATGATTCCTCCAAGCAAAATTTGAAAATCCCCCAACACCTACTATCTAACCATGTCTCAATAACTTCACCCTCAGGTTTTTGCACAACACCTTTCAATTTTTTCTCTGAAGGTATCAACAATGACTGGACCCAATCATTAAGGAAGACTATCAAGCGGGATAACTTCACAGTTTCATAATCTTGATCAGCACTGTTGCCTTCTTCTGTGACCCTCATCTTCACAAAATGGTAGGCTAATTCCACCTTCCTGCATTTGAAATTACCTCATTTGTTAAAGAAGAACTTAATGTTCCTATTCATGGCTCACAAATGTATAAAGGACATGAAAACAAATATAATCCTCATATTTTGGATATGATATTTTCTAGGGACCCACGGTAAACCCAAAGAGGAAAGGTGGGAGGGGGATTAAAGGCATCAACAACCTTGTCTTACAAGTCACAAATATAGAACTCAAACTCGGGTTTCGTCTCTTTTCCTCTGCCTTCTCATTAAATTTGAGATTCAGTTATTCAACATTTTTTGAATAAATAAAATAACTTTATTTCATAAAAGAGTATTAGAGCTATTCCTAAAGTATCAATTATTTAAACACCATTTTCTCTTCGCTTTGCCACAGATTCCTTGCCACCCAAAAAGCTTATATGCAAAATGTAGCAATTATCAAAAGGACCATAGCAAGAAATAGATAATTTTCAAAGCTCAATATTTACACATATAGAGAAAAATAAAGCTTTGCCATTGCCAATGCCATAACCTCTTTTTCTTCATCATTTTCAAAACCCATAAAGAAAAACCCAAAAACTTCTTATACTGAATTTCAAGTTTCATTCTTTTCCCCCAAATTTCTCGGAAACCAAACAGAAACACACGGAGTTAGAGAGAGTGAGAGAGAACTAACTTGTGAAGGTCGAGCTGTTTGTTCTGAATCGATAGAATCAGCCGAAGGCTCCTCCATGGAGATTCTTCTTCGAGCTCTCTCTGTCCCAACTCTTCAGCAAGCTGCTCCACCTCTATTTGTTCGCCGTGTTTGTCAAACTGTTCAACACGGTGCGTTTTGGTTGGTCTTTCGGTCCCTTCTTCGAGGCTACTTAGCTTTCTCTTATTCTTCTTCTTCTTCATCGCGTGTGTCTCTTTGGGTTTCGCTTCCGAATCAGCCATTGTTGAAAATTTCGAGCTTCGAAGAATCTGACTGAGATTTTTGCTTTTGGAGGAAAAAAGGGTTTTGGGGTAGGGTTTTAGCTCGTGACCAGTCCAAAAGAATGAGCTACACGTCGTTTAAACGATTTTAATTTACAAACATTTTAAGAGTTTATAGGGAAAAGGGTGGGTAGGATTTTTTTTTTTGTATTTTTTTTTTCAAAGCCTATAATTTAAAGGAAGACAAATTTATAATTATGCAAATTAGAAATAAAATCTTAACCTACTAAATGCATTTTAATTCAAATCTTAAGTTCTAAGTATGTTGGATATAGTGATTTATTGGGTTGGGTTACAAATTCATTTGTGATTTTGTGCGCTTTTCTGGATATATGTATAGTTTGAATTTATTTTTTGAAAAATGTATAAAAATATTATTTAATAAAGTATTAAATATATCTTAATCACTACTCTTAGGACATTCATTAACAAAATCCTACCATAATTAAACCGAAACTCATAAGCTTAATATTTAGAATAAATTATGTCCTTATATATTATATTAAATCCTTAATTTGAGCCCTCCTAAGTCCTAGCTCCTTACAACAAATAGATTGACATTTTTTGTGTGGTTTGGATTAAGATGTTTTGCGCGTTCACATTTTGTTTTTTCCTTTTTTTTTTTTAGCCATTATCTTTGACTTTTTAACAACACCAGTGGGTCTTGTGCACTATTTACGGGACCCACAAACTTCACTTTTCAGCAATTTTTTCATTAAAAATGGGTCTCACGACACTATTCACACATTTAAAATTTATTTTGCTACAGTGTTTTCAGTTTTCAGCAAAATAAGCTGTATCTAAACGGACTCTTTATTTATGATTAAATATATTATTTTAAGAAGTAGGAACCACAAGGGTCAAGCTCATCTCTCACTTTGGGGACAAAAACCCAAACAATAAGTGATGAGATGCAAATAGACTTGTCCCAATTGAAATTAGCAACCCAAAGGGCCAAATTGTGCACTAAAATAGTTACATTTCTATTGACAAAAGAAAATTCCCAATAAAAGAGGGAGCCTAAAGCCATCTTAACAATAGAGGAGGAGGGAGCCAAGAACAAGGGGAGGAGGAAGGGAAGGGAAGAATGATGTAAAGGCATCAATAATACTTTTTATTTGTTTTTAGATAATTTGATAACTAGAGGAGGGAGGATCTTTAAATGTCTCCATTGAAACACTAGAATATGTTAGATGAGCTATACGACTTTTGGCTCATTAATAATCTTTTTGAATCACCTTCAAATTAAACAAAATAAAACTTGTGAAAAAACCCAAGCTTTAAAGCCAGAAGAGCAGCCAACTTCTTCCTGTAAAGGATCAGAAGGTGGCAGCTGAGAAGAGTGAGCAAAAATGACCTCTCCTAATTCATTTATACAAACAGCAGCAATGGTAGTTTATAGAGGATGAATTGCAACCTTAAAGTTTATTTTATATCAATCTGGTTGAGGAGAAAACTCTTTAGTAGCAATTGGAGACACAAGGACTGGCCAGGTAGAAAATATAACTACTAATATGATATCATTTCAAGTCTTGCAAAAATCTTGCTGGTATTCATTGTTATTCTACATTCAGTTAACCCAATCCCCATTTTTTGCATTGGATATCAAATTCCTTCACGAACTGCTCACTTGAGGACCAACTTCCACACAGATTCTTGCAATACTTACCCTCTTCCCAGTCTCAAACAGTCAACTTTGTCATATTTTAAGGGATATTCTCACTGCGCTTGCAACATGACCCAGAGTCCCAGACCAGTTCTCCAAAATTCCAAAGGCACATTAAAAAACTGCACTCAGGGTGGTACTTTTTGTGCAGCTACTTTTATGCAGCTCCTACTTAGAGGCATGCCTGGATGCCATCTTTTAAGCACAAATTTCTTATTAAAATATGCCAAGGTACTTTTACTAAAACTGAGTCCATTGCACTTTGCACCTATAAAGGAAAAAGGAAAGGCCCTTATCCTCCCATGAGAACTTCCACTTCCACCAGATCATCTTTTCCCCAGAATTTATGTGCCAAACTACTCATCACATGATATAGCCACTTTTGGTCAATAAAGTAATCCACCAGGGTAAACTCCCACGCCCTAAGTTCATCATCATGATTTAATATAAAATTAAGTTTAACAAATTTGGCCGAAAGGAATCTGACAATCTGTAGAAAACAAATTTAAATTCCAGAAAAGGTAAATTAACCATAAAAACAAGTTGACCATTAATCAAAATTAGACATATCATTCATTTCTTCATAAAGTTAGACATATCATAATGTATTTTAGTCCCATTTTTTCTTTTTGAGAGTTGATTTGATGAACTAAGTCAGAACTTGAATTAGGAATGACCATGATATGTGTTTGGATCAGTATTTTCGCTGAATTTATTGATTTAAAAACGGATAAAAGTATATATAGAAAAAGTGAAGTTTTAAAAAGTTGTAATAAATAAACAATTAAAAAATAAAAATTGCTAGAAACATTGAATTTCCACTCCCTATTGCTTTTATATTGCAGTAGGACTACACAAAGAAAAGTTAAGTGTGTTTGCAAAAGAAAAAGAAGCTTTTTGAGCTGATTTTGATGGGTTCCACACCAAAACGTACATTTTCTCCTCATTTTTTACTACCTTACATTCAACAAATAAAACAATCAATCAACAAAACGCATCTAAATGGGGAATCAGTTGGATGTGTGAAATACACACCGACTCAAACTACAATTCGTATTATACCAATAGAGACCCTTTGGCTAAACAAAACAAACAAACAAACAAACACTCGATGTTCGTAGTTGTTTCTTCTTTGGATCTGGTGACCGTACACGTGTACAAAAAGACATCTTTTCCTCTGCAGAAACACCTGCATTATTTTGTTTACTATACATCTACATACATCTACACCCCACTTGGTTGTTCTTTAAGGTCCCGAGTACCAAAGCAAATATGTCACTCTCTAGTCTCTACCAACACAACTCACACACACATAATTTCAATCAAGCTCGCTAACGTCACTGTCAAACTCCCCCCAACCTTTCTCACCCGTCTGTCACAGTCAATCTCAATCCCCCGCGTGGCATTTTCACCTATAACAACATTAACTTGGGCAAAGCAATTTTGCCATTTGATTGACTTTTTAATGATCGTTTACACGAACTTATTATTATTATTTTTAGTCCTTCATAATTTATTACATCAGAGGTGAAGTAAACATCGTAACATAAAAACTATTTTAACCAAAAAACATAAAAACTATAATTTTTTTTTTTATGCAGATAATAAGGAGGAATCCTATGAGTCCCTATAGCCTTGGGAAATATCATAAATTTATAACAAATATCAATTTAATTGAATTTTGTACGACTCTTTAAAAAAATCAAGAATTACCATAAAAAAACTCAACCTTAATCAATCTATTTCGAAACTCGATAACCGCCCTAAGATTATATTGCTATCACATGTCAATCAAACTCCTCCGTACGTCACCTACGCAAAGCCAAAGTTCAAAGTACCGATTTCAATCATCGTCGCCAAAGGCTCAAACTCACACTCTCTTTCCGCTGAAAGTGGCTCACGGTGACCAATGACGATGGCTTTTTTCACTAAACAAACATAAACCCACCTGCCAGTCACCCTCTACTACGTGATTTACATCACATATATTATTGACTGGCCCCCACACTTTATAGTACGTGACAAAGGTTTCACAGGTTCCTTTTATTTACACCCTCAGAAGTGAGGTAGTTTCTTTCACATTTTTTGATTTCCTGAAGTGGGTGGTGGTGATAATTCTGAGGTTGGTTCTCTGATCTTTTATGTTATCAGATTTTAATTTGGTTTGTTGGAGATTTGCTATGCAATCTGAATTAACATGCACGCATTTTTTTTCTTTGTTCTGTTTGGCAAAATTCATGTTTGTTGGGATAGAGATAGTTTTTTTCCCTTCTGTTTTGATAGTTGGCAAAGGCTGTTAAAAGATGAGAATTTTTGGTATTTTGAGCCGTTTGTTTGTTTGTTGACTGTATGAGTTGTTATAGCTGTACCCTTTCTTTGGTTGCAGAGAAAACGAACATGATAAGACAATCAAGTTTTGATTTTGAATCTGTTGCAAAAAAAAAAAAAAAAAAAAGAACGAATACAAAAAAAAAAAACAAAACAAAAAAGTTTTGATATTTGAATCTTATATTCATAGTTCTCTGCTTACCAAAAATGGGAATTTAGAGCTTCTTACGTATTTTTTGGTCACTAATGCAGTACTTATAAGGAATGTATAGGATTTCCTTTTTTCTTTTTCTTTTTATTGAAGTTGGGGATCGATTGTTTTTGATCTGTTCCTGTTGTATAATCAATTCATGGGCTGGTTGGACCATGTCTCAATTGCCATTTATCAGTTATCACAGAATTGATTGAACTTGGGAACTAAAACTTTCTGCTAATTCAATTGCAGGGTGTAAACACAAAACCCACCATAGTGCCTCCCTTGATTTGTAGTTGTGATCATTGAAAATGTCTGCACCCAATGTTGATGTGTCTCAGAATGGAAATATAAGAACAATCGATTCCCTATTTACTGTTGCTGAATTTGATGAGAGTGATTTCTCAAGATTATTAGACAGGCCAAGGCCTCTGAATATGGAGAGGAAAAGATCATTTGATGAAAGGTCGCTTAACGAATTATCTATTGGGATGTCCCCACCACCCCCATCCAGAACTGCTGAGTACTCTTGCCGAATAAATGACCATCTTGAAAATACGTTTTCACCTGGTAGACGGTCAGGTTATAATACTCCAAGGTCACACATGGGATTTGAGCCACATCCAATGGTTGCGGAAGCTTGGGAAGCTTTGAGGCGGTCATTGGTGCATTTCCGTGGTCAACCAGTTGGGACAATTGCTGCATTGGACAATTCTGATGAAAAACTTAACTATGATCAGGTGAGTAATCTGTATCCCTTGTTAGCTCCTCTAGTTAATTTAATCATTAGTGGTGCTACTGGTTACCAACACAAATTATGAAGTGGTGCTAGTTGTGGTTTTGGGGGAGAAACTAAAGATTTATAGTTTAGGTTATCTTGTTTATATATCTGTCTTCTTATTTTTCAATCTTTTAGTTTTGTAGTAGACAGGGAGGCCAGAGTGTACCAACACTCACAACCACACATGTACAAATATGTATCTGTTTTGTTAGCACTTCAAGTAATACGTATGCATGTTGTTGCAAAAAAAAGATGCTTTATGATGCATTGCATGTGACACGGAGTCTTGATTATTGATACTTCTAAACATGCCAACTATATCTGGGCCTTTATTACATCCATCTTATTCGTTTATTTAATCTGTGTTCAGGTATTTTTATGCTTTCATATGATAAAAATGTTTCTGTGAATTGTGAATGTCATTTGTTTGGATCTTGGACAAGTGAAAAACCTTGCAAAATATTGCTGACATATGAATGGACTTCTAGAATTGTAAATGCCTTTGAATTGATGCAATTTGTGGAAGTATGTTAATCATGTGCTGCCTTACGAAAGTTGTGTCTACTGTATTTATAACTACCATTAGTTTAGTGGCTATTTATCTAGTGCAATCCGTCTTCCATCTATGCTTCTCTTTAATGCATACTATTATGACTTTGGCTTTTATATATCTGTGCCTTGCCCTAAACACAGTTTTAATGACTGAAGAGTTGGTATGTTTAAGTGGTAACTATCTTCATCTGTGTAGGTCTTTGTGAGAGACTTTGTTCCAAGCGCAATGGCTTTTTTGATGAATGGAGAACCCGAAATAGTAAGAAATTTTCTTTTGAAGACTCTTCGCCTTCAGTCATGGGAGAAAAAGATTGATAGATTCCAGCTAGGAGAAGGTGTAATGCCTGCTAGTTTCAAAGTACTACATGATCCAGTCAGAAACAGTGAGACTTTAATAGCAGATTTTGGTGAGAGTGCAATTGGAAGAGTTGCTCCAGTTGATTCTGGATTCTGGTGGATTATATTGCTTCGGGCATACACAAAATCTACAGGAGACACTTCCTTGGCTGAACTGCCTGAATGCCAGAAGGGTATGCGCTTAATTCTGAGCTTATGTCTTTCAGAAGGGTTTGACACTTTCCCGACTCTTCTCTGTGCCGATGGATGCTGTATGATTGATCGAAGAATGGTGAGTTCTCAAAATTTAAGTTTATGCCCTTCTAATAATCAGCATAAGCCCAGAACTGGAGAATGCCAAACTTGTTTGACTTTCATACCTCTGTCCTGAACATCCATCAATGATTTGAATCTGTACTTGGAGTGTGACCATGATACTAACTTCAAATGTAAACTGGATGTTAGAGCAAAGAAAACTGAAGTACCTTTCATACTCTTTGGTGTCAATCTTATAGTGCTTATCTTTCACCTTTAGTGCTTTTATATTGAATTGCCTAGCAACCTTTATCGGTCTCTATGCTCTGTTTCATTGCTAAAGGAAAAGGGAACTTTCTTACAAGACTTGCTCCAAACCTAATTTTATTTATTTATTCCAAATTTTTTCTTGCACATAATTTAAATTGAGCATTAACAATTGTTATACTGGTTGAGAATGATGGTGCAGGCCTGTGGGCCAAATTGGGGCATAAGTGGCCAGATTAGTAGCTTATCATATACTCCCCAGCATATTTTTCTGGTGGGATGATTGGTTTGGTTTAGGTATTTTTATCTATAAAGTTGAAAACTAATTCAGTTAACCAATCCCGATATTTTGGGGCTTATGGCTTCATTGAATTGAGTACATGTTGAGTGTTCTAGGATTTTCAGAACTTGATCTTCCCTAGAAACAAAAACATCAGTCTTTTTGATCAAGAAAAAAGATACTGTGTTGTTGAATTTCTTGTAATCAACATCATAGACATACTTTTGTTTCAGGAAATTTTGAAGTTCATTAGTATATATTGGTTCCACTTTCTCCTTGGAATGGGAATTAGTGTTAAGTAATTGTTCTATCTTAAACCTATCATTCTAACTTCCTTTATTTCACTTCGATATTGGTTAATGGTTATCTCTGTTTCCAGGGTGTTTATGGATATCCTATTGAAATTCAAGCACTTTTCTTCATGGCTTTAAGATGCGCTTTGGTTTTACTTAAGCAAGATGTTGAAGGGAAGGAGGTTGTAGAACGAATAGTTAAACGCCTTCATGCCTTAAGCTATCACATGAGAAGCTATTTTTGGCTAGACTTGAAGCAGCTTAATGATATATATCGATATAAAACAGAAGAATACTCACACACGGCAGTCAACAAGTTTAATGTAATACCTGATTCTCTTCCAGATTGGGTATTTGATTTTATGCCCGTTCGTGGTGGTTACTTCATTGGGAATGTCAGTCCCGCAAGAATGGATTTCCGTTGGTTTTGCTTGGGCAATTGCATTGCTATATTGTCATCCTTGGCAACCCCTGAACAGTCCACAGCAATTATGGATCTTATAGAATCACGGTGGGAGGAATTGGTTGGAGAAATGCCACTAAAGGTTTGTTATCCAGCATTAGAAAGCCATGATTGGCGTATCGTAACAGGATCTGACCCAAAAAATACAAGATGGAGTTACCACAATGGTGGATCTTGGCCAGGTATGCTTCTGTGAATCTGTATTGTAATTTACCTCAACACAAATTATGTCTCAAAACACAGTACAACAAGCTACATAAGCTGCTGATGAATGAAGTTTTAATCATTCATCTTTAAAAAATTCATGATAAGACTCAAATTACAACTACATCAGCAGACTCTATTTAGTGAAAGTACAACTCTGTGCTTAAGTTTTCCCCCTAATCTTGCTGTCTTTTTTAATACATTAAAAGTGTCAAGTGTTAACATGATTCTGCTCTCATAAATATCCCATCAAAATAGCTCAACATGATAACCCATTTACAGTATGTAACTCTTTGAAATGATTATGTTTGGAAAATTTTAGTGCCTTATCTTTTTTTTCTTTTTTTTTTTGAACTTTCCTACTAGAGGTTTTCTGCTAGATGATACATTTTGAATGTCAAATGTGTGCAGTGCTATTATGGCTTCTCACTGCGGCATGTATCAAGACCGGACGCCCCCAGATTGCAAGACGTGCCATTGAACTTGCTGAAACCAGGTTGCTAAAAGACAACTGGCCTGAGTATTATGACGGAACGCTTGGTCGATTTATTGGGAAGCAGGCACGTAAATCCCAAACCTGGTCCATTGCTGGTTACTTGGTGGCAAAGATGATGCTTGAAGACCCATCTCATTTGGGCATGATATCACTTGAGGAAGACAAACAGTTGAAGCCTGTGCTCAGAAGATCAAATTCATGGACTTTCTAATGCTATTTATCTTCTTCTTTTTAAAATTTTTCTTTGTCCACCTGGCCTGTTCAGTAAGGATAGTGGCAGATTGCTAATTGAAGCTTAATACAATTTCCTTTTTAACTTTCAGGTTCCCACCAATAAAGCCTTTGTAGTATGTACTATTAGTTCTTTTGCTTGTCTATAACTGCTATAGAATAGTAATTCCTTCTCCATATTTCTCTCTTGCAAGGGATATTTATTGCTTTCAAGGAGTTATGTCAATCTCCTACATCAGATGAATGCAGCCTCCCTCTTATAGCTTGTGGATCCCAATGGTATTGAACTTACACGCTATGAGAGAAATAATACATATATCCAATGCATGCATAAGATAAGTATTGTTTTCATGAACATGATGTAGTTTTAGTTAACAATAATATTGTTAGAAAAATAAGCACATGGAAGTTCTGACACCTCAAAACAAAGTCAAAGATGCCTTTTAGAGATCTAGAAAATAGTTATAAAGTATCTCAACAAGGCACATATGTATTTTTTTTAATGCAGTGGTCCTACAGTGATTAACTGCTCCTTGTGTTTAAAGCTCTGCTCGATCCTGTGAAGCAACTAAAGATGCTTGTCCTTCATATTTGTGTTGTGCTCTTTTTCCATGACATGGACCCTATGTTCTCACCAAATTGGTTTCAAACTTTCAAATGCATATATACGATTTGCTTCATCATAAATAATGGAATGCTACTAGTTACACAGTTACATTTTTTTTTTTTTTATAAACGCACAGTTTCACTATTTATATAGTGTAATTTCAAAGACACAAGGTCCGTTTGGTAATGTTGTTCTAGTAACGTTATTTGTATTTTTTAGAAATACCTGTGGGTGAGAAAGTGTGTGAAAATACGTGTAATGTTGTTTAAACACTGAAAACTCTTGTTTAAACAACGATAACAAACGACCCACATTTACACTATTTATATAATCTATATACCATCATTATCATTGACCTAACCAGGGACCAAAACCCATGTTTAGACCAAGGAAAGTCAAGTCCACTCCAAATTTTATATTTTTATTTTTATTTTTTAATAAATATATAATTATATATAATAGTTTAAAGCTGGTGCCTTTGAAATTACAATAAGACCCGAAATTTAGTTTGTCAAAAGAAAGTCCAACGAATAGAATGATCAATTGGCCCATAGTAGTGGTCTCCTTCCTAAAAAATAAAAAACTTTTTGTACCCCACCCCCTTCTCCCCACTCCATGGTCTCTCTCTCTCACTCTTGAATTAGTTTTCAAAAAAAGGAATTTTTTTAATCAATCTTATTAGTGGTTTTTTTTTTCTCTCTCTCAGTTAAAAATGTTCAAACTTGGGGATCGGAAAATGTATCATTTTTTCCTTCTTCTTTTTTCCCTAGTTGATTCACTAATTTCAGCTATAAGGATAAAAAAAATAAAAATAAAAATGTAATATCTAACTATCTTTGTGTATTTAAGTGTTGAAATAGCTAAGAAATGAGCAACAAATTATGTTATGAAAATCATCAATGATCATTATGGGAAAAAAGAAAAGAAAAGAAAAAAAGCATCAATGATTATTATTGCTATTTTATTTTGATTTTGATGGGCAATATAATGTTGAGTAGTTTTGATAGAGAAATTGCAACATAAAAAAGCAGCAATGTATTTCTCAATTATTGGAAATACACATTTTCCCTCATATCTTTAGAATTTTTGTCAATTTTAATGGAAGTCCAGATTTTTAGAAGAGAAAAAAATGTTTCTAATCAAATTTAAAATTTTTGTTGCCTTTAACAAAAATTCTAACTGAAAAATGTAATTTTCCCCTAATTTTTTGAGTCCAAAAAAGAAAAAAGGAAAAATAAAATTGCACACGATGCAAAGTTAATAATAAATGGAATGTGATATATATGATATACATATATGCCTTTTATTATGTTCACGATTTAAAATTTTTTAAAAAAATATTAGCATAAAAAATGAAAAAAAAAAACAACGTAAATAGATATACGTACAGACGTACAGTACATGTATACTATAGATTTGAATGAAAGCTTTGAGACTAAATGGGTTACAAGCTTCTCAAGATCTATGGGAATAACAATTAGTGTGGAGGCAGAATTGTGGACCTTGAGAGATGGTTTGAAGCTATTCATCGCGAAGAATATTCAAGCTGTAGAAGTAGAGTTGGATGCTAAAGTGGTTATCGAATGGATGATTGGGCATTACTGCATGAACACTACACATTCTCTTCTTATATCTGATTGCAAGTACATTTTGGGTTTAATTCCAAGGATGAAGGTTAGTCATTGTTTCCAGTAAGCTAATCAATATGCAAACAAATTAATTTAAAAAGGGGTAAACAACGGCTTGACTCAGCTGATAAGGTTCGTTCGCTCCGCCTAACTAGCCCAAATTCGATTCCCGCTGCCAGCGGGCTCTTGTTGGTGGGCTGCTGTGTGAAGGATTTAAGGAGAACACAGGTTCGAGCCTTAGCGGGTACCTCGGTGGTCCTTGTATGTCCTGTCCCTCATATGGTTTGTACAAACTCGGGTGGCATAACACAACCATAAAAGCCCCATTTTTAGTTTATCAAAAAAAAAAAAAAAAAAAATTAGTTTAGAAAGGGGCTACTCAACAAGAAGACTTCATTGTTTTTTATTGTCTGTCTTCGAATATTTTAATGCTTTTATTTTTTGATGTTTCTGACATGTATTCTTTGTCCAAATTCAGTTTCTTTAATTTAATAAATCTCTGATTTACCAAAAAAAAAGAGAGATTAAAAGAACAACTCTACTGCCTCTACATATTAAATTATTATTTTTATTATATTCCAATTTAGTAATATATTTACATTATCTTTGTAAAACTTCATAAGATGTTTTTAAAAAATAACTAATTAAGTATTTAATACATTTAGTATTTTTTTTTCTCAAATTTTGGCTTTGTTTTCAAGTAAAATAACAAGAATAAAATGTTTATCCTATTTCTTGATTCCCTTCTAAACTTTAAAAAAAAAAAAACAAATTTATTCATTGTTTCATATAATTTAAGCAATTAAAATATTTAAAACATTGATTATTTAAGTATTTTAATTTAAAAATTAAAATATTGTTGGCTTTCTTAAATTATACATATTTACATATTTTACAACATTCAGATACACCATATAAATTTTGGAAAAATATTAACAGATTAAAGAAAAAAAATCGAAATTACAATAATAAGATGAAAATGTTGATATTTAATATAAAATTTTAAAAAATTAAATTAAAAATATCAATTATAACAAATTTATTGTGGTATCTAAGAATACACATTACCATTATAAATATAATTATATTATTAGCAAAAATATACACTATTCGAAATATTAAAGGTACACAAATTTTCAAACCTTTAACGAATGTACAAAATTAGTTTATAGTTTGTAATTATGAATATTTAACATATATAGTTTTTTTAAAAATGTACATAATTCTATATATTCACTATACACAAATTTTTAAAGAATATATAAAATTCTTTATATTTATTGTACACGATATTTCCAGCCTTTGGCTTAGGTATTCAAGAATTCTTTGCCTTTGTCTTTGGCTTTTTTGGCTTGATTGCCTTGTCTTGCCTTGAATTCTTTTGTCCCACGTTGGAAAGATGTCTTTCCTCTTTCTACCTTATAAGAGATGAACCAACGGAGTAAGAGTACCATCAAGCCAAAGGCAAGGCAAGACAATCAAGCCAAAAAAGCCAAAGCCAAAACCAAAGAATTCTTAAGTACCTACAGTACACATTTAAAAAAAAATGTATACAATTATTTACATTTAATGTACACAAATTTTCAAAAAATATATATGATTTTGTAAAATTTACACAATATTTTGATGTTGAGTTGTAATATCTATACATTTAATATCTAAACTTTCAAAGATTACACAATATATATACTTTAATATATTTTTTGAATATATTTATTTTATGATTTTTTTTACAAACATAATATTTATATTTTTAACATCCTAAAAACACTAAAAGTATGCTAATTTTTATTTTTCTTTATTTATTTTATAAGGAAAGTATGCTAATTTGAGTAAAAAAGAAAAGGAAAAAAAAAAAAAACTAAATGCACAAATTATTTTAGAATTTTTTTAACAAACTACTGACATGGTGAATGATTATTGATAAGTAAAAAACTGATGTTAATAACAAGTCAAATAAAACCCGATAAGATTTTGAGTCAACAACAATTTATAAAAATACAGTAAAATAGTTGCGAAAGTAGTATTACTCAATAAAAAAGAAAAAGAAAAAAAGAATCCTAAAAAACACGTCATACGTCCAACCACAATCCTAATCCAACACTTTTTTAATTATAAAAAATCCTTAATAGTCACAAAAGAACCAAAACTCTGTTTTTTCAATTTCTCAGTTTCTACACCCTCTTTCATCAATTCTAGTTATATTTTCCAATTCCTTTTATTTTCCCTCACTTTCTCGCCCGCACTTTCCCGGAAAACAAAAACCCAACACACAAAAGAACTTCCTGATAAAAGCGATGAGGGCACAGAGAACGCCGATCCATGCAGTTTCGACATGGGTGCGTCGACAACCCCCGAAAGTGAAGGCCTTTTTGGCTGTGGTCTCGGGCATGGCGGCGCTGGTTCTTCTCCGATTCATCGTACACGACCACGACAACCTTTTCGTAGCTGCCGAGGCTGTACACTCCATAGGAATCTCCGTGCTCATCTACAAGCTCATGAAGGAGAAGACTTGCGCTGGTATACAAATAAAAAGTTTCTAAATATGTTTTGTTGGGTCATTTTTTTTTTTTTTTGGGTTTGTTTGGTTGATGAGAAATTGTGGAGGATTTTGGAGAAAGTTTGTGTTTTTGTGAATTTATTTTACTTGGGTTTTGTGGGAAATGTCTGTTTGATATTGCAAGTTTGTGTTTTGTCATTTATTTTTGGGTTTGATTTATAGGGAATTTTTTTTAGGAGCCTGATTGATTAGATTTTGATTTTTTTGATGTTCGAAATGCTGTTTTGTGAATTGGGTTTCTTCTGTTTTTGATAAGAATTTCATATGTAAAGATTGTGTTGTTTCTTTGTTCATTTTTGTTATTGGCATTTGGTTTTAATTGTTTGTTTCTGTGTTTATCAAAGAATTTTAGAGGAAAACAAAAGGAGGGGGGCATTTTTTTTCTTTCAATTTCCTAATTTGTTTGTTAAATTAAATTTATGGCTGTGATGAGTATAAGTTGGGTTTATTTATTTATTTCAATTCATATTGTCATGGAAGTTGAGCTTAATGACCTACCCTTGAGATCAATGGAGTATCCCCCAAGCTATGGTCAAAGTCAAAGCTTTTATTTACTTATAAAAAAAAAAGAAGTCAAAGCTTATATCTTGATGTTCAAGTTGAGCTTGAGTAAAGGTTTAGCTAGTGTTCCAAAGCCAATTAGAGTTGCAAAGCAGAAAAGAATTTGATCTAGATGAAATGTGAACATATGCCAAGAGAGTTGATTATGCAATATGCTGCAATGGGTGAAGCATGGCATAGTCCTTAATGGGATTTGATACCAATTTTTGAAGTAGGATCTTTAGGAATTCAGCACTAAATTAAGGTTCTTGAATAGGGTAAGATGTTCAAGGGTTAGGTATGGTTAAGTAATGAAAAGATTGGATCTTGAATGTGTTTGGTATTAAAACAATGAATAACGAGAAACAAAGAAAAAACACACTAGGCAATTACACTTTCAAAAATTAAAATAAGCTGTTGGAGTTTTATTAAAATTAAACACTCTATCAATGTTATTGACCACAATAAAGCTTTTATATAGGCTATTTCTAAATCCTTTCCTAGAAGGACGGGTAAATAACCTATTTCTAGAAACACTAGGACTACAAATATAAAGAAAAAGTACTTCAGAACTTCTAAATCATATGGGAAAACTTGAAAAGGACTCAAGTTACAAAATAAATTGAAGGAGCTTTGAAGGATGTGAGCGGACAACTTTAGGTTTAAAAGCACATTTTTTGAAGACTTTGCTTGAGTGGATGGCAGCTTATTAAATTGCCCTTATTTTAGTAAAAGTGAACCGGCCATTTTCTAACTTAAATAAACTTGATACTAAGACTCAATAATAAGTAAAGTAGCCTATGAAAGGTGTCAAGAAGGTCCCACATTGAAACTAGACCACAATTGTTACATCTTTGTGTATTTAGTTTTGCTTTTCCTTGAAATCTTTTCTGTTTGCATCAATGGCTTATCCATTACCCATCTGGTGGATGGGCAATAGAATTGCAACTTCTACCGAAGTTGGCAGGCATAACATAGCAAAGTTTCATTATTGTCTTGATTCACTGATCCTCTAGAATAAAATATGTATACACACACATGGATGCGCTTGGGCGTGCACACATACACCTGTATAAAGCCATAGGGTATTAACTTACCTGAGAAGGTAGATTTGAAGATAGCTGTGCATCCATGTACTGTTCAAATAGGTCATTTCAATCATTCATTTAAAGAGCTTGAATTGTTCTAAGTTTTGAATTTGTCAGTCTAATTTGAGTTAAGAATAGATTGAAGGATTGAATTTGACTCATACTGATAATTTGGTTAATCTTTGTCTTTTTTGTTTTTTGTTTTGTTTGTGTTTGTTTCTTTTATTTATTTTGTTTTAGTTGGTGAAAGAACCATTGTTGAACATGAGACAGAAGAATAATAGATTTTCTTGTGATCATAAGGTACCTTTACACTGCTTTGATGAATTGGGGTTTGTATGGTTTGGTAGATTGGAGTCTCATGCAAAAATTTTTATTTTCACCAGAGTTCTATGATTTTCTTTTTATTTTATTTAAGAGAGAGATCCCCCCACCATCTCCGTGAGATATATGACTTTTAAAAGACTGTAATTCTATACCAAAATGATATATATATTCAGTGCAGAGGTTTACCTGATGCCACACATCTCTTATTTTGCTGTCTGCACTCAGTACCTTAATTGCTTTCAATGATTTGCAGGACTATCGCTCAAATCCCAGGAATTAACAGCTATTTTTTTAGCTGTTAGGCTCTACTGCAGTTTTGTTATGGAATATGATATACACACCCTACTTGATTTAGCTACATTTTTGACAACCTTGTGGGTTATTTATATGATCCGTTTTAACCTAAAGTCTAGTTACATGGAGGACAAGGACAACTTTGCGATATATTATGTGGTGAGTTTTCGATAATTTATTTCCTCTTTCTTTCAAAAAGTTATATTGGTGATTTACGGTTTGAATTGACTCCCAGGAACTCCGCTGTTATATATTTCCTGAAAATGGTTTAAACTTTATCATAGTCATGGTTTATGTACTAAGGAAGAAGATGACAATGAAGTTTTGATAACTTTCTTGTGAATGTCAGTCATTTTTATTTGCATGTGATTGTTGAATGGTTTTGTAATTAGAGGCAAATTACTTGATACCCTCACATACTGATGGTACTTTCTGGAATTCATTCTGGTATCCTTGAGATTTTTAAATATTCTCTTTATGGTTATATAAATAACTTTATAATAAATCCTCCAATGTCGATTTAAATATACTCCTGGTTTGTGCTTGTTGGCAGAAGTGGAAAACATATTGTCTGGTTTTCTTTAGAGCATTTTGAGTTGTAAAAAATTCTGTGTGCTTCTTTTCAATTCTGGGTTGCCATTTTAGCCCTCAGAGGCTTCAATATTATAGATATGAAGAAAAAAATTCAGTGAGAGGTGGCCTTTTCATTTAATATTCCATGTTATGCTTGATCAAGGTTCTATGCTAATTGATGCTGCCTGCTGCCAACCAAAATTTGAGGAAAGGGCTGCCAAAGCCCAAAGCCCTTTTCTTGTACGAATTTTCTAGTTTCATGAGATCATTGCTTGAAGTGGAACTAATTGTGTTGGTTCTTTTACATCCTGCAATTAAATTCTTTGTGTAGGTTACACCTGTTTGTTGGTTGTGTTTTTGTTAATTTACAGAATTGTAAACTGAAACATGGTTGTAACAGTCTGTACACAGTTTTGCTCTATTTAGTGCTATGTGGTTAACACAACTCTAAAAGCTCCTTTTGACTTTGTTCATTCCCGTTTTATTTCAATACAGTATTGTCTTTTCAGTTGAACCTATATAAACAAAAGTTATTGCTTCCTTAGATCTTTAGGCAAGCAAGTTGGGTTAATTCTTAATTGCAATTTTTCCTTCTTTCATGCGGAGTTTGATGCATTTTGTGGAACAACATATTTGTTCCCCCCCTTCATTCTGAAAGTAATCCCTGTTTTTTAACTTGGATGCAGGTGATTCCCTGTGCCGTGTTAGCTTTGTTTATTCATCCGTCAACTTCTCACCATTTCTTGAACAGGATCTTCTGGGCATTCTGTGTATATCTGGAAGCCGTTTCAGTACTACCCCAGTTGCGGGTAATGCAGAATACCAAGGTACCTTTTTTTTTCTCTCTCTTCTTCTTTTTTTTTGCGTTCAAGGATTTTTATGAGCCTATTTTTTTTTTTTTTGTTTTAATATGAATAGATATACAGCTTTCCTATATAATTTTTCTATTCCTCGACTTTCAGATTGTTGAACCATTCACTGCTCATTATGTATTTGCTTTGGGTGTGGCAAGGTTCCTGAGCTGTGCTCATTGGGTTCTCCAGGTTTGATCTTGCAAATTTGGATTTATATGTTTTGAGTTGGGTTTATTATTTGTTTGTGTCATTTTGGAATTGCAGTTTGCAGCATATGCTGCTTCTACATTTGGTTTGATGTGATTTTGGGATAGCCACCGTATAGTTATCTGTCTTTTTGGGAGGGGAATATTGATAATAGAAGAGCAAAAAAATGAAGAACACCATTTCAGATAATAATATGTAACTGTTTTTATTGTATTTCTTAAGCATTAGGAAGTGTTTAGGGAGGTACACACACACACACACACTTGATTGTTAAGTTACACACTCACCTGATGGGCTTGGAAGACATGACCTCTCCTTGCACCAGGCACTTATAAGGGGAGGAGGTGCTAGTTGAGCTAGCTCATTGGCTTATATAATATTTCTAATACATTTGGACTAATTTGCCCCCCATGTATACTACTCATAACAGAATTATTGCCCTGTGATTGAGAATTTGGTAGAAGTATTTTTGGTGATTTCCAATGAGGTCCCCAATTTTATCTTTCCCATACTACTTTCTCTCTCTCACACATAAATGTTTTGAATACTATTACATAGGAGACCGATAAATTTAAGTATTTAAGAGCCTAGTTCTTCCAGCAACTGCTTTATTAGAGCACCAAGCTATAGCACCTACGGGGTTATTCGGTTCACGTGCCACTAATAAATTTGTAGACACAAAGTGAACATTTATCTGTTAAATAGCATTAACTTGTTGATGTTTTAAGTTTCAAAAATATCCTACTTTGGTACTAATTGGATTCATAATCTGCTTGGCTTGTTGCTATCGATGGCTTTCAACAGGTTTTAGATACTCGTGGACACTTGCTGGTTGCCCTGGGTTATGGATTATGGCCTTCTATGGTTCTTATCTCAGAAATTGTCCAGACTTTCATCTTGGCAGACTTCTGTTACTATTATGTCAAAAGGTTCGTTTGCAAACTTTTCTGTATTTTTTCTCCACCAAATGTTCGCTTGTATTGTATTCCATTAAGAAAAAAAAAAAAAAAAAAAAACTATCATTAATGTCGTAAATTTTATTCTTCGTTTTGCAGTGTTTTTGGTGGTCAGCTCGTCCTCCGTCTTCCATCTGGAGTGGTGTGACAGAGATCCTCTTGGTCCATGTTCAGCGGGTGCAGAGCCATCTAAGAATTAATTTAACCAGGCAATGTGTCTTTTACCTTGTTAAAGTGTCCCTCTTTTTGCACTCCACACAGATCTGGTTCTCCGTGTTATGACTATTGGTCAAGTGGGTTGTTTGTAAAGATGGCCGACGCAGAAAGCTTTGATATTTATATATTAAACATGATTTTCATAGTTGATTTATTTTGTGTCAATTGTAATATGTTTGAGCTGGTCACAGTGTCAGTTATTCCCACTTCCAATTATGTGGTCAAGCTGTCTAAATGGTTAGTTACTGATGCTCAACCAAAGTGTAGTGTACTTGTCTAAATGGTATGGAACACCAGGCATTTTCTGGCCTTATTGATCAATTTAATGATTCCAATGCCACGACCCGATGGTTTTACCTTGAATTTTGTCACTTTATACTGCTGCTGCAAAAACCTATAAAGCCTGAAATTTACCGGGGAGGAGTGAAACTTATTTTCTGCTTTATAAAAAAGTTTATAGGGCTTGAGTCACTAGTCTCTGGGCCATGACAAATACCGTAGCTATCAATAAATCAACATTCTATGTAATTCTTTTTCTCTTCTTTCTTTTTAAAAAGGTGAGGGGTAAATAGTAACCATAGGTTGTCTTCTTTATTTTATCCTCCCTGAATGAAGAAAATTTAATTTTGATCGACGTTGTAGGTTATTTTTATTACACAACTACAATAAGCCTTAGTCCCAAAATTTGAGATTGGCTATGGGTCCCCAATAGAATAATTTGGTTGATTAAATGTATGTTTTTTCGCCATTCTATCATATCCGAAGGACCAAAGCTCATACTATTTATTACCTCTTTAATTGATGTCTTTTTTTACAAACGAATTCATTTTCCACACATAATTAATAACATTATTTCATTTGTTGTTTTCTCCACACAAACATATGTTTTACTCTTTTTATTTATTTTTTATTTTTATAATCTGTTTCTTGCAATGAATGACACCTCAATTCCGGCCATTTTCCCTACAATAGGACATCATACTCTGGGTTGTTTTTGGTAACAAATACAAACTGCATCATTTATTATTATTATTTTTTTGTGGTTAGCTCTCATCGTAAACGTTGAGTATTTTACTTTTTTTTTTTTTTTGGTTTTCTTGAGATCTTGGTGCTCATTCCATTTATATACATTGTCCTTTCTGCCATCACAATCAGACAAACGTCAGCAACTCAACATTGTTCGACCTAACATCGAAAGGAAGAACAATTCTCCATAAACACATCAATTTCTCCATAATTACCTCCCAAATTTACGTTGTATATCCTAAGCAATTCTCCATAAACACATTAATTTCTCCATAATTTCCTCCCAAATTTACGTTATATATCCTATCATCATGCATTGATTACTATCATTCATAAAAGCCTCTTTCTCCCTTGGTTTCCCTAAAATGTTGTATTTTTTGTTTTTCTCTATTGTTTGTTTGTTTGTTTTCATTGCTTTCTCAACAACGAAAAATGCTATATCAACAACATTTTCACAACAAATCATAAGTGGTAAGTTGTTATTGGTTGCTATGGGTAAGTAAAAAAGTAGTATAAGTTGTTGATTTAAATTAGAACCAATAACAACTTACCATTTATGATTTGTTGTGAAAATGTTGTGAACATAGCACATCTCATAAACAACAACATATTTTAATAAGGTTAATGATCTATTCGTTATGTCTCAGTGATGTGGCATTTCTCGTCTACTTGTCATAAATAACCTTTTTTTTTTTTCTCCCTCTTAAAAACGTCATATGTAATTATGGAAGAATAAGTGTCATTTGAGCAGGAGTCCATCGATAATTAGATATAAAACTTCTTGTTGAAACTAAACTTCTTTAGCAGGAGCTGCAGGAATAATTCTATTTCTGTTAAGAGAATCATTCCAAGAGGAGTTTCTAGTTTAAGATTAAGTAACAAGTAACATTAACAGACACCAAAGGTAACCCCCTATAGATTTTGCATTACAATGACTAGAAATGGAAGTTTCAGTGATATGTTACACAAGTTACACACGGCAATTCAGCAAAAGACTTGTAACTTTGTAAGCACAAGTTACAAGTTGACATAACAGAGAAAGAACAAGTTACAAGTTGCCACAATCACACCAATTTCTCCATCATTTCCTCTCAAATTAACGCTATATATATACTGTCATCATGCATCAGTTGCTATCATTCATATACCTCTATCGCATGGTTCTTTCTCCTTAAAGTAATGCTCTTCCTGTTTTTCTCTATTGTTTTATGAGACACCCTTGTATGTTTTCATTGCTTTCTCACCTTTAAACATCATATTTTCAATGAGCTTAATTAATGATCTTTGTTATGTCGCTTTTTTCTCCACCAAATGACATGGTATTTCTCGTCTACTCTTGTCTCTTGTCATAAACAACCTCATTTGTTCTTTGATACTCCCTCTCTTATAAACGTGATAGTTAGAGCCCATTGGAGGTTTGAACAAAGTGTCATTTTAGTTAGAGCCCATTGGAGGTTTGATGTCATTTATTGTTTTAACTAAATCTTTAGCAGGCTTAATTCAATTTCTTCTAAGAGAGTGATTCCAAGAGGAGTTTCTAGTTGCAGATTAAGTTACAAATGACATTAACATATGCAAAAGGTAATCCCTATAGGATATTGCATTACAATGACTGTAGAAATAAAAGTTTCAGTGATATATGAGACTTGGCAATATTATTGTCAGACAGTGAGGTTCCTTGCTAGAATTCCCTCAAAGGTAATCCCAGGTCCAAAAGCCAGTATGAGGCCCCATTCATTGTCTCCCTGGTTTTCCCTCTTAATCTTAAGGCTCTCTTCTAGCATGTACTCCAGTACATACACAATGGTATTACTGCTCGCATTGCCATAATCCATTAGAGCTCGTCTACTTGCATTTAGCTTCTCTGGTGACAGCTCAAGTCGCTTTTCCATCCGATTCAAGATTGCAGGTCCACCCGGATGCACTGCCCAAAACATCTTATTGTATTCCTTGTCAGGAAATCCAACAACTTTGATTAACTTCTCACAGAATCCTTCGATGTTATCTTCAATTATCTGAGGAAGCTCCCTTGCTAGCTTAAAGCTAATCCCTTCTTCTGTTAGCCTTCCATCAATAGTCTTCTCAGTTTCTGGCAAGAACTCCTGGATTGCTGTGTGAAGCTCAAAAAGAGGCTTTTCATTTCCTAAAACTGGGTCTGAGCCAATTATCATAGCTCCAGCACCATCACCAAAGAGTGCAACTCCAACCAAATCATATGGTCTCTTTGCACTTGGTGGTTTGAAGCCAATAATGGTAGTTTCAGAAGTTGCAAGCAAAACCCGGCTCCCCGGATTGTTCTCAGCAATGTCTTTTGCAACTCGGAGTCCAGCAACACCTCCAGAACATCCCATGAAGTAGAGCATGACCCTTTGAATATCAGGACTAAGTCCTAGTCCTCTTGCTAGGTAAAGGTCACCACCGGGTAACCTAGCTTCACTTGATGAGACATAGACTAAGTGGGTTATATCTGAAATAGGCCTGCCCCAATTCTTGATGCAGGCTTGTGAAGCTTCAACAGCCATCTGTGTCACAGCATCATTACAGATATCTAGCCTTTGCTTTACAGTGGGTAAGCCTTCAATGGCAAGCTCTGGGTACTTCTTTAGGATCTCTTCGGACATGACTACATACCGTGTTTTAACTGTTGTTGTCTTGCCTGCAAATTGTCAAAATAAAATGTAATCTGATTGTTAGGATAGTTGAATGTGTCTAGATTGGCTTTTTACTGAAAACTTGTTTGTTGGAAGTTTGTAAAAGTAGTACCTAAAAATATTGAAGTTTTAAAAAGCTTCACATAAGGAAATAAGCTATTTTTAACATCTTATCATCTTCTAGCTATGGCAATGATCATGTAGTGGACCCTCATAAGCCATTTCTAACATATGGGATGTTATTTTAACAGTCAATATAATATGTGGTTTTATATACGTTTTAAGCATTGCAACACAAATTTAGACGAGTTGCATCAAATTGTATGAGTGTACCCTCTTTATCCTGATACATTTTAAGCATGGTTTTCCTTCACTTAATAATTAACAAAAATCATACCACCGCCCACGTTGGGCGGAATGGTACTTTCCCAAGCCTTAAAGGCTTGTGGGGTTTGAGGTCCCAAGTTCGAGTGGTCCTAGGTGGGGAGGGGTAGGGGTAGTATATTAGGTTCATTAGATTAGGATTTCTATTTGAGCTCCAAAAAAAAAAAAAAAAAAAACAAAAATCATAGTAGATAATAAAAAGAATGAAGTAATTGATGTTACAGAGTCGAGTAAGCTTCTGCTTGAGGACTGGATCATCACAATTGGTGTCTCTGAAATACCCATCAACAAGGTAATCTTGCATGACAAGTTGGTGAGGGAAGGCCTTGCCAAGAGCCAAAATTGTAGCTGTGCCTGGGTTGGCCACCTTTTTGGAACATTCTTGTGTAATGCTTTCACTTCCCATGTCTTACTTGCTCTTTCAAAGGGGATGATAAATTTGCTAGCAAAATTGGTTGTATGAAACCCTTTTGCCTTGCAAGAAGCAAGAATTGGACTACCATATATATAGATACAGTTGAAGTTTGTAATTAAAGGGTACCAAATTTTTTAACATACCACTGAGCCAATTTTTTATTAACATTTTAACTGTTACTACAATTTCATAAAAGGGTAACACATGAAAGTGTGCAACTTCTAATACATTTGAGTAATCGATTAGTTGAGAAGCAAGGCATTCATGTAGTTCATGTTTAGAGGTGTTGGTAGAGGTTTGGTATAGGGCTTTGGTCTCTACTTTGCTGCGTTAATGTTCTGGTGAATTCATAAGATATGTATGCCACACTCCTGTGCTGTCTGTCACACTGAAATAATCAACACCCAGCATAGACAATTTCAGTACCATTATCAGCTTATTAACTCAATTTGATACCTACAAGTGACAAGTGAGCCTTAGAGGTAGCTTGGTAAACAAAGACAAACCGAATCGGGTATTAAAAGTTTAGGATTAGTTCATTAAATATAATAAATATTACACCTAAAATTTTTAACCCCTTTACAAACTTATGCTAAGGATTAATTATTAATTATAGTTGAATTATATTATTTGAGTTAATTAGATAGAATGATTTTTATTTATGAACTTATAAAATTTCGATTCACCATACTAATCATATTAACCTTATTTACATACTTACATAATACAATCTGCCATTTAAAGTCTATATAAATATATTTTTATATATGTAAATATAAAAAATACATATTGAATATTCAAATCAAGCATCATACGTGAATTTGTTCACACAAATACATTATAATGTTTAAACTTAGCTTATTTAATAATCAGGTCAAATATAAACTTGAGTTACATTCATTTGCCAAATAAAATAAGCAACATAAACAAATTTTTTTATTAGCCAAGCCCAAACTGTTCAATACATAAACAGTTCCTAACATTTAGGGTCGTACTTGTAGGTGTTGGAAATACTGAAGGATTTACTATCCAAAATCTGAGTATGGCCCAAAATGAAAGGGAAAAAAAAAAAAAAAAAAACCAAAACCAAAACCAAAACTAAACAAAAAACAAAAATCTAGCTCCTCCAGACAGGCCTAGAATTCAAATTCTATGCTCACATCATTGGCCCATAACCATACAAGAGCAACATTCCTTTTTAGTAGATTTCATTCTTCCAGACCATACACTGTCACTGTGTCCTTTGACAGAATTGATCTGGGTGGTTCAAGATACACAACATCCTGATGAGACACTTCCTATTCCATTGGAATTTGTTATATAAAAGCCAACTCCATTTTCCCAAAATCATTTCCACAGCCAACCCCAAAACTTGGTACTATGGGTCGGTGGTAGTTGTATTTCATTGTTTCATGAATAATCTCCAAACTACAAAAGGAAGAACACCATTTGAACAAGGAGTAGGTGTACAAACAAATGAAACTCATTAAATTACCATGAGGTTGTTTATTGTCTCAAACATACTGCCTATTCAATCTATGAAACTATAGCTATATGCCTTTAAAATCACACATTTCCAATCAAATCTGGTATGTCATGATCTGAGTTTACGAGACTGTTAAATATAGTTCCAGAGAGATCAAGAACTGAAGATAACTAGTGTCAAAGCTCAGAGAGGCATTTTCCGTTGATGAAATCAATTACTTGAGTGACTGTGTTATCAAGTGCAGCAGTCACAGCTGCCAAATTCTGCAAGAATTCCTCGGCAGTTGGTTTCTCACCATCCACTATATCAGTCACAGCTTTTACAAATATTGCAGGGACTTTCAAAAGATCAGCCACATAGGCAACAGCAGCTCCCTGAAAACCAAAAATCAATGCAGAAAAAGCCTTAATGCTACTTATCTGGGGAAAAAATAAAAGGAAAAAAGAATTACATCTAATTTTTAATGTTACAATAAGATCCTAGAAAATGGTCATCAACACTCGCATTAGTCTTAGAAGCAAAAAAATATAATACACTGATGGTCATAATGACCATAAAAATGAAAGAAAAAAGTGTTCCATGCTTGTTGTCTTGTGTCAATCTTGCTGCCCAAAAGCATCTTATGATCATCAGGTCCCATAAAGGAGCACAGAATGGTTGATCCTACCTCTAGCAAGGAAATTCTAGTTTCTTGAATATCACAAGCCAGTGAATTATTATGCATCTCATCACATGTTTTCGAAGAGAGAGGAGGGGGAGCAGTTCATGATAAAGCAAAGTAAAGCACATGCTATATCTTTTACACAATTACATCAGTAATATCACCATACAATAAGGCCAAGAACATAATCCTATTAAGGAAGAGATGATGGACATCAAACTTTGTATAGGTGAGCATGGATGCCTCACTCAATTTATTTTTTACCATAAAGATAATTCAGAAATAGGCAAAAATTAAAAGGTTACCTCCATGTCTTTAACTGTAGCATCATTTGCAGTGATTGATGATTCATCATGTGGGGACATATCTAGAGAGTCACCAGTAGACAATTTCCCAACCTGAAACATGCAGAAAGGGATTTCAAGGCTGTAAAGATCTTAGGTCTTAACAAGACAAAACAATATGGAAAGCATCACATTAGATTATCATGGGAATCTCTACCATGCACCATACATGCACACCAGAAGCAAACGTGCATGCATGAATACACACAAGCAAACAGATGTACGTGCTTGGTTGTAGAGCATTCATATAAGTAAATAGATAACCAGACCTCATTGGTTGCAAATGTTAAGGTGTCTAAGTAATTGGGTAGTACATTTCTAAAGGCATAATGGACACTTCAAAAATACTCCTATTATAAACACTCTATGCAGCAGAAATTCATTGTTTACAACTTAGAGAGTAGCAATTAAAGCAAAATGCAAAGAAACCTAGCTACCCAAAAAACCAGTAAAAATATAAAAATGACATTATGTGCAAAGAACCTAGAAAATGCCCTCCCCCTCTCTCACTTAAGCTTAAACATGAGAAAACATCCACATAAGTATCCTTAAGTATAGGATCCTGGAAAAGAGAAAATTATGTGTACTTAAAAGAAAACTATCCTTAACAAAGAACAGTATATTTGGCATCAGTTCTAGGCTACATCAAGCATTGATGTGCTTCTACATATATATATATATATATATTTGTATGTATGTATGTATGTATGTATTAAAGTTACACAGCATAAGTTGAATCTTGGGAATAGTGCTAACATGTTAGAAACAACAAAGTCAACTTCTAGAAAAGTCTACCTGGATTGAAGAGCACAATTTATTCAATCTATTGCATTCTTTCACTAATAATATAGATTGGTTTAAACATTTAAACTACCCTTTGTGAGTGTGTCTATGCATGCACACGTGTGCATACATGATCAAATATCAATAGCTTGGTCCCCTTGGTTTATCCCATAGGATATGAATGTTTTTTTTTCAGTTACTTCTATTTCCCTGTTCAGGATCATAGTACAACTTTTTGAACAATTTTAATATACAGGGAATTCATGAGAACCATAAACAATTAGCTGTTGAGCAAGTAAATAAGGGTTTGGGATGTTCAATAAGAATAAAACTAAGCATTTTACTAGTAAGTAACCACCTTTAGGTTAAGTTCCTTAACAAGATTGGGAGATGAGTGGGCCTGCCGTAAACCAACTCCATACATATCAAAAACCTGCACAAGAGATATTGGCAAGTGAAATTTTGGTGCAAAAGTAAATTTGAACAAACAAAAGTAATTAGCTCAATTCCTTGTCAAGCAAATGTATGAAATAAGATGATCAACTACCCAGTTACATGTCAAGAAAACGAGTAGAACAAGAGTGTCAATTAATTGTACTATAGAATAGGGATTGAGTAAACGTTTGAGCCACCGTTTGTATCCTTTACTAAACATGAGAAGAATAAAAAATGATAAACTAAAGGAACACTTACAGGTATAGGTATTCTTCTATCATGGAAAGCACAATCAGCTGCAAGAAACACATCACCAACGACTGCTCCTTTGGCCTGAAACCAACCAAGATTTGTTTATAAATTTTAACGAGAAAAATATATCCTTCATGCTTCATTTTTAAACTTATGTGCAAGTGTGTGTGTAATCACGCACTAAGTCTATTTGTTGTATCATCATTAGCAGTTTGCACAGTGTAATAAAGAGGGCTTAGATTTTCCTTTTCAAAAGGGAAGATGCCCCTCTTCAATACTAGCAAATATCAAAACCATGAACCTTTAAACAATGAACACTACAGTGAAATTTTGGTGTAGCAGAAGAATCAATTTAATCAACAAACATGTAAATAAAAAGTAGATAACCCCAAGATGATTTCATACCTAAAAACAGGAAAATAACAAAGCTGTCAAATAATTTTGCACACAAAAATACCTTAAAGCCACCAGCAGTGCCTGCATTTATTATTAGGTCTGGCTTTAATGCTTGGATGGATGCATAGGTTACAAGAGATGCTGAAATTGTGCCTACACTATCAACCCCTGAAAAGAAAGCATTTACAGTGTAAGGATCAGTAACAGGAAATCTGAATTAAGTACAGCTACTTTGTTCCCATGACATGTTCATGCCTGACAGTTGCCATGGAGGACGCAAACCCCACACTCATGTAAACATCATTTTTCAAACATGGGGACTTCACTCTTTAAAGCGCACATGGAAGACAAACATTTTTTATTGGTAAGTTACACAAGCACTTGGTGGGTCTTGAATCCATGATTTCATCTTCCATCTTGCTTTTTAAGGGCAAGATGTGCTGTTTGAGCTAGAGCCCATGTAAGACAAACTTGAACTAAGCATACTTCCTAGGCGAGCTAATTTGGGTAAATTATTTGAAAAAATTTCAAGAATACATAATTTAAAACAGACACACACACACACACACACAAGAATCAAATACCTACCCAAAGTTGAATCTTTGCCAGGCCAGATCAAATTGATGTTGAGGTCCTTGTAAACACCACGATACCGGACCCAAGGGACCCCTTCGGGAAACCTGCACCATTTTGCATTTACAATCAAACTTAAAGCACAACAATCAAGATAAATCATACTCAGGTTTAACATAAAAACTTAAAAAGCTCCAACAGCAAAGTTCCCAATAATAACTACAGATTCTCCATAACACACACCATTTACACAAATGAATACAAAGCTAAAAAGTTCAGAAACTATCACCAACAACTGGTGAAACTCACTACAATTATCAATCTTGCCAACTGCATCCCAAATCCCCTATCAAACGGAATACTTGTCAAAGCAAGTTTGTTAACCAATAAACACAAACCTCACCCAATAAAATCAAGCCAAAAATAATGCTTAAAAAAAAAAACCCCTCCTTTTCCCCACATGTGGATTTCAGTAACAACAAAGACTCAACTTTTTTGCGATCTTAAACCCAAACTAGTTACTTTGTCATCAAAATTTAAAAAATAAATAAATAAAAGCACAGAGAGAACAAGAAACTCACACGGAGTCAAGGTCCTCAGTAAGCTGGAACCTGTTCACCAAAGGAAGCGCCTCTGTCTGCATAGCTGGTCCCCCACAAAATCACCATGAATAAAACAACATAAGCAAAAAACAATCAAGACCCAGATAACAAAAAACAGAAATATATACTCCAACACACACACACATATATATTAGAGAGAGTATAGTATTGGGTACCTATGATGATGACGATGGTGGAAATGGGTGTGTTTGGAGCTTCAGAAATGGCGGCTTCTTCCTCTGATTTGTTGCCATGAGAAGCCATAGTTGTTTCCTGTCTGTCTGTGAATGACTGGCTGGTCCTATTTTTCCTAGAGTTTTTATTTTTCCTGGGAAAATGTAGGGAAGAGAGAAAATGGGAGGACTTGTGTTTTCACTGTTTTGTATATATTGTTTTTGTTGGTTTGTTTGTTGTTTGGTTGATTAAAGTTTGAACCTTTTGATTTGCGGCCAATAAAGATTAGGCAGACAGAGGCAGAGCTGTTCAGTGAAAGTGATACGGGGTTAAAAAAAAACACTAAAACCTTGTACTCACTACTCATGTATAAATTCCCTCTTTGAAAAGGATCCGGATTCAATGGCTAGGATCTATTTTAAGCAGAACAATGGCTTAGAACAACCCACCTCACCACCGCCCATGTTGGGCGGAATGGTATTTTCCCCCAGCCTTAAAGGCTTGTGGGGTTTGAGGATCCAAATTCAAGTGGTCCTCGATGAGATGAGATGAGGGCAGTATATTAGCCTATTAGATTAATATTTCTATCCGAGCTAAAAAAAAGAGTTAAAAGCCCAACCTAAATTCGTAAAATCTTAAATCTTAAATCAAACCATTCAATAACTATTGAGAAAAGGGGCAATGCTACAGGAAGAAAAAAAAAATTTCTCAAACCCATTTTGTTTTCCTTTTTTTTATTTTTTTTTATTTTTAAATAAATAAGGTGATACGTTTGTTGGGATTAGTGTCCTTAAATTCTATTGTATGATGCTATATATGATATTATGTATGACATTATGTATGACTTAATATTGTGTTTAATAAAGTTGTTTTATTATTATTTAAAATAATGGTAACATGAATATTCGAACATTATCATATAGTCCATGAGGTGCATAGTATGTGATTTAGTCGCAGAAGATATAAGTCACAAGTTCTTTGTAAACTCAGAATTGTAATTCGTAGTCGGTGATGAAATTGGGCATTTCATTTGCGAAGACTATAACATATTAACTAAGATGGTTTATCTTGATCATGGAAGTGGAGACTTCTAGTTGATATGTTTTAAGAGTTAAGACATATTGAACTGGACCGCTGTGAGATTTATTATTCTCCTAACGACTGTCAATTGAATAATAAATCTCACGACTTCTATTTACATGAACTCTTAATCCTGAGAGAATAATGGACCTGATCATGAAGTATAGATTGTTTTGATATATCAAGAGTGAGATCCAAAGTAATGGTCAAAACCTTAGTATGTTGGGCAACCACATTTAGTGTTGATGGAACATATATTCTCAAGATGGAATTCATAGTCTCTTAGCGGAGATATAAAATATTCTCTTGAAATAAATTTAATGAGTACGGTTATTCAGAGTGTTAGGCCTAATCACTTTAGTAAGAGATTACTAAAGTATATATTTATGGAATTGGATTTCATAAATATATGATGAATAACATAGAGGGTTAAACCGGGTACTTAAGGATTAAAATGTAGTAATCTACAAAGTGAGAGTCTATATTAATGACTTTGTATTACTACGAATATTTTATGAAAGTGTTGCATGCACAATAAAGTCTTGGGATATAATTTATTAATAAGACCTAGAGTGCAATTATATTTATATAGTGGTATTAAATATAATTAATGGTAACTTTGGACTTGTCAAGAGTTGACAGAAAAGCTCAAGACCCATTGGAGCTAGTGTCTTATTTGTTCTCTTTTAGTCCCACTCCAAGCCACATACTAAAGCCTAATTGGAATAGCCCAAAAGGTTAGCCCAATTAGATAATCAGTTATAAGGAGAGAAACATACAGAATTTTTAAGAAAGTTACATGAAATGGTTTGTATGTGAGTGTTGGACACTCTTGAATTCTCTCTTGAACACATTCATAGAAATTGATTGAGAGACCACACTTCTTGGGCGTTAGTGGAATTGAAGTGAAGATTAAAAGTGTTATCAATAATTTGCAATCTTTGTTTTGAAATTCACCACACCAAGGTACACTATCTCGTTCTTATATTCTGAAATTTACATAGTACATGTTATCAATTGCGAATGAAGTAGATCCGTTAATTTTTCACTGCGTATGTTTAGTATGCGATACAACATGTATTTTTCCACCAACGTTATAGTGTTATAAACCATTGATATATTTTAAATAGATATTAGTCATGAAATGAATCGTTTCTAGTAAGAAATATTATTGGTACATACAATATAGTACAACTACGTAGAAAAATAAAAAAAAATTTCTTGTGAATAATGCTAATGATATAATTTTTATTTTTTTTATCGGAATTAAGATTATAAGTTGTGATTTGAATAACATTATAATTCATACCATTACAAATTCTTCACTGCCAACAAATCTTTATTATAATCCAATTTTTTGATAGGTTTTATTATAATCCAATTACTCTATATATATATTGATGATAACAACCTCATTGTTTGCATATTTACCCTGTAGTTTTGTTACTATTGTATTTCAGGTGGTGAGTTTCATACTTCATAGGACAGTATATATTATTTATGTTAGTAAGGTCTTGTCACTAGGCACATAATGAAGTGCTGGAATGTATCATAGGGTTTGACCGAGTGGGTATAGAGTACTTGGAAGTTGGAACCTTGTTAATTTATGTAAATATCAAGATATCACTTTTGTTTTTTGTTTTTTGTTTTTTTAGAAGAGATTGCAATTTTGTTAAGAATCTCTTTTAAGATATGTATAATTTTTTTTTATGCTGACCTATATATATAATTTATTTATGTTAGCCAAGGTTGATAGTATGGTCTTGTCATTAGGCACATAATGAAGACTATGAAGTGCTTGAATGTATCATAGAGTTTGACCAAATAGGTATAGAGTACCTGGAACCTATTTAACTTGTCCCCTTTGTTGGGTTACTATTTAGCACGTTTCCCTTAACCACTAAAGTAAAATGATTGTGGTCTTTGGGCGCAAGAAAATTATCTTATAGAGTGAATGTGTACAGTTATTTTCTCCAGGTGTATGAATATTACACTTATATAAATCTTACATATTATGACAGAAAATGTTATTATATACAGTATGTTTTATAAAATACCACTTACTTACAAAATGATTCCTTGTATGTGAGTAAGAGCATTATCATCAGCTCTCTTATAAAAAATATTATTTTAACATGTCAAAAACTTACTTTATTATTTTACCATATTATTTTACAATATCTCATTTATCAGATGTTTTATTTTTCCCTTCTATACATTAAAATAATATTTACACCACATTAAAATAATATATTAAACTCCTCTAACAACAACAACAACTACTCCTTTTTATCAAAAAAAAAAAACAACTACTCCTCCACCACTGCTGCAACAACGGCCACCAACAACCACTGCCACAACAACATCGACAGCCACCATCGGCACAAACCCACATCCACCAACGGCACCTTAAAAAAAAAAAAAACACAACCAGAAAAAAAAAAATCCACAACAACCCAAAAAATAACCACCGCAACTACCCAATAATCACCACCTCAACCACCAAATTGCCGCCACAACCACAGTACCACTGCCACAACTAACCCACAACCCACCACATTCACAAACCTCAAAACCCATCCCAAATCAAACAAACCCATAGCTCAGGCGGCGAGATCGTCTTCAGAATGAGAGTGAAGAGGGAGCTATGAAGGAAGACTATGGCTCCGGTGAGATCAACGGCGAGATTGGCGACTTCGACAAGATCGGCAAGAGAGAACTCAAATACAGAGAGAAAAGAACGAACCCAAATGAGAGAAAAGAACTCAGATGAGATAAAAGAGAGAGAGAAAGTCAGAGTGAATATATGAGAGAGAAAACCCGGTGAATAAACAAATAATAAAAAATTTTGGCATTGATGTGCGCACCGTCTCATATTTGAGACGGTATTGTAGCATGTTGCAAAATTTTGACACATTTAGAACACCTCGTGAGGCTTGAATAGTGGTGTTTGGTGTGTCAAATGCCAAATATTTGACATTTGACACACCTGATGGTAGTGCTCTAAGTTGCAAGTCACTATACACATATGAGAGAATTTGATTCCAAAAAGAAAATGAGGTAATTGATTAGTAATTTGCAATACTAAAATTATACAAAAACAGGATTTATATTATAATTGACAAAAATGTTAGTACCATAACAAAGTCTACAACTTTTATCATAACTTGCTCATGTGATAAGTTATGAACGGTAAAAAAAAAAAAAGTAATAAGTTCACAACTTAACACTTATAAGTTATGGCAAAAATTATATATTTGATTATGGTACTGAAATTTTTCTATAATTGAGCATGAAGTAGGCCTCCTCTTCCCCTCACCCAAAATGGCATGAAATAGTGGGTCACAAGTCACAGCTCACACAACAGAGTACGATTGCAATGCTTCTTCTTTTTTTCATTTTTTTTTTTTTCGGTTTCTGACGATTGCAATGCTGATGCATATGCATATCCAGTTATCATTAGACCAAAAAAAAATATCCAGTTATCAAAAGTTATCCACAATTCCAAAATTGTGGTTATCCAACTATTAATATGACGATAAAGGAAAAAAAGAAAAAGAAAACAGAATAATGTCATACAGTGTCATGTGCGCATATACCAGATTTCACTTTCATGGGCAATCACGAAAGAAACCACGAGTTGTGTTAATAATCTCTGTTCGGTTTCTGACACCATGTGATCTCTCATAATGCCTATCAAAAAACAATTGTTTCTCAAAAAAAAAAAAAAAAAAAAATAGTACAATCATGTAATCATGTCCCAGTCCTATATGGTTTTAGAATAATTTTTTTTATAAACAATTTAATTTTTTTCTTGTAATTTATTGAAATAGTAAATTGTAAGTAATAAATAAAAGGATAAATTCCACAAATTACCCCTAAGGTTTGAGTTAATACAAACCAAGTCCATGAGATTTCAAAATTGACCACTTTAGTCCCTAAAGACAATTTTATCCTAATAGAGTTAACTTTTGTTACTTATTTTTCTTTCTCCCTCTCATCCCTTTGTTTCTCTTTTTCTCTCGTTCAACCTCTCCTCTCTTATCCGCCGTCTCTTCACAAATTTTCCAAATTTGTTCAGCCAAGTTAGGTCCTCCACACTACTCTCCACCGAGTCTAACACCGTAGCAACATTCTTGAAGGCGATGGTTGGTGATGGTCGGCGATGGTCTCCACAGAGCGTGGGTCTACGGTGGTTTATGGTTTTGGTTTGTGGTTGTGGGCTTTGTAGCGATGGTGGTGAGGTGGTGGTTGTGGTCTCAAGTAATGGATATGTGGGCTGAGTTCGATTTGTAGTGGGGGTGGTTGTGGGTTCCGATGGAGTGGTGGGTTTACTACAAGTTTTTTGGATTTAAGTTTTGTTGAAGGATTTGGGTTTTGTTGCTGTGGATTTGGCTGAGTTTTGTGGCCAATGGTGGTTATGGGTTAAGATATGGTGGTGTCGTGGTGGGTTTGTTGGGTTTTTTTGGATTGAGTTTTGTTGCTGAGGTGGTGGTTATGGCAGAGGATGATGATGATTGGACGGGTGCAGAGGATGACGATGAGACCGCCTCAGGTGAACTCTGCTTCATTTTTTTTCTCTCTTTCTTTTGCTCTAGTTTTTTTTTTTTTTTTTTTTTTTTTTTTTTTCTCTTTTTGATCAATTTTTATTTAGGGAGAGAGAGAGAGGGGTTGATATGTGGTGAGGCTTGAGAGGGTAAGGAGATGGAGGCATTGGACATTGAAGGGCCTCCGCTCTCAACAAAAAAAAGTGAGGGTTTGCTTGGTTTTTTGGACTTGGGTTTGTCTTTGTTCAGTTTGCATTTTCATAGAGGGAGGGAGAGAGAGAGAGAGAGAAAGATGAGCTAACAGAGGCTACCATGAAGAGAGAGAAGAGAGAAGCTAACAGAGGCTAATGGTGTTTAGGGACAAAATTGTCTTTAGAGACTAAAGTGGTCAATTTTGAAATCTCATGGACCTGGTTTGTATAAACCCAAACCTCAGGAGTGGTTTGTGGAATTTACCCTAAATAAAATAATTAATAATGCTATGGGTGAATTTATGATTATAGTTTTAACTTTTAAGTTTTAACCCACCTTGAGCAAATATAACACTTAATTTAGTGATTTGTTTATATGTTTGACACAAAATGTAATCTTAAATGCAATTTTCGCATTTGTTGTTATTTGTTTGATATGGGAAAACTTAAGTAAATGGAAAAAAGTTTTTCCTGTTGTCAACATAAAACAAGTTTAATAGAGTGGAAAATATTTTCAAGTTTTTACCAAGCGGCAAACATTTTTCATGATATTAAAAACTTAATTGATCACAACAAATAACTCTACACTTTTTTTTTTATAAGTGTAGAGTTATTTGTTGTGATCACTTAAAAAAATCTCTTCCTCACAAAAAACTATCCCAATGACAATTTTTCCTCTTTTCACCTCCTTTTTTTTGAGATAGAAGAGGTTTATAAACCTTTTTTTTTTTTTTTTTATAAGAAAGGAAATATTTTAAGCACCACCTCACCACTAATAAGGGACTAAGATAACTTAAATTTTTATAAGAAAGGAAATATTTTAATCAATAAAAAGATGACTTTGTTTCTTAAAAAAAAAAAAAAAAAAGATGACTTTTCGTCGTTTTGAAATGTGATAAGGTTGGCCGTGACTCGTGAACCATTAGAATATATTGTTTATGGAAAAAAAAGAAAAAAAGAAAAAAGAAGCCAACTCTCTGTCTCTGTCACTCTCTCTAGGTTGGGGGGTCTCCTTTGTTGTTGCGTGTTCATTATTATTGTGTTTTTGTTCACATAGGAATGAGTTGTTTCTTTTTCTTTTTTTATAAATCAAAAATATACTTATATATCATATATGGTATCTTCCAACACCCTTTGGTTAAGATTATTATTTTGTTTATTTAATTGGGTCCAGTTTTGCAAAATTTCACTTAAAAAAATCATTTTACAAAATTTATAAACTAATAAAATAAATTCATCTAAACATACTAAAGTGGGTTAAGATGTTTAATTTTGTTCTTTTTTTTTTCTTTGTTATTTATTTCTTGATATTTGTATTGTTTTGTAAGCCCTAGCAAAGAAAAATATAAAACCTTTGGCTAATGATTGTCAAATATAGATAAACTAATTATCATACAAAACAGAAGAAAGACAGATTTTTCCCATAGCTGATGATGACTATAAGAATTTCATCAAGCATGTATGAATTTTATGGATGGTTGGAAGTGATCAACCATTATATATATATATATATATATATATATATATTTATATATATATATAGGGTCCGTTTGGATACTGCTTATTTTGCTGAAAACTAAAAACACTGTTACAAAATAATTTTTAAATGTGTGAATAGTGCCGTAGGACTCATTTTTAATATTTTTTTTTGAATAAAGTAGTTGTGGGTCCCGTGAATAGTGGATGAACAGTGTGTGAATAGTACATGAACAGTGCATAATGTCTCCTGAACAGTGTAATCCGCGTGCATAAAAAAAAGAAAAAAGAAAAAAAGAAGAAGGAAACCCCAGACACAAACGTTGGCTTTTCATCCTTATCCAAACACCACCATAGCATCCGTTCCATGATGACATCTAAATATTAATTGGTTTTTTGTACTTGTCTTTTTCTATGCTAGGATGTCCTATTTATGTCAATGAGAGAGTAATACAATAACCGATGAAACTCTCTTTCAAATTTCAATCAACCAGAGTTTTATTGTTTGTTTGCAACTTCTTGTTGTGGCAAGAATAAGAATTATAACATGCTTCATAAAGAAATACTATGATATGAAATACACACTCTCTTGTACATAAGAAAGGAAAACTCTCACAAATACATAGAATTTCATGTACATTAGAAGTAAACAAATAATACATCATCAACCATTTGGTAGTTCGGGAAAAAAAAATAGAGGAAGTTAATCAGTCCGGGTAGTTTATTCATCAAAATCAAGTGACTAGTGTTGTGAATGTGAAAACTATTAGAAGAATGATTTTGCAGTAGGTCGGTTTTAAGGTTATAAGTTGTAATTTGAATAACATTATAATTCATACAATTACAAATTCACTGCCGACAAATCTTTAGTATAATCCAATTACTATATATATATATATATGTATATATATATTTTTTATGATATCAACCTCATTGTTTGCATATTTACTTTGTAGTTTTGTTACTGTTGTATTTCAGGTGGTGAGTTTCATACTTCATAGGACAGTATATATTATTTATGTTAGTAAGGTCTTGTCACTAGGCACATAATGAAGTGCTTGAATGTGTCATAGGGTTTGACCGAATGGGTATAGAGTACTTGGAAGTTGGAACCTAGTTAATTTATGTATATATCAAGATATCACTTTTGTTTTTTGGTTTTTTTGGAAGAGATTGCAATTTTGTTAAGAATCTCTTTTAAGATATGTATAATTTTGTTTTCATGCTGACCTATATATATAATTTATTTATGTTAGCCAAGCTTGATAGTAAGGTCTTGTCATTAGGCACATAATGAAGTGCTTGAATGTATCGTAGAGACCGCCGCCCCATATAGGCGAGTTGGTACCCGGCCTGTATAGAGACCTGTTACTCGGAGTTTAAGCCCCCGCATTTACTTTGCACAAAAAAAAATATCGTAGAGTTTGACCAAATAGGTATAGAGTACCTGGAACCTAGTTAACTTGTCGCCCTTGTTGGCTTACTATTTAGCATGTTTCCCTTAATCACTAAAGTAGAATGATTGTAGTCTTTGGGTGCAAGAAAATTATCTTATAGAGTGAATGTGTACGGTTATTTTCTCCAGGTGTATGAATATTATACTAATATAAATCTTACATATTATGACAGAAAATGTTATTATATACCGTGTGGGGACAAAGGCCCAGAACCATACATCTTGGTCTATGGGCTTAGTCCGAGGAGCTTCATGGGCCGAGCAGAGTTGCACTTATTAGATGTTCTATTTCAAAAGATTCTTACGTGGAAAACAAAAGAAATTTGATCCGAGGAGGATCTCGTCCTCGGGTGAGAGGAGTATAGTTCAAGTGTGTATCCCATCGATTGGAGTGACCTACCTGGAAGCTTCGATTATAGAGATGGCATTTGTGAACTTACTGGAAAGGAAGAGATTCGAAAATATCTGAAAAAAAGCTGCTACCACCACATTAAATGCCCTGCAGCTACTTTTCTAACCGCATTTATATGGAGAAGACCTCTGAACAGTGCTACCTAAGTTATTACAGCTCACAGGGAAGCCAAAGAAGATATCTGATGGGACAATTAATCAAGTAACGTCTTAGATTAGTGACAAGTGTAAGGTTAAGATGACTAGAGGGGAACTATATAATGTAACAGACCCTCCATGAGAGGGAGGAGTTTTTTTTTGAGAAAAAGAATGTAAATTATATGATACGAAGTCTCCTCGGATTGAACCAAGAACATCTTTATCCAAAAACATGTTAAACGCTGTCCACGCCATTCATACCTAATTCTTTAACCCACTCTCTACAAATTTATTGTATTGGGCTTATTGGGCCCAAGTCCTACACGTTTTGGGCTTATTGGGCCCAAGTCCTACACGTTTTGGGCTTAAGGCTACAATTTGTGACTCTACATACAGTATGTTTTATAAAATACCACTTCCTTCGATAAAATGATTCCTTGTATCATACATATGAGAGAGAATTTGATTCCAAAAAGAAAATGAGGTAATTGATTAGTATTTTGCACTTTCATATTAATCTCCACTATATTACCTCAATAATTTGCAATACTAAAATTATACAAAAACACAATCTACATTATAACTAGCCAACGGGGGCTTGGCTCAGCTGGTAAGGATCGAACGCTTCGTCTAACCCACTTAGGTTCGAGTCCCGCTGCCAGCAGGCTTTTGTTGGTGGGCATCCTTAGTGGGGCTGACACCCCACACAGGTTGGCAGTATTATTCAGCTTAATGGCTGCTGACCTGGTGCTCTGCCCGGGGGTTTAATATAACCATAAATTCCCCCATTTTTCATTCTCAAAAAAAAAAAAATCTACATTATAACTAACAAAAATGCTAGTGCCATAATAAAGTACATAACTTTTATTACAATTCACTTACGTAATAAGTTATAAATGATAAAAAAAAAAGTGATAGATCCACGGCACAAATTATGGCAAATGTTGTATATTTTATTATGGTACTAGCATTTTTCTATAATAGAGCATGAAGTAGGCCTCCTCTTCCCCTCACCTAAAACTAAAATGGCATGAAAGTGAAACAGTGGGTCACAAGTCACAGCTCACACAAGTGACACAACAGAGTACCATTGCAATGCTGATGCATATGCATATCCAGTTATCAAAAGTTATCCACAATTCCAAAATTGTGGTTATCCAACTATTAATATGATGATAAAGGAAAAAAAAGAAAAAGAAAACAGAATAATGTCAAACAGTGTCATGTGCGCATATACCAGATTTCACTTTCATGGGCAATCACGAAGGAAACCACGAGTTGTGTTAACAATCTCTGTTCTGTTTCTGACACCATGTGATCTCTCATGATGCCTATCAAACATAGTACAATGATACAATCATGTATTCAACTATTCATGTCCTATATTGAAATAGTAAATTGTAAGTAATAAATAAAATAATAATGGTACGGGTGAATCTATGTTTATAGTTTTAACTTTTAAGTATTAACCCACCTTGAGCAAATATAACACTTAATTTAATGATTTTTTTTTATATGTTTGAAACAATATGTAATCTTAAATGCAATGTTCGCATTTTTTGGTATTTGTTTGATATGGAAAAACTTAAGTAAACGGAAAAAGTTTTTCCTGTTGTCAACATAAAACAAGTTTAATAGAGTGGAAAATATTATTTTCGAGTTTTTACTTTTTACCAAGCGGAAAACATTTTTCATGACATTACAAACTTAATTGATCACAACAAATAACTCTACTCTAAAAAAATCTCTTCCTCACAAAAAACTATCCCCAATGATAACCTCTTTTTTGATAGAAGAGGTTTATAAACCTCTTTATTTATTTATTTTTAGGAACAAGAGGTTTATAAACTTGATTCCAAACCTAGTCAAAGGAAATATTTTAAGCACCACCTCACCGCCAAAGGAACTAGGATAACTTAAATTTTTATAAGAAAGGAAATATTTTAATCAATAAAAAGATGACTTTTTTTTTTTTCTATAAAAAAAAGAAAAGAAAAGATGACTTTTCGTCTTTTTGAAATGTGGTAAGGTCGGAAATGTGGTAAGGTCGGCCGTGACTCGTGAACCATTGGAATTGTTTATGAAAAAAACAAAAGAAAGAAAAAAGAAACCAACTCTCTGTCTCTGTCACTCTCTCTAGATTGGTTTGTAGTTGTGTGTTAATTATTATTGCATTTTTGTTCACATAGGAATGAGTTGTTTCTTATCTTTTTTATTATTTTTTTATTTTTTTATAAATCAAAATATACTCATATATGGTATCTTCCAACACCCTTTGGTTAAGATTATTATTTTGTTTATTTAATTGGGTCGAGTTTTGCACAATTTCACTTAAAAAAAAAAAAAATAGTCATTTTACAAAATTTATAAAGTAATAAAATAAATTCATCTAAGCATACTAAAGTGGGTTAAGATGTTTAATTCTGTTTTTTTTTCTTTGTTATTTATTTCTTGATATTTGTATTGTTTTGTAAGCCCTAGCAAAGAAAAAAAAACATTTGCCTAATGATTGTAGTATATAGATAAACTAATTATCATACAAAACAGAAGAAAAGACAGATTTTTCCCCTAGCTGATGATGACAATAAGAATTTCATCAAGCACGTATGAATCTTATGGATGGTTCGAAATAATCAACCATTATATATATATATAGCATCCGTTCCATGATGACATCTATGTTGGAAGTATAGTTTGGAAAATTGTCCAAATTGATTAACAAAGTTACAAAGCAATATCAATAATATATCAATAAAACAAGATAAGCTCAAATTAACTCATAAGCAAAATAGACAAGTGCAAAAGCCTATAAAATTAAGGATTAAGTAAAACTTATTGCCAAGGCACGGAACTAAATCCGCTGTCCTTAAGAAGCGATTTCGCCCCCACTAGAATGAATCCGTCGGTGCAAATGGCTCAAGTGATCGCTCTCCAGGATACAACGGCAACTCTGTTAATGTGCACTCACAAACAAAGTTTCAAACTCGTCACAAATGCCCAATAGAAAATTTTCAGCAAAAACAGAGTAGCTAAAGTATTAAAGTAATATATGTTTTATTGTTTTCTACTAATATCATATATGCAAAATTTTGATAGTCTTGGAGCTCTAAAAAGGATGTAGTTAAAGATGATTAGAGTGAAAAGGAAAAGGCAAAAACAAAGGAAATTTCCTTTCCCATTGATGCTGCAAGCTACTATGTATTTTCTGCAAAACAGGGGAAGGTGTGGTTGACTATTTTTATAAGGAAATATGAGATGATTGAGGGTTTTGTTTGCTGCCAAAAATTCTCATGCTAGCCAAGGAAAATTCTAGAGCATGGGCTTGGGCTTTACAACAAAATATTTTGGGTTTAAGCTTTGAACATACCCAATTAATTTTAAATCATACCCAACAATCTAAACATTAATTGGTTTTTTGTACTTGTCTTTTTCTATGCTAGGATGTCCTATTTATGTCAATGAGAGTAATACAATAACTGATGAAACTCTCTTTCAAATTTCAATCAACCAGAGTTTTATTGTTTGTTTGCATCTTGTTGTTGTGGCAAGAATAAGAATTATAACATGCTTCATAAAGAAATACTATGATATGAAATATACACTCTCTCTTGTACATAAGAAAGGAAAACTCTCACAAATACATAGAATTTCATGTACATTAGAAGTAAACAAATAATACATCATCAACCATTTAGTAGTCCGGGAAAAAAAAATAGAGGAAGTTAATCAGTCCGGGTAGTTTATTCATCAAAATCAAGTGACTAGTGTTATGAATGTGAAAACTTTTAGAATAATGATTTTGCAGTAGGTCGGTTTTAAACTGGAGATACCATTTGGTAGCGCTGGGAAAGTGTCCGGGGGAGGCATTTCACAGTTCTCACCATCGAAATATATTCTTCGCGGGAAAGCCCACCCGTTGCTTAATGTGAATGAGTCTGTATCCTTGTTCAAAAGTATCTGTGTGTTCAATGAACCGACTTGATCCCCATCAGCCTGCAGCAGGATGGTATTGAAGTAATCTATCCCCCAAAAGAGAGCAACTTCATCTGCAAGTGTTCCCATGGCTTAGATATACAACATGTGTAATTGTAATGAAAAGAATAGTAGAAAGCATATCTACAATTTAAGTGTGAAGGCATCTTCTCGCTAGTTATTCATTTGGGTATATTCTAGGCCTATGACATTGTGTAATTTTTCCTTTCTTCCAGGCTTGGCATGAAAATATCATAATTTAACATCAGGGAATTATAGTGCAGATATGTATTATAATTCTCTATGTAACATATAATTAGGTACAAGAGTTGTCACACAGTATTGACATATTGCATGGAGTTCAACTAAATCCAAAAACTTCTCATGACAGGATGAAAGATGGTGTACTATAACATTGATTGTTGGCACTTTTAACATTATTGAGTTTCAAGAATGTATATTGAAAACAAAATAAAGGGCACTGCAGTTGAGCATTTGGATATATGGAATAACCAAGTGCTATCTATAGTAGAGAGAAATGTGCTGCAGTAGTTACCTCCAAATCCAACAGTGGGAAGCACTGTACTGTTGAAGCTGTATATTGTTGCAGGTTGGCTGAAACCAGGATGCTGAACCAGCATATTCCAGTTTGAGAAGTTTCTTTGGTAATTGTAATTAGAAATTGTCAGTTTTACCCTCCATTGATTCAAGTAATTGGTTTTAACATGCCAATGAACTCGAACCGGGCACATATGATCACTGCATTAGACTTCGTCCCTATTATTACAGAGAGAGAGAGAGATAGAAGGAGAGATGAGTGGCATGTAAACTTGCAACAATAATTTGATGATAAACATATGATAACAAAGCTGCCAAAATTCCACTAGCTGCAGCTTTCGTAGTTAAAGAGTGTAGTCAATGATAAGAACACACCTGCATAAAACTGTAGTTTGGTCTGCCTCTTTGCATCCACAGCTACACTTGGGACATGGTGTGATGTTGGGGTTGTAAAATGTTGAGAGTGACACACAGCAGACTGGTTTTTTGTTAGCCAAAAAGCTTGAGTAAGTGCAAGTTGATTTCCATGTTTCAGCAAGACACAAGTGATATTATAGAATTTGGTCCATAGTGAATGCAATTCAAGACAAAACTTCTGATTTACCAAAAAAATTTGTGTAAATAATTTCATTAATGTAAGGTAACTAAGGTTCAGTTTTTCCATACATAAATCAACGAGGCTCTATTAAAATTCCTGACCTACGTCTTCATCCTTTTTTTTTCCTTGTTTACTACATATTAATTTGGAATGGTTCTTAATTTTTGAAATCAAAACTCACAGAATGCTATTTTGAGCCTTGTTCAGTCTAGCAGCCATTTTTGGCAGGTTGGCTTGGGCTTCTTGTTACCTTTTTCTAGTAACCTTACCATTACTTTTTGATAAGTAATAGTACCATGGTAAGACAAAAACTGCAATAGTATATCTCAACAAGGTATACAGATAGACTTCTCTGTGAGGAGACAAATGCTTTCCCAGGAAGTTCAAAATTCAAGCATAGACCCAGAATTTGGTTGGTTCAACTTCAAAATTAATATGGAAGTGTGAACAATAGGCGGTTGACCTAAGTTTTCTCTCAAAATTGTTCTGTTAAACATTGTACTACCATAACAGTCCAAACCAACCTAATTGAAATTTCATTGTGACTAGTTAATGCTAGAGTTTAATCTAATAGAAATTCTGGCAGATGATTGTCAGAAGATGTTTCTCAGATCATCTAAGATTAACAGAATACCACATCTCACATGTCAGATCACTACAAGCATAAAACCAGGTTAAATTGTGGCAAATGAAAGGTGGTTGTGTGTGCTATGTTATTTCAAGTAGTGTTGCATTTGTTCAGCAAAAAGAAGAAAGCATAGTGTTGAATTTGGCATGAAGTACTTACTTAAAACCTGATTTTGTCTTCTACCTCCAATGTCAGAGGAAACTGTGGGAACAGTGTCTAAAACTGGGCCACAAGTGTAGCCAGGACGTGGTGCCATCAAAGTGAGATTTTGAGGCTTATAAGCAGGAAAATTTCCCGCTAAGTTGCCAACTTTCATTTCAAATGAGGAGAGTGAATTGGAAGGGTCGATAGCCCAGGGATAAAGAAGACCGCCACGGCAGCAATCCTCTGACCTATTTTGTGGTAAGGCCTCTGGCATGAGATCAACTATAACAGGGTCTTTCTTGCAGCAGTGTGGTGTCTGGAACTTGAAGGTTGTGCAATTTCCTTGCTGGGTGGCAAAGGCACCACTCATTGACCAGATCACTTCAGTGTTAGTCCATGACCACCCTACCTTCCACCCAGGTTGGTCCACATGGCGATACTGATAGTAATTTTGGATAGTAACCTTTGCCTGCAAAGAACAATCATGTTATTAGAGATCTTATTAGAGGCACATAGTACACAAACTTCCTCAAAATTTATAGAATTCTATATTTGCCTTTGAAACTGTATATATTTTTTAATGATGCCATGTACTAGAGTCTGGAAAGCTTCTTGAATTACTTTGGAAATATAAAGTTATGATGTGTAGAGGCATTCTTAGGTTATGGAACACAGCATTGAGAATCCCACTTGTTCATGGTCCAGTCTTCTATATTCTATGTTCTGAAACATGCTCATATGCCTACTTAGCATGTCTAATATGCAGTAGTGGACTGTAGCGAGTGTAAAAAATGGTAGAACTGATTTTAGATTTTGAACAAAAACAGTACTATGCACTAACCAGATAGCCATCATCTGTCCAATCATGAATGTCGAAAGTAACTGTAATGTTTCCATTTGGATCCAAGGGATCATAGCAATCTGCAAAGCAGAGAAAACATCATCTGATTAAGTAAAAAAAAAAAAAATCTCTCTAGTCTCTCCCAAAAACTAAAATCAAAGAAGTAACAAAGAATAAGTATTATGCCTGATAAACTGCATATAGCAACTAATACTATTGACAGAAGTGCAAAAGACCATTTAAGTGTAGGAATTTGTGCCATCTTCCTCTGAAGAAAATCTGGTAGAGATTAGAGTTTGTTATGGTAGAATGTGACAAGCAAGGCCATGATTTAACTTTATTAAGAAGAAGAATTATTCTGTATTCTGGATAAATAAAAATTTTGTGTTATCCATCTTTACGCTTGGATCAAAGAAGAATCATTGGAAATATCAACTGAATATGTATGAAAAACAAAATCTATATGAATAGACAAAATCAGATGGTAGGTTCATGGAGACCAAGTTTAGAAGATTCTATGATCACTCATGCAATGCTAAGCAACAGAACAATTTTGGAAGGCTGCTTTTATTTTATGCTACTCCATTTAATAGTAGAAGTAAAAGGACGGTTCACACTTTGTTTTCAAAATATGTGGCAAAAGGAAGATAATATAAGGTCAAAAGAAAACACAATATTGCAGCTACCATTATCTATATACCTGGCATTCCAAGGTATCTTTGTTTTGCTTCTCAAAAAAAAAAAGGTGTCTTTGTTTTAAACTTATCATCCATCTCCTCGTACTGTCTGTTGTTTCAAAAACTTTATGGCATGCAATTATACAAAAGGCAAGCAAATAAGTATCCATGTAAGTGATGGTATTACCCAATGTTGTTGGGCTGTCATTTACACAAAAGAGGCAGAGTCATGAACCTAACCCAAATCCAAGTATTATTATACCTTCACATGTAATTCTTTGGCTAACAAATTGTTCTAATTTTTTTGGGTTCTCTCAGCAAAAAAAAAAAAAAAAAGTTGCTTTCAGACTATTTTGAATAATTTATTTATACCATATTTCTATGTTTCCCTGTCTCCTGTACCACATCTTAGGCTGCTGAATGTAATAAATATTCCAAGCTCATGATAAAATATAATCTATGATCATCAGCAAGGCATCAAGGTATTAATCTATAACTTATATAAATGGATTAGCTATTTACAACCTAGGATGATGGCCCATGGTTAGGGTTTTGGTGTGGGGTAGGTCCGAAGTTCAAATCCTTGGTGATGACAGTGTGACATTGGTTTGGCTCAGAATTATTATTGGTGGGTTGAGGTTAGACTATGGTTCAACCCACTGGAGAAAACCTTTGGTGGATCCTCCACTTATGTTCTCTCCTTGTTAACATTTATAAACCTTTAGGCATTGGTTACTATAGAAATTATTACGGTCATGTCTTGGTGGAGTTTGTACATTGCTGTAACACAGCACAAACTTAAAAAGACGGCAATATTAGTTATCTCATGCATTGAATATGCACACATTTTATGTACACGTTTTCTCTTTATAGTGTGTGACCTTACAGTTATATAGGATCTACATACTATGAGAAAGATTATACATATATTCGATGCTTGAAATACCTTTTTAAAAGAAAGGCACACAAATGATGGCAATAGAATGGGGCAAGGTTAGATCAGGGATGCCTCGTCCCATCTTTAGGCGGAGAAACTTGCGTGGAGTGAGAGCATGATAGATCAGATTTAGGATGGGTTGGTAGTGTTTTCTAATCCCTAATGACATGAATTTGACATTAACAAAGTAGAGATGAAAGAAAAAGGGGAGGAGTAGTCGTGAAAGTGCAAAGAGGAAAAAAAAAACAAGTGATAAGAGGATGGTAACATGATATGTACAAAATATATATATATATATATATGTATTTGTGTGTGTGTTTGGGGGGGGGGGGGGATGGTTTGAGATGAGCAAAACCTGCTCCTAGCCAGTCACTTCTGCTGAGTAGGAAATGGCATTGTGTCCAATTGGCATGTTGGTTCGAAGAAACACCAATCACTTGGCATAGAACATAGTTTTCCTTCAAATCGAATTGGAATAATCTTCTCCAACTCATTACGTGGTTACTGCTAAAACCATCTATATGTAATATTTAAATAAGTAGCATGACTCATTAAATTGGTCATATAACTAAAAATATATGTAGATAGTTTTATCAATTGCCACGTAGTGAGTTTTTTTTTTTTTTTTTTTTCCTTCAAATCGGTTTAGAGGTCAACTTTCCTTCAAGCATTTCCTCAAAGCTCAAACAGTCTGACAGCATAGCTCGGCAGTGCTTTGACAAATAAATTATCACCCTCTGATCCCTCTCCATTTGGCTGTTAATAAAATCTGACAAAAGAGTAGAAGTTTGACTGTAACTTGGGCCTCGAAAATAATAGCCCATTTTAAGACATTGTGTGTTTCATTAAAATTCTACTCTCCCTCCTGTGGCCCAATAGTTTACTCTGCTAAGCATCATAGCCAGGGAAGTGAAGTCATGAGCTAACAACCTTTCATGGGTATACTCCTATTCCTATCTATGTATCACATATTTTCAATTGGTTGACATTGATGGATCATCTCCCTATTTACTATACTCTTCCAACTTTTCAGGCCAATAAAGTACTTCAGCTAAAACTATAGTAATATGCATGAGTTTTCTATGCCCCACTAGGCCCTAGTGGAACCCGTGCACGGGAGCAACAACCCCATCAAATTTCACACTTTATAAAAGCATTTGATTAAGATGTACTTTTAATTTTATCTACAAACTGTAATTCCTCTAGTATAGTGTTTAAGACATATTTCACTTACTAACATAGACTAAACAAAAGAAAAAAGAGAGACAAAAAATTTCCCATCTTTTTTTATCGTTTGCTAATATATTAAGTTGTGATTGTCACAATATTAATTTCACATGAATTGACATTACTTTTATTGTACACAAATCACAAACATACCATTTCAGTAGTTGAAATATTTTGGAGTGATGATACAATTACTACAAATTTTATTATATATGTCTTACAAATTGATATGTTGACTTTGAAAGTATAAAACAAAATATACTAAAGAAATTTTTTTATTATATTATTGTTGTGCTGCCAACTGCATTTTGTTGTCAACTTGACAGTAGTTTTCGTATTTCTTTTTATCACTACACTTGGTGAAGAAGAAAAATTGGAAGAAACCTTTGAGGTTTAAATACCCAATAATTTAGTCATATCTGTTTATATGCCAAAAAAAATTGTGTAAGTGCAGTGCAAGTCAGTAAGTTACTAACATGTGAGACTACAGTAGTGAACTTATATGTATGCAAGATAGATTTGATATGTCGATTACAAAAGATATCAAATTTCCTTGATTGGCATAAATAAGTTTGACAATTTTCATTCAACGTTGAATTATAAAAAATTGACATTTGGTTGTCACAAATTAAATAATAGCAGTAGCCGATAATGTAGTTCAAGGAAAACAGTTGAAATTAAAGTCAAGACTATTAACAAAAATCATATGTAACCCACCAAGTCCTACATCTCAATGCTAAATATATATATAGAAATAGAATACAGAGTGTAACCAAGAAAGATATAGTATTTGGCAGGTCAAGATGGCTGAGAATGTGCCTGTAGTGGAGGATGAAGAAAGTGTCTATGCTGGAAACAAAGTCCAACCTTGCACCTCCACACCAATGCAAGTAACACTACACTTAGGGTAAATGAATTATTCAGAGTGATCTACTGTCCAACTTATTCCTTATAATCTTTTTGCAGGTCACAGCAATGGAAAGCTGAGGAAGAGAAGTGCACTACTACTAAATTGAGTGAGATGTTGGGCTTGGAGGAGTTCTTCTCTTTGAAGGTTACCATAATTTTTTTCCTGTTGCTCTGGGTTGACTATTCTACCTTTATCATTGATTACAGAAAGATAGGATTACACTTTATTTTGAAGGAACAAAAATTAAAACTATAATTTGAGTGTGTGAAGGATAGAAGGCACAAGTTTGAGAGCTTTGGATCCAAGAAGATAATTATAAGAATCTTATAATAAAAAATTAAAGATATTTTAATCATTTTACATTATTTAACAATATCATTATTAGTCTTTCTGCTTGGACTGAAGTGAATGTAGAGTATGAAACATATGGGAAATTTAAGTAAATTTTGAAAATAAATGGATGTATGTATAATTTTTCCATCAAATTATGGGAGGTAAAGTATAATTCAACCCCACTATCCTTGTGCCTTCTACCTTTGGGTTGAGAGCTTTGGATACAAGAAGATAATTATAAATTATGGGAGGTAAAGAATAATTATAAGAATCTTATAATAGAAAAATTAAAGATATTTTAAGCATTTTACATTATTTAACAATATCATTATTAGTCTTTCATTTATATTAATAACTAATTGGACTGAAGTGAATATAAAGTATGAAACATATAGGAAATTTAAGTAAATTTTGAAAATAAATGGATGTATGTATAATTTTTCCATCAGATTATGGGAAGTAAAGTATTTTGTTAAAAAAAAAAAGAATAATACTAGAAACACAATATTTTTCAAAATGGTTAACATGATCTTTTGTGATTGGATTACCAACACTTTCACCAATATCCATCCACTAATTTTATTATGCATCAATCCCATAAGCCATATTAACTGTTGTGAAAAATATTGTATTCCAATATTTATTTATTGTGAAAGAATAGTGCACGCTTGGAATATTAGTTATAAACTAAGGCATTATGTATGAAAATCTCAACTTATTCCTAGTCCTAGGTTTACAATTAGCCCTGGCTCTGATGAACCCAACCTACCAAGACATAGGTTAGGGGAGGTGACTTGCGCTGGTCTAGCTCAACTGCCCTTGAGGTGGAAGCTACCGCACTATCACATTCCCTAACTTGTATTGTGGCAAGTGAAAACCTTAGTTTATTCACTCATTCTTATTAACAAATTAATGTTGATTTCCAGGTATGGAGAGCATCTTTGGCAGAGCTTGTTGGCACAGCAGTCTTTGTTTTTGCACTTGACACCATAGTCATCTCCACCTACGAGACTCAAACCAAAACACCAAAACTCATAATGTCATTCCTTATTGCTGTCACTACAACAATTATCCTCATCGCCATCAATCCAATTTCCGGCAGCCACATCAACCCCGCCGTCACGTTAGCCGCCATGCTTGTCGGCCTAATTTCCCTTTCAAGGGCTGTCATATACATATTGGCACAATGTGCTGGTGCTGTGCTAGGTGCACTAGCACTTAAAGCCGTGGTAAGCAGCACCATTGAAGAAGCTTTTTCACTAGGAGGTTGCACACTCAATGTCATTGCACCAGGCCCAAATGGGCCCATTATAATTGGACTTGGGACAAGCCAGGCCCTATGGCTAGAGATAATATGTACTTTTGTGCTTCTTTTTGCTGCATTATGGATTGCTTTTGATCATCGCCAAGCTAGAGCTTTGGGCCGAGTTGTGGTCCTTTCAATAATTGGAATTGTAGTGGGCCTCCTTGTGTTTATTTCAACAACCTTGACGGCAACAAAGGGTTATGCTGGGGTAGGTATGAACCCAGCTAGGTGTTTGGGCCCAGCACTTGTTCGTGGGGGCCACCTTTGGAATGGGCACTGGATTTTTTGGGCTGGGCCTGCTATTGCATGTGTGGCATTCTATCTATACACAAAGCTCATCCCACAGCAGCATTTCCATGCTGGTGGGTTCAAGCATGACTTCTTGAATATTTTGAAGGCTATATTTGCATCAAACCATGCTCACAAGAAGTGAAGAAATGGACTTTCAACTTGAGAGAATTGGTATTTCCTAAGAGTTTTGTGAAAGACAGGCAAGTATTCTTGTTGTTTGAGGCTTCATTATCATGGGGTTTTAATTTAATTGCAAATGTTAGGCTCTTGACACTTCTTTGAGGCCTTCATTCTAGGTGTGTTGAATTAAATTATGTCTGTGTAGCATGGACTTCCAAGAAAAAGTTCATGCAACTCTTTTGCCATGATGTAATAAGTAAGCATTAGCCTGATCTCAAAATGTGTTTATGTTTTTTGAAAAATCAGTTTTGTTAAGAAAAAGCGGAAAAGATCAACGCTTGCGAGCATGCGTGTATACACACTAAGATTTACATGGTTTACCCAAAACTAGGGTTCTAGATTCTCGAGATTGTTACAAATCTATAGTTTTATTATGACAACTACAAGTCTACAAGATGAGTTACATGGATCATTAACATATAAGGCCTTGGGGCATTTAAAATATACTAAAACACCAACAATACCCCCCAAACATAAGTAACACAATAGATTAGTCTCTATTCTCCACACGCATCTCATAAATCACATCTCATAAAATCACCCTCAATCAGTTATGCCAAGAGAATGAGTGAAATTAGCAAAATTTAAAATGAGTTTGATGATCTCCAACGGAAATTACTTGGAAAGTATAATATTATTGTAATGATATTGCGGATATATAAAGGTGTAACAATGCAAAGCTTGGTCTCACTTTGCCAGGTGCTTATCAGTAACTGGTTTCATTAATTTAATCAAAATATGAACTGATCAAAGGCAAGCATCCTTGGTGACTTTAGAATGAATATTCTTGCAACTAAATCTAAACCCTATTGTTGCATTTGATTTGTTAATTTAGACTTGCAAGCCCCAATGTCCTTAAAAAAATCAGTTGGACAGAGCGTGTAACACAACATATGCTCCCACTGTCTTCTGCGAAATGCTACAAACTTCAAGGTTACTCCCAAGGTAAAAATGGCTAAACATCTGGCATTTTCACTTGTGACATTGAGAAGTAGCTAAGTATGGTATAATTGAATTGGCAGTATTTTTTCCATTCTTCTCTAGATATAGAGGAGTTCTGATGAGAGATTCATTAAATTGGAATAGCTCTTGTCCCTTTCGCTTAGAACTAATTATGGATAGAGTTGTCCTCAGAGAAGATGGTGAGCAATTGCCAATATCACTTGAGAAATATGAGGCAAATAGTAACTCCTTTACTCACTTGAATAACTTAGAAGACATTTTCTCCTAAGAAATTGATGCCCTCTTGAAATTGGTTGCATGTAGTTTGCTAGTAGTATTTAATGATTGAAACAAGTCTCTAACATACAAAAAACATCTCAAACTACAATGAAGAGAAAAAAAAATATATGTTTAACAAAAAGAAAGAAGAAAAAAAAGTACAAGATATTTTTAAATCTTATTTTCTATAGCTTTCTCCTACATCACACTTTTTTGACTATTACCGATTAAAATTTGTTACAGCAAAGCCTTCACAGTTGTATCTTTTGTTTTCTCTCACGGCCCTTTTCTGTATTTCGAAGATGATGAATGGTTAAGGTTTTTTTAATGTGTACAAAAGGATTTTTAATATACCAATGATTACTTGTGAATCAGGCATATGCATTATCTCTTTTAAGTACAATAAGCGATGTCTTGCTTGGATGCACCCGAGTGTGCCTAAATGTAACACAGGCTTCACTTACCCAAGTAAAATTGAATGGTAGAAGCAAGAATATTGAATTTAAATAAAAGGGAATTGTTTCTAATTTGTGCTTGTGACGGGTTCCTTTCATTTTAAAGTTCAGATTTGTCCTGCTAATCTTTTGTCAAGATCAACTGAACCAAAGTAGGCTTGGATCTAAAGCAATTACACTCCCCAAACAGGATTTACTGAACAATGCTGAATTCAAGCTCAAAAGGTGAAAGATATGATTCTAGGTGATCTTTGGTGGGATACTATTGATTATATCCTTCAAGCCATGACTATTAGTGAACAATGGCTTCTTATAGGGAGGATGATGTTGGAAAAGCTCAAAAGGTGAAAAATATGATTCTAGGTGATCTTTAGTGGGATACTGTTGATTATATCCTTGAATTCATAACACCTATTTATGATATGCTATGAGTAGCCGACACAGATAAGCCTTGTCTTCATCTTGGGTATGAGATGTGGGATTCAATGATAGAGAAGGTGAAGGCAGCAATATATCGGCACGAAGGCTTGGAAGATGATGAGTATAGCTCATTTTGGGGTGTGGTGTATGATATACTCATTGATCGATGGACTAAAAATTGTACACCACTACATTGCTTGGCTCATTCCTTAAATCCTAAGTAAGTACATTTATTTTCTATTTTCCTTAATTCCCCCTTCTAGTAAAACACACGTTTCATCTATATTTGTTTTTTAATCTTTAACTAGGTATTACTCCATTGAATGGCTTTCGGAGAATCCAAAATGCATCTCTCCACATCGGGATTATGAAATTTCTATAGAAATGAGCAAGTGTTTGGATCAATACTTTGAAGATGAGAATGACTTAAGGGTGGTGAAAGTTGAGTTTGCTGCATTTTCAAGAGGGAGGTTTCCTTCATCAGATGCCTTGACAGATAGGTGGGCCTTACAATCTTTGGTTTGGTGGCAATACCATAGCTCCTCATTTCCAACTCTTCAAACCCTTGCCCTTAAACTTCTTGGACAACCTTGTTCATCCTTATGTGCTGAGAGGAATTGGAGCACATACAAATTCATTCATTCTTTAAAAAGAAACAAAATGGCTCTTGCACGCGCTGAGGATTTGGTATATGTGCATTCTAATTTTCGACTCTTGTCAAGGCGCAATGAGGAGTACGTAAATACAGCAACAAAGATGTGGGATATTGCAAGAGATTCTTGGAATGAGAGTGACATACATGGAGGAGTTGGAATTCTTGAGAATGCTGCCCTTACACTTGATGAGCCAGAGTTGGAGGCCATGGTTATTAGGAATGTTAGCACTAGTGTTACTACTAGTGAAAGTGAAGTTCGAAGTGAAGCTATTAATCTTGAAGATGATGATGGTTGTATTTGATTGTCTTGTTGATTATCTTTTATTTTGTTTTAGTTTCAAACTTGTGAGTTGTATTCTAATTTCAGAACATCATGGAATGTTTTAGTTTCAAACTTGTGGGTTGTTTTTAATTTATGAACATCATGTTTTAGTTATTATCTACTATTGCTCTTAAATTTGGTATATGTTTATATAATGTGAAAAAGTATGCTTAGCAATATATTAAAAATATAAATAAAAATATTTTTAGAAATTTTTATCGCTGCACCCCGCCGCACCCGCACCCAACTTTTTCAAAAATTGCCAAGTCCCGCACCCGCACCTGCACCCGAAAAAGCACCCGTGCTTCATAGCCCATTGTATTATTTCAGCTAACTTTTACCTTTATTTACAGTACTTTCAACAAAAAGTTTTCAGTTTCAACAAAATAAGCGGATCTCAAACAGACTTTAGTGGTAATTTTGAACCCTCTATTCATAGTTAAGTAATAAAGCAGCAGAAATTTGTATACTGTGTTGTGTTAAAAAGTAAAACTAAAAAAAAAAGGTGATCTCATTACACGTGCTACAAGCATGCTCATATTTTTTTATCTATTTTTCTTTTGATAGGACTTTACCATTAATCTCAATTAAAAGTTTATATAGCCAGATTGTGATGAGAACAAACATAAAAAAAATGAATACACTAGTTGTGGGTGTGTTTAATGGTATAACTTACCCAACTTCTAACCCGCACTCATTTGCTATATCTATTTCCCACATTGCATTTGCACTATAGCGTTATTGTGTACTAAAAAATTAGTGTGATAAAATTGATATTAAGACAATTTCCAATAAAATTTGGGGAGAGAGAGAGAGAATAATAACAAAATAACTACTATAAAGGTAAATGGTGGATTGTATTTTGTCACAAGAATTCAAAAAACATAGGACTGATCAGAGGCAGGGAATCAAGGTTAATCTTCCTAGGATTTGGCTAGAAGTAGGAGATTTACTTTAGGGGCTGCCTTGCTTCTTTGGATAATATATGACACATGATGGAATTTTGGAGTGTTTTGCATTAAATGCCAGGATTTTTGGGGCTGAGTTTAACCAATGGGATTAAGGCATATATCAAGAACGAATCCTAATGCTGCAATTGAGATTTGGACCCCAAGAAGTAGGATTCAACACCCCAAGCTAGGTGTCAAACTCTAAGTCCACTTCAGGGGGTTCCGCTAGAGATCCCTTTATGCCCTCCAAACCACATGTTCCCAATTTTTCCCCTTTAGGTTTCATGGGCTTGGCACATGAATCATGTCTTGAACGTTTTTGACATTTATAGCATCAATTTGTTGAGGTTTGGATAATTTGGTTTCAGCTCCCTTTCCGCTGGAGGTATAGTCTTGAGGGAGACGATGGAGTTCCATCACCCTTTAGACTTTAGCTGATATCACAGCCCTCGGGCACTGTTCATGTTAGGTAAAGGGTGACCGAAAACTAATGGGACAGCTCCTAGTTCATCCTCAAAGACTTGGTTCTCTTGTAGGGCCTCCAGCTGCACTTTGATCAGGGATAAACAAGGGCTAGTTGTCCACTTTCAATCCTCTGCCTCTTGCTGGGGTCCTTTGGATTGGGCTTGCTCACATGGGCTGGTTCCTTTGGGCTGGGTTGTGTGCATCCTACAAAATGAACATCAACAACACATGTTGCCATGGGTTTTCATTCCTCATGGACTTTTATTAGTAAATATTTTTGGGTTTTTCATAGATATTTGCAATGGGCCTTTGGACAATTAGTTGTAATGTTTGAAACAATAGGACAAGTTTCAAAATACCTTTGTAAATAACATTTTCTTATGATGAATTCCATATCGTAAATAATGTTCATGATTTCTAATAATCGCATCATTATTTAAATGATAAGCTTGTGGGATTGAATATTTACCATGAGTGTTGAAGGTATATATTATGGATGTTGTGATGCAAATGATGACCATGTATTTCATGGGTTTATAATATGAGAACATAATCTTCAAGATAACTCCCTATGAGCTTTTATAAGACGATTGCCATGGTTTTTGCCATAATAATATTTAAGCAATAATTATACCATGTTATTTTTTCTTTGCCAAGCGTTAATAATCTTGGGCTTTTTGATAAAATAGTGCCAACATAAATTGGGCTTTCGATATTGCCAGCGAGAACTGAGCTTTTGATATTGCCAATGAAAATTGGGCTTTTGATATTGCCAGTGGGAACTGGGCTTTTGATATTGCAAATGAAGATTGGGCTTTTGATATCGCCAGTGGGAACTGGGTTTTGATATTGTCAATGAAAATTAGGTTTTTGATATTGACAGTAGGAACTGGGCTTTTTGACGAATAATTTGCCACGGGTTTGAATTATGAGCTTTGATCATAGGGTTGAATCCCATTGGAAAAATAGTATTGCCATGAATTTGAATCATGGGTTTTTTTTTCGAATATTTGCTAAGTATAAAATTCTTGGGCTTTAGAAAGGATTAGATTTTATCTCGCTCAATAAATAATTCGGGCTTTATGAGAAAATATTAGGTCCTATAGTGTTTTGCATTCGTAGCCCAATTTTGTGATAGAAAGGAGAAAGGTTGTGGGCTAGCATAGTGATAGTCAAAAAAAATATTTAGCCATGCCCAATAATTTGTTTGTGACATTTGAAAAGAAATAAATAAGTGTTATTTAAATAATATTAGGTGTAAAGAAATGTACCCCAACAGAGATTATACAACACCCTTGTTTTGATTAACATTAGTTGTTGTTGTGATTAGTGACCAATGGAAGATTATAACTAACACACACACACACACACACACACATATATATATATATATATATATATATATATTAACACAAGATTATAACATATAACTTGATTTGGCCAATTCTACGCCTACATCTACAAATAATGCTAACCTAAATTCACTATCAGTGATATAAGTTACAAATATATCAAACCAAACCTCAAAAAACAAGCTTACTCTTACGAAGAACACATAACCTTTACAAAGATAAGCACGCTCAAATCTCTCATAAATACAAACTAACTAAATCCCATTACACCGTGTTAAGTTTTAGATTGTTGGCTAAATTCTTGTGTTAAAATAAAGTGTCATATTTTAATTAAATTTGTTTTGTATTAAGTTGAGTCAAGAAGAAGAATTTCAAAACTTGAGCTTCAGAAGATTTCCGCGAGCCATATTTAGACATAAAGTATGTGAGACCTGCTCAACTAAAACTTAAATTAGAAGTTAGCGAGACCATAGCCTAAAACTCACTTGACGAAGATTGTGTAAACGGTCAACTGAATTTGTAGTGATGCCTATTTAACCTAATTTTCTCTATATAAACCAACCTTTAGTACATAAATAGGATGAGAGGCTACGTACCGTACCAGAGTAGGCCTAAAAGTCAAACCTTCTAGAGTGAAAAAACTCTAAATTCTTTCCCTTTATGTGGCGTTTGGTATAAGGTAATATTTTAGGATTATTAGGAATTTTGAAAGATTCTTATGTTTGGTTGCAAATCACACAAGGAAATCAGATGTCAGGAGTATATGGATTCTTTTTAAAACATGTAGGTATCCGTATTCCCAAATATAAGGGAAATTGTATTTTTTTATAAATTAACAATTTTAACTATTTATTCTTATCATATAGGCAATGAAGATAAAACATAAAACGAATCATGAATATCTCTTCTCTTATCTTTATCTCTTCCCACCAAAATAGCATAAAGAGGATAGACATCTCTATTGACATATTAATTGTTTAAAATTAACTATTAGGAGTATCTAAATTCTTCCTTAATCCCTTTTTTGTTGGAATATGGATTCTCTTTAAAACATGTGGGTATTCGGATTCCTAAACTTAGAAAAAATTGTTTTTTTAGAAATTGACAATTTTAACCCTTTTTCTTTATCATTTAAGCAAAGGAGATAGAACCTAAAACAAATCATCAACATTTCCTCCCTTGTCCTTTTTCTCTTCCCCTCCAAAACAATATAAACCGAATAGACAGCTTTGTTAATATATTCATTAACAAAGTTCTATTCAGGTTTCACGTGTAAAAAAAAAAAGTTTGAAGGGGACGCTCCATTATTGCTAGGTATTTACTTTTATTGTTGTGTGTATGTTGCTCAACAAATTATTAATAGATCTATTTTCATGGAAATTTGTTAATGCATCTATTCGTATCTCAGAATCTTGGTTTTCTTTAATTGCTAAAAATATTTATTTGCATTTGATTCATTGTTGATGAACTACTTATATTTTCATTGCTACTTCTATGGTCTTATAGACCTAAACGTTGTCAGACTGTTTTGTTATGGTCTAAGCCCTTTTTAAAATTATGATTAAGAATTAATTTTCCCCTTTTTATATCTCCTATTTGGGATTTGTTAGATGCTAAAGTAAAATAAATGATTTATTTTTGTTAACAAGATTTTTCCATAAAGAATAAGATTTTATTTTTTTGAGAGAGAGTTTCAACTTATAGTGTTCACTCCTGATGATAGCTTTTTATCATCAAACTAAGATATCAATCGATTTTTGATGTAGGCGGAGATTGAACTCCTAATTGTACTTGTCATTTTGAAATGTTAAATTATAGTTTTAATGAATTTGTCATAATTTGTAGTCTATATATATATATTTCTGTCACTATTTATTTGGAGGAAGATTTTAAATAAAAAAGGACTTGATATTGGATTTACAAATCTAAAGATAGTATGAGAAAAATAAATAATTCATTTAAGATTCTTAGGAATAAACCAAACATTATAATCTTACATTTCTAGAAATTTTATTAGATTCCTAGTTAAACTAAATATAGGAATAGTTACATTTCTAGGCACCTAGATTGTAAGACATTACATTCCTAGTAATTTGGATGCTAGGAATAATGTGGATTCCTCTATACAAAACACCACCTTAGAGTTTCTCCTTCTAAGCTCTTTTCAAAGTTTCTATTATAGAGCTCCTCATTCAAAACTATGGAAAACCTAAATCTTTTATTCTTGAGCTCATTCATAGAAAACCTCCAGAATGTTCTATGGGTTTAAGTGGTTACGGAGGACTACTTTAGAGTTTAGACAGAGCCCCTAATACAAACCAAAGCAACCAAAAGCCTTCTCCAACAATGGCTATTTATAAAATTGCAATTGTATTCTTTGATGGAAAAAGAATACAATTGCAATTTCAAATTAGAATTTATAATAATAATTGCAATATAATAATAATAATAATAATAATCTATATATATTTTCAAATTAACGTCCAATGATAATAATCAATAAAAAGTCCAATTAGAATTTCAAATTAGAATTTAATTTTGCGCTATATGTTCTAAATTATTTATTTCTAGAGAGAGTTTTATTTTTTAATTTTAGAATCAAATGTGAGACCACATCATAAATATTCATTCAAGTGAGTTATTGAATACAAAAATCAAAGAGTCTAGAATAAATGAATCGTAAAAAAAAAAAGTGCTTCACAATAACAAAAATTAAGAAGTAATTAATAAATAAGTAAACATGGTCAGTTTATATTTTATACCTAATAATATTCGAATAAGACTTTTTAAAGAGTTAACAAAATATAAAAATGACTATCAATAGAATTTAAATTATATATATAGGAATTATAGTATGCATTTTTTTTTGTATGTCTTTAAGTGTATTCATGTATATGCATGAAATTATAAATTAGTAATAATAATAAAAGCTAACAATATTTGGACCATCTAACACATACACCCTAGTGGTAGGAAAGGCCTCTAGGAGAATAAATCTGCCAAAAGGGCCAAAACATTGGGGGAAAAAGGATCTAATAACTAATTTAACTTTTCAACTATTAAACTTTAGTTTAGTTTATTCCTTCAACTCTTGATTATATTAATTTAATCTCACTACATTCAAAAATCAATTTAATGTCGTCATTGAATCCTCTCTCTATTTAAATTTTACTATAAATGATTTGATTTTGAAAATTTGACACAATTTACCACATCAACCAATTTTGTTATAATAGAAATGGAGAGGATATCTAAGAATCAAATGAGTTAATTTTAAAATTTCAGGGATAATATTAAAATTTAAGGAACCAAATAAAATTTAGACAAAATTTAGCTACAAAATTGGTTGTAGCCTAATGTTACAACCTTATTCAATATATATATATATATATTTTTTTTTATTGAAGGTGAATTTTGACAAATCCACCATTGGTTTACATTTTTTTCTTATATTCTCCATGCTTGCAAAATTTCTAGAAAATTAAAGATCAATAGCTATGTCATCAATAAATTGTTTAAATTGCAAGTTTTTGTAGTTTAAAATTATGCATAAAATATGAGCTTATAGATCATATAGTAAATACTATCCAATTGACATAAAATTTTGACATGTATATTAAGAGTGTAAAAAACATACAATTCAACGGCTAGATTTCTAAAATATGTAGTAATGTTTATTTTTATTAAGGTTGTAGCTTTAGACAACAACCAATTTTGTAGCTAAACTCTATTCTTAAAACTTTACCTTTGTATTTTTATGACCATATTAGTAATTTAGCAAAAAAAAAAAATATATATAAAAAAAATTTTTATTTTAAAGGAAATCGTATGAAAATGATGACATTTCATCCAAGTTATCATTTATTCTTTTACTGACCTTTGGTAAAGGTCAAGTATATATACTCGTGGGAGTAATACACAAATGAACTAGTTGCCGAGTATGTTTCTTATATATTGTCATATTTGTATTTTATCGAAATACTCTACCAAAAAATATTAACTGAACAGGCAGATTAAAAAAGACACAAGATTGCATGGAAGAACAATTTGATATTGGAAAACAAAATACTTCTAAAGCTTTGCCTTTGTCAGGAGATATATATCTCTTTCGGAAATCCTTTTGGTGTAGTAATTGTCTCACACATTTGGCCCTGAACTTCAAAGAACACCCCCCTCCCCCCTAAAAAACAAAAAGAAAGGAAAGAAAGAAAAAAGTTTTTACTATCATTAGTGTTTGAGGATTTTTAGATTTTATACTCTAAAATTTTAGAATTTAGATTTTACTCTCTAAAATTATATTTTGTTTACATAAGCAACATCTCGTTTATATTTTCCATTAAATGTCACATAAATTTGTCATGTGTGTTTAATTCATCTAATAAAATAATGCTACGTGACATAATGAAATAACATAACATAATGAACATGAGTACATGACATAGCATTATTTTATTAGATGAACTAAACACACGTGACAGACTTATATGACACTCAAAGGAAAATATGGATGAAGAGATTGTTGATGCAAACAAAATATAACTTTAGTGAGTAAAATTCAACTTTTAAAATTTTAGGATGTAATCCATAGACTCCCAAATTTCATGGTGTGTTTTGTACTTTAGCCTACAATTTAAAATTGTATGACATAAAAATTATTTCAATTAATAAAAAAAATTTATGTTGTTAAATTGTTATAATAAATATGATATAGTTTTATTTTTGCATTATGTTTTTCCAAAATGAAAGCTTTCTTCCATTTTCCTTGTGTAGGACTGGAGCTATGGATGTGGATAACTCCGGTGGAACTGATCAAGGTTTCTCAAAATCATTTGAGAAAACAGAAAGTAACTCCCCAGAAAGAAAAACTTTCCGTGACAAAATTGGTGTCGCTGAAATTTACTCATGGCAGGTAAGATTGACTAAGTTGACTTATATATAAGATGCTCAAGTCAATAGGCTTTTTTTTTGGGTCCATTTGAGATTTAGTTATCTTGCTGTTCATAAAGAGTTCCTAGGCTTGGGGCAATTATCATCTAAGAAGCACGGATAATTCATTTAGGGTGTTGTACTTATGTCATATTCACGTCATAGCGGTGTCATACTAACCGTTTTATATTATAATTTTTCAAAATTGCTCGTGTCTTCCTAGATTATCATATATCTTATATATTATATTAAAAAAAAATTTGTTAATAGATGCTCTAGGTATATTCGACTAGGAAATACTTTAAAAAATTATGGAAAAAAGCAACTCATTTTTTTTAAACAATTTTCTATATTTTTCATTAATTAGACCCTTAAAATTAAAGCCCAATATTCATAATCACCAAATCCAAATTAGTATTTTATTGTAGCTTAATTTCGGGTCAAATAACCAATTTATAATACTTATATAGCACGAAGGTCAAGAAGACTATCTCACTCACTTAGGTAAGAAAACCTTATTAATACATCTGCTGAAAGTTTCTATATGCAGGGACAGCTTACAAACTTGTTACATTTTAAATCTTATACTTTAGGGGTTATTTTAAATGAAATCTTATTGAGATTGTTACAAATTAAATCATATAATTTTGTTAGTTTCAAATCAAATTCTAAACTTTTAAAATCATATAAATTTAAATTCCTAGTTAAACTCAAAAATCAAACCCCTCAAACCAAATTAGAATGTGATTGATGTCATATGTCTCATATCAATAATATAATAAATAAAATTTTGAATTACTTTCTTGTTTTGTGTTTATAAGTTGACGAATTTGTTCGTGAGGTTTATAATCACTCTTTGATGTTTTATGTACCAACTTGTTAAATAAGAGTAGGATATAACTTTTCCCTCTTGGTTTCTTCTTTCAGATGTGGAAGGCAGCCCTTACAGAGACAGTGGCAACTATCTTCTTTATTTTCACGCTCGTTACATTCATTATTGCATGCTTTGAATCTCGTGTCTCTGAACCCAGGCTGCTGCTCCTGGTTGCGGTGTTCATCCCTTGTTTCCTCTTCATCTGGGTAATGTTTCCTCTGTCTGGGGCCTTTATGAATCCAATGATTACATTCATTGTAGCCCTCATGGGTGGTGTAACTACTGTACGTGCAATTGTCTATTTCTTGGGGCAATTAGGTGGCTCTATATTTGCCTACTTCTTGTTGAAGATTGTGATGAACGATGAAATTATTGACAAGTACTTGGTAGGTGGTTGCCCCATCAATCGCGATGGGACTGGTATAAGTGTTGGAACTGCACTATTGTTAGAGTTTATGTGCTGCTTTATTGTCCTATTGACTAGTATGACAGTGATATTTGACAAGAAAAGGTTCAAAGAAGTTGGGATGGCTGCGGGTTGTGCTCTGATAGCAGCATCAATTTCTGTAGCAATTTTTGTGTCCGTTATGATCACTGGGCAGCCAGGCTATGCTGCTGCTGGTCTGAACCCAGCAAGGTGCTTTGGCCCAGCAGTGGTTCTAGGAAAACATGAATTGTGGCATGGACAATGGGTATTTTGGTTGGGGCCATTTCTAGCTTGCGTTGTTTATTATGCTTACGCTAAAACCCTACCTGAGATTGAGAGTGTGTATTGAAGGAAATGGCTCTCCCAATTATCTTCAAAATAAAGATTAAGCTGCTACGACATACAAGGCTTTAAATGTACAGTTTTTATTTAAGGCTTCAAATTGTGGTTCAATTAAACTTTGTTTCTCTTGTCACAATAAATAAAGGCTGGTCTTGTTGAAGGAAAGACTTCTTTAGCAAATGTATCGCTTTCTCTTTAAAAGATAAATCTGAAAATGCTATTATTCCACTTTTACTAGAATCTCATTTATCTCAAATGGCTTTTGGCTTTAACCATTTCTATTAGCGAGGGTTATGACTTATGACTCTTCACCCTTCCTAAGAAAACAAAAGAAAAATTTGTTAATTGTTATTACGATTGACTTTATTTATACAATTTAAAATTGTATGACTAGAGTGCCATTTAAATTAAAAATATATAAATTGGATGACGTTAAATTGAATTGTTAATTCAATGGTTGAGTTTTACATCAAACAGTAATAATGAGATTATTGAACCGTTAATAAAACATTGTTGGGCAATATCTCAACATATTGCATTTAGTTCTTACAAAGAGATTGCGAGTTCTAATTAGCTTAAATGATAAAGTTTCATATTCTCGAATAAAAGATTTGAGATTCGATCCCTATTACTTAACTTACACATCATTCTGACACAGGATACTTAATTTAATAATGCGTTGAATTATATTAATATTTATTCTATCTAGAAATAAATCAACAAAGTTGTCTTATTTATTTTCAGGTTTATTTTTTATTTTTATTATTATTATTATTATTTTTTTTTTTTGTGAGTGCAAAAATAGACCATACTTTGTGTATAGTATATCCTATCCGAATACAAATTTTAAATTGGATTGATTATTGACTACTAAAATAAGTAAGTTTATTTGACAAAATTAAGACTTCTTAACAAAATTAAGAATTATTGTGTATAGCAAATTAAAATGAGTGTAATTATTATTACTGATCAAATTCATCACATGCATAGATGATTTTTTTTTTTTTTTGGGGGGGGGGGGGGTTATAATTGATGGACACTTACACATAATACATATGCATGCAAGTGCATGAAACTAATTTAATTAATAAGATTTCATTTATGTGAAGTTTAAGTGATATTGTTAATACAAGAAATCCATTGAAGAATAACATATTTGTTATATTTTTTTATTTATAAGGAGTATGTTTACATATGAATGAGCCTAAATTCCAACTATGCAAAGATTTTAGTAACTAACAAACTTCAATTATAACTCATGTGAATTTTTATGTTTTAGCTAACATAGACTTATTAAATGATCAAATTGTAATAGTTATTTTATTATTTATACACAATTTTTAATGGAGAATGATAAATTATTACATTAAGAATTTAAGTTTCTATTATATTTTTGGACAAACTTTAGATATAGTATTTTTTTCGTACAATATATTAGGTTTCATAATTAAATTCAAATATTGGTTGCATACTTGTAGTAACTAATAAAACACAAACAAATGTTTTATTTTCCAATGATAATCAAAACTAATGCAACTATGTGTTTGAATTTAAAATTATACTTAAGTCTTTATCCTATAATTTTTATTACTTTAAAGATAAAATAATAAAGTTCTTTTTTTTTTCTTTTTGATTAAAACTCGTGTTTTTTTTTTAAACTTTCTTTTTATAGGTTTTGAACTTTAAAAAAACATGGATAAAAATGATTTTTTTTACTCTCCAGAGGTAAGCTTGGTTTATAATTAGATCCATTTGTTACACGTATTATTCCAATTCTATAATGGACTATAAATATATTTATTAATCACAATTTATCTATTTGAGATAATATCCTAGAATTTTACTTTTGTGCTTAGTATATCATATTATAATTAGTTCCTTCGAGTTCCATTTGTTACACTTATTATTCCAATTCTATAATCGGCTATAATAAATATCTTAATCACAATTTATCTACTTGGGATGATGTTCCACAATATTACATGATTCATTTTACAAGAAGTTTAGGGACTTAAAATTGTCCACAACTATTAATATGGTTTATTACAATTGGTGCATAATTAAAATCTTATTAGTAGTAGACCTATGTAAAAATGATGTTGCTCATATCATATTACAACTTATCAACTTAACAAGTTTTGAAAAAAATTTGTAAAATTAGTTGTTACAAACAAGTTGCAATGGAGAGGGATTTACTATCTATACTATATATAATAATGGAAGTGTTGCATTTAATTTTGCAAAGCTATTGCCCATTGTCAGCCACAACGCTCATTTTTCTTAACAATTTTTCATCTTTTTTTTTTTTTTTTGGTAATATGAAATATAAAGAAATGATAATATCTGTACAAAACATGCTAATGGATTTTTAGTATTTAATTTTTGTTTCTTGGCTTTTCTCCTCCTCGTCATTCTTCCAACCCTTTTTCTCATTTTAACTCTTCTTCTTCCCCATAATTCTTCACCTTACTATTAATCCTCTTCTCCTTGTCTTCTTGTTTTTTCTGATTTATTATATTTTAGATAGGTAATATGTATTTTGGAAATAGGGTGAGAAATTTTGAATTTTAAGAAAGTTTACTTTGGGGAATAATTGTCAATGTCTATTGTATTTTGATGATGTTATGCAAGTAAATTTTGTTTAGGAATGAATATTTTCTCTACTTCTTTTTCCTTTTGAGTTCTTGAGAAGTTTTTTTTTTGTTTTTTTGTTCGTTTGGACCCCTTAAAGTAGATAGTTTAACCTAATATATTAATCAAATGGTTACTTAGATTAATTATTTAGATCTAGGTTAAAAACAAATAAATCATATTATGCAAAGCAGCGAAAAATTAAATAACACCATGATATATATGATGACCTAAGAAAACCAATGAAACTAACAATTTCAAGGTAAAAACTTGGGGAGAATTTGACCTAACTATCCTCAAGATAAAATAAATCCACTATAAGAGAATTGAAGTTTTTACAATCAGATTTAACCCTAAATCTATTGCTACCTCATGTAATAACTTACTGGCACGACCACGTATAAGCTCCGAATCCACAGACTTCTTCTCTTCTTGGATTTACAACAACACAAGCCGTCTTGCTTGTGACTTTGAGATCCCACTCAAAGGTTTCAGATTACCATCAGTAATGATCTTGATGCAGCAACTATGTTCTACCAACGCTTGATTGTAGTTCTTGCTCCGGCAGATTCTTGTGTAGTTAGAAGGTACAAAACCTCTCAGATTTCATAAAGAGTAACACACAAGTCTTGTCTTCAAAACATGGCTAGGGTTTCCTTTTTATATGTGGAGAAGTTTAAATGAAACCCTAAACAATAAGAATTTTCATGGGCTTGGGCCTGTTTAAAAATTCTGAAGAAAATCTGGACCTATGATTTTCGATTAGTCGAGTCTAATTCTCGATCGGTCAAGGAAGGTGGAAACTGGCTTCCTTTTTCTGTAGTTAACTAGACTTGAAACTTGAAACATATACTTTTAAGCATTGCCTAAACACCTAGACTAGACATGTTTTGTTTTCAATTTGCCAACACAATAAAAATATGATTCTTAACATTTACACCTAAATCTTTAGAACCTAACAGCTTTTCATCTTGATTATAGGGAAATAGCTTTAATTATAAAGTGTATATATGTGTTAACCTTAAGAAAAAATTTCTTGCGCATCTTGCAGGTTAACATTTAGTTCTTTTAAAGGATCATCAATCAAAATATGATGTCCCATGAAATATTTTCATCCGCCTAAATTGTTTTACTTATAGCATGCCAATACTTATTTAATTACCTGACATTCATGCATACCATTTCAACTTCTACATGTACAGCTTTTTAGTCTAACCCCTAGAATATTATTTCAAGTGCTTATTTTCTTTTACAATTTTATGGTAAATAAGTGCATAATTTCTTCAAAGGAATGGAGATTGATGTTCTTTCAATTTCAGATGTGGAAGGCAGCTATCACAGAGTTAGTAACGGCCTTAATTGTATTCACCCTCACAACCATAATCTCATGCTTTGACTCACATGCGGTTGAACCAAAGCTTCTTGTCCCGCTAGCTGTCTTCATTATATCCTTCTTATTCCTCATGGTTACAATTCCATTATCTGGAGGCCAGATGAGCCTAGCGTTTACATTCATAGCTGCCCTTAGGGGTCTTGTAACTCTTTCTCGTGCAGCCATCTATGTCTTGGCTCAATAATTGGTTTTATTATACTGAAAAATGTGATATGGACCATAAAACAGTGCAAAATCACTCCTTAGGTGGCTGCACAATTGATGGCAATATATGGAGCAGCATCAACACTAAGCCCTGAATAAATTGCATTGACATTAGAATTCGTTTGCACATGTTTGGCACTTGTTTGTTTTTAGACTCCTTAAATACAACCAGATTAACCTAGTTATTTAGCCAAATGATTAACTTAGGTAAATTATGCAGATCTAGGTTAACACAAATATTATATTATTGTAAAGTGCGGAAAATAAAGAACACAACAATATGATAACCTAGGAAAACCAAATCGGTAAAAAATCTGGGGAGGATTTAACCTAGCTATCCTCAAGGTAAAACGAATTCACTATGAAAGAATTGAAGTTTACACAATAGCGACTTAGACCACTAACATCCTATTGCTACCTCGAGTAGGAAACTTACTACCACGACCCCATGATAACTCCGAGTCCACAGACTACTACTTTCTTGAATTCCCAGCAAGTACAAGCACTCCCGCTTGTGTATCTTTAAGCTCTTAATGCAGCAACTGAATGATCACCAAGTTCTTGACATAATCTTGAATCTTGGAAAGCCTAAGTATGTGTGAAGACAAACACCTCTATATCTCAAAGAAGATTCACACACACAGCATAAGGAGCAACTCTATAACGTGGCTAGGGTTTTCCCTTTTATACTTAAGACAAAGCATAAAACCCTACACGTTAAACGGGCTTGGGCTGAGTTGGAAATTCTGCAGAAAAAAAAATCTGCACAACTTTCAATCGGTCGAGTCTAATTCTCGATCGATCGAGCCAGGCAGATTTACACAGTAAATCCTGTAGCAACTCGATTCCAACTTTACATAAAAAGCATATACTTTGAGCAAGTCTAAACAAGACTAAAACATTTTGATCATGGTTTGCCAACATTACAAAATGAAGTTCTAATACATTAGTTCCTAATTCCTTAGAACCTAACAGTACTCTTTGTTGGTGACATTGGGATTTGACAAAAAAAGGTGCAAGGAACTTGGCATATCAATGGTATGTGTTGTGGTAGCAGGGTCTATGGCACTAGCAGTGTTTTTGTCAATCACAGTTACTGGGAGGGCTGGCTATGCAGGTGTGGGTCTGAACCCTGCAAGATGCTTGGCTCCAGCATTGTTGCAAGGAGGCAGATTGTGGGATGGCCATTGGGTTTTTTGGGTTGGGCCCTTTTTTGCTTGCATTGCTTATTATTGTTTCTCTTTGAGCCTACCAAAGGAATTTCAATTTATGATATCCCTTCGAAGTTACAAACTTTGTTCTAGTGTATATGAAGAACTCAGTATTATTAGAAGAATCCAAAATTTTGGTTTGTAGTTTTGTTGATAATGGCAAAATTTGCCACATTTTATCCTCATGTAAAGCTTGCTATCTCTAGTATAATGGTCTCTATGGCTAGCAAATGTTCATTGTCTTTGTATATATATTTTATAATTTTGATAGGTTTTTCACCCCCTAAATTAGCGTTGGAGCAGGTTGAGAAAGCTATAATTTTTTTATTATGGGAGTTTTAATTTTCTGACCATATTGAAATATAGTTTTATTTTTCTGATTATATTGTATATGTAATGGATTTTTTTTAATAATATGTAATGGAGTTTTAAATGGGAGTGTAATTGAGTTAGTCCTTAATATTATTTTATTTGCAAAAATATGTGTTGGGGAGATATATACTTGGGGGGGACTTTTTGAATAGTTAATATAAGGCAAAAATTCAAAACTGGCCCTCTAACTTTCACTACAAAAAAACTGGACTATTGCGGTGGATTTTTTTGCGGCGGGTACAAAAACCGCCGCTATATGTCGCCTATTGCGGCGTTTTTTGGGACCACCGCTGTAGGTATAGACTTTTGCGGCGTCCTACAGCGGTGGGACATAAAACTGCCGCCATATATATGTTTTAGCGGTGGTAACATAGATATAGCGGCGCTCTAGAAAACCCATCGCAATAAATATATCATTTTGCGCAAATGATATAGCGGCGATATAGAAAAACGCTGCAATATTTGACCGCCGCAATAGGGTCTCCTGTTGCGGCGTTTTACCTTAGTTATAGCGGCGGGTTAGACCACCGCGATAGACCTTCTAAATCCGCGCCCCTACCCAAATCTTCCCTTTATTTTTATTTTTTTGGCTTTTCATTTTAGCGCCTTTTCATTTTTTCCAAAAACAATGGATCTCTCTATCTCTCATTCGCTGTATCTCTCTCATTCACTGTATCTTTATCTCATTCACTTCGGAAACCCAAAATCCCAGCTCTCTCTCTCTCTAGCTCTTACTCTCCCTCGCAGACCCAAAATCCCACCCAAACACTATTTATCTTTCAAACTCTATCTCTCTCTCTCTTTCTCTCACTCTCCCTCGCAAACCCAAAATCCCAATCCACCTCGTCTCCACCACCTCATCTCACTCCCAAAATACCAAACACTCTCTCTGTAAGTTGTGTCGAACACTCTCTCTGTTTTTTTTTTTTAATTAATTAATTAATTTTTTTTATCTCTACGTTGGTTTGTGATTTTCAAATGTGCGTTGGTTTGTTAATGAAAAAAAAATTTCAAATATTTTTTTTGGTCTTGGTTTGTGTTTGGTTGCTGAGAAAATGGAAGAAAGGAAAGGAAAATTAGAGGGAAATTAGCTCAGTTCAAATTTCTTTGCATGCATGCACTGTTTAAGATAATTTGTCTACACTCTCATCTTGTGGGGTTGATTTTTTTCTTTGTGTCTCAGTTTTGGAGTTTTTAAGGTTCTAGATTGCTCTGTAAAAGTCAGTTCCTTCTTGGTTAATTTTCACAGATTGGGATTTATTGTATTTTTTTAATTAAATTTAATGATGGGTTTTAGGCATGTAAGATAATGTTGTTGGATTAAGGTTTGGTTGGGCTGATTTGGGAGTTTGGAGTTTAACAATAACTGTTCTGTTTCTGTTTGTCTGTGTGTTTTGATTTTTTTTTTTTTGGTTGCCAAATGCAAGATTGTATCTGGGTTTCTTTAAAGCTGAACTATGTTTTAATTTAGTGTGGTTGATATGCTTACTAATTAAATAGAAAGTTTTTAGAATGTAGTTCTTGCTAGTTATTGGTATTTAGATACAATGTACCTTTGGTCTGAAATTGTCTCATGGATTCTGCCAGAAGAGGGAAAAAAAAAATAATGAAATAAGAGAATAAGACAGTTGTGTAAATGCCACCCTGGTGAAGCCCAAATATCCAATTATGTTTCTGTTTGATCTGCTGGATTGTGTGATTTAAGGGTTTATACTCTATTTATCATCGATGGCTTACCAGAAAAGGGAGGAAATGCATTTTGGAATTGTTAGAAATACTGAATGTAATTGTATTGTATTTCTCAATTAAAGAATATACATGAGTGCCTTTATATAGGAGGCATATGAGTGCAGTACAAGTAAGAGTGTAGTACAAGAATGTGTACTATACAAGTAAATCTAGTTGGGCCTAAAGCCCACAACACTATACATGTTAACAGCCCCCCTCAAACTCAAGGTGGATGTGAGACCAACTTGAGGTTGTCAACCAAAGTACGAAGGCGTCCCTTAGGATGTGACTTAGTGAAAATATCTGCAAGTTGATCTTTAGAGGAGACTGAGATCAACTTGAGAGCACCGTGGACAAGATGATAACGGATAAAATGACAATCAATCTCGATGTGTTTAATCCGTTCATGGACGACATCATTGTGAGCAATATGAATGGCACTCTGGTTATCACAATAAAGAGGAGTAGCAGAGGATATAGACACACCTAAGTCTTTGAGTAGCCATCGTAGCCAAAGGAGCTCAGATGTGGTATCAGCAAGGGCACGATATTCTGCTTCAATACTGGAGTGGGCCACATGAGTTTATTTCTTGCTTTGCCAAGAAATCAGAGAAGAACCAAGAAGAAAGCAATAACCAGTGGTGGACCTGCGATCAGTGGGATCTCCTGCCCAATCAGCATCAGAAAATGCACGGAGAATAAGAGGAGACTGAGCAGAGTAGAAAAGTCCATGGAACATAGTGCCCTTTAGGTATCAAAGAATGCGCAGAACAACAGCATAGTGAGTCGATCGTGGAGCAGACAGATACTGGCTCACCTAGTGAACAACATAGGAAATGTCTGGACAAGTGACAGTGAGATAAACTAGGCTGCCAACCAAGCGTCTGTAAAGAGAGGGATTAGACAATGGTTTCCCCCTGTAGGAGTCAGATGCGCATTAAGCTCAACTGGAGTGTCAACAGTCTTGCTACCAGTGAGTCCAGCTCGAGACAAGAGTTCAGAGGCATACTTGGCTTGAGTAATATAAAGTCCATCTGTAGAATGAGTGATTTCAAGACCCAAGAAGTAGCTGAGATGTCTAAGATCTTTCATCTCAAACTGCTGACTGAGAAAATCCTTGAGTTCTTAAATGCCACTGAGGTCATCACCAGTTATGATCATATCATCCACATACAGGAGAAGTAAAATAGTGCCTTTATCAGTGCGACAAAGAAATAAGGCAGAATCATAATGACTGGCCATGTAACCCAAGCAAGAGATGGTAGAGCTAAATTTGGTAAACCAAGCTCGTGGAGCTTGTTTAAGGCCATAAAGTGCACGTCGAAGGTGACAAACCTTGTTTGAGTCAACAGAGAGACCAGGAGGAGGTTGCATATAAACTTCTTCACTTAAATCCCCATTAAGGAATGCATTTTTGACATCCATCTGAAAAATGTCCCATTTACTGGCAGCAGCAACAGCTAAGAGGGCACGAACAGATGAGATACGAGCAACCGGAGCAAAAGTCTCTTCATAATCAATCCTATACTCCTGTGTAAAACCTTTTGCAACAAGACGAGGTTTGTAGCGCTCAATGGACCCATCAGAGTGAGTCTTAATCTTGTAGATCCACTTACAACCAACCACAGATTTCCATGGGGGGAGTGTCACCAAATCCCAAGTATGGTTTTTAGATAATGTATCAAATTCCTCTTTCATTGCAATCTGTCATAAAGGGTCAGTGGAAGCCTCACGATAGGTGTGAGGCTCGTGTAGTGTAGCAAGGGCAGTGTAACAATGATAGTCAAGTAAATGTGCAGGAATGGATCTTACTCGAGTTGAGTGACGAGGCGGAATGTCTTGTGTAAGATCTTCAGGCGGAGCAGGAGCAGGGGACCCAAGCTCAGGGTTGGGGTTGGGTAGCTCGTCTTCAACCTATTCATCTTCCACCTGTTCATTAAAGGGTGAACTAGGAAAGGGATCAATGATATCTGGTGGTTGGATAGAGAAGTCTACAGGAGAATTAGGAGCAACTACAGGAGGATCAGGAGCAGTTACAGAAGGAATATGTGCCTCATCTGGAAAAAGATCGAAGACAGAGGAGGAAGATAGGGAGGCACGAAAGTGAGAGAGCTCGACAAAGAGGCGATGTTCCCAAAAGACAACATTGCGGGAGATACGAAGACGATGAGAGAAAGGATCATAACACCGATACCCCTTTTGAGTTTCATCATAGCCAAGAAAACAACAAAGCCTTGACCGAGGCTTAAGTTTGTTATGCTCATGTGGCTGAAGAAGAATAAAACAAGCAGAACCGAAGGAGCGAAGGTGGTGATAGTCTGGAGGTGACCCAAAAAGACGCTCATATGGAGTTTGATTTTGGATAACAGGACTTGGAATGCGATTAATAGTATGAACAACATGAAGAGCAGCTTCGCCCCAAAAAGGAGCAGGAACTTTGGCAGAGAGAAGGAGAGCACGAACAGTGTCAAGAATATGACGAAGTTTTCGTTCGGCTCTACCATTTTGCTGAGAGGTACCTGGACACGTTAGTTGATGAACAGTGCCATAGGAATGCAAAACAGCTTGAAAAGCATATTGAGTGTATTCAAGAGCATTATCAGATCGAAAAATTTTGATACGTTTGGAAAATTGAGTTTCAACCATTTTTGTAAAATTAAAATATATTTGCAATAATTCAAAACGATGTTTCATATGAAAAATCCAGCTATAGCGAGAGTAATCATCAACAAAGACAACAAAATATCGAGATCCACCAATACTAGAGACAAAGGAAGGCCCCCAAACATCAGAATGAATAAGGTCAAAGATATTAGTGGATATTGATTCACTAGAATTGAAAGGCAAATCTGGTTGTTTTCCTAACTGACATGAGACACAATCAAAATTTTCTGTAGACATTGAACCTAACAAACCTCTAGAAGCCAATTGTTGTACTCGAGAGGAAGATGCGTGACCAAGTCGAGCATGCCAAAGCGCAAGGGAAGGAATTGAAGAAACTGTAGTAGCTGCAGCAATAGAAACAGGAGCAACAAGTGGAAGATGAAGGTTGTCCACGAGAAACATACGCCCAACTCTGGGACCAGTCCCAAGCTCCTGTCCCGTCCTCGGATCCTGCACAATACACCCAGAATAATCAAAGATAATGCGATAACCCAACTCAGCTAATTGTCCCACAGAGAATAAATTGTAAGAAAGGTCAGGAACATTAAAGACCCCAGGAACTGAGAGGTTGGAGGTCGAAACAGAACCTATATTATGACCAAACATTGTGGAACCATTTGCTGTGTGAATATTAAGAGGGTGCGGTGCAGGTTTAAGTTCAGAAAATAAGGACAAGTGAGGTGTCATGTGATTGCAACAAGCGGAATCCATAAGCCAAGAGGAATGAGACATACCAGATAAAGCCGAGAGAGAAGAGGAATAAGATGCATTACCAACCATACGAATGACATTGGTGATGATGTTTTTAAGGTCATCTGTGGACATGGTGAAAATGTGTCCTGAAGACTTAGACTGTGCAAAGACGGGAGCCATTGGTTGGACACTCTTAGTGTTAGCAACAGTAGCAGCAGAAATTGAAACAACTGATTTGTTGCGATGAAAGCAAGTCTCAATATTGTGGCCAAAACGTTCGCAAAATTTGCAAAAACGTTTGATGGATTGGCGGCGATGATTGTTGCAATAAGAAGAAGACCTATCCTTATTCTTCATTTATAAGCAAGACATGCAAAAATGGACTACAAAAATGAAATCTACGCGAAAAACTGGGTAAGGAGCACCTAGACTGCAAAAAGTCAACTCTGAAAAAAGTCAACGGTTAACGTCAAAGTCAAAGTCAACGGTCAACAACACGGTCAACTCACTGTGATGACGTCAGCAAGATGACGTGGCGATGACGTGGAGTGATGACGTCAGCTAGGGCTTATGTGGCTGATGACGTGGCAGTAATGACGTCAGTGATGACGTCAGCAAATGACCCAGCGGCGCGTGGGGCGCATGGATCAATATCGCCGTAACTTTGGGCGGCGCGTGAGGGTGCGTGGTACCTCCAATGACGGTCAGGTTTCCACTGAATAGTAGATCGGTCGAGGATGATCTTAGTGGTACCTGCAAAAACTCAATCGGGGCAAGGATGACGGCGGCGATGGTATGGCAGTGGTCTCGAGACTCTGAACGGTAGCGGCTGCAGGTCCGGAACCAGAGACGATGACTGAGATGTGTCAGAGGTTTAACGGCGAATGGCTGCAGCGGCAGTTGTAATAGCGAAAGCAATTGAGCGTCTGGAATAACTCCAATGAGAGACAAGACTGCAAAGAAAAAGTCAGAGCGATGGCTCTGATACCATGTTAGAAATACTGAATGTAATTGTATTGTATTTCTCAATGAAAGAATATACATGAGTGCCTTTATATAGGAGGCATATGAGTGCAGTACAAGTAAGAGTGTAGTACAAGAATGTGTACTATACAAGTAAATTTAGTTGGGCCTAAAGCCCACAACACTATACATGTTAACAGGATTCAAGTAATTTTGTTGTTAATAATAATTAGTTACATGTAGAACAGTTATTGTTCATTCATATTACATTTTTCTGCTTTTTTTTTTGTTTTTGTTTCTTTTTTGTTATGTTATGTAATGTGTCCAGCATTATATTTCATTCACATCAACTTGTTTTTTACTTGTCGTTGTGCTTATATACTTGTTTTTATTTTACACTTTGACAGTTGAAATGGCAAGGCGAAAATCAGCTTTGCGCATGCGTTCCAAGAGCGTAACCATGGAAGGAGCTTCTACAGAACATGTGGATGAAGAAACGAACCAAGAAATGCACGAAGCTTCTACACAAGGTCAATTTGTTTTTTTATTTTTGTTGGGTTCTCATTGTTTATCTTTGTATTTGTGTGTTTACAGTTTGTATTGTATGTGAAATTCTCATTGTATCATTTCCAAGCAATTTCACCTATAAAAAATATCTTGATAGGTATTTATCTATAGCTAGTTTTTGTTAGGCCCAAGTTGTGGACTCATTTCAATATCTTGATAGATATACAAGAGGTTTTATTTAAGAGACAAAGCTGCAGTTAAGGGTATACACATGATGAGAGCAGAACCACCTTGGGGTGGTTCAAAACTTGAAACAAAATTAATATAATTGTGACACCACATAGCTTAAGTATTTTGCTTCTAAAAGCTCTGCTAAATCTAAGAAGCTACTTAAAATTGTAAAATTGGGGTAGGTGCTTGATGTTGTCAATTAAAAGGTTAAAATTTTATATGTAAAATGCTTAAACAACCCATTTTGTGAATATAATTCTCTGCTTTTAGTTTTTCCATATCATTTATGACCAATTGAGGGTGATAGTAACTCTCTAGTATGTTCTAATATACTTCATTTTTCAATAAATGCACCTGGTGTATTACTTGTGTTTCAAAGTCATTTTTGCAATTTTAGATTTCCATATACTTCAAAAAATTACTAACAGAGCCTAGTGCAACTATTGGTGTATATGTGCTACACGTTGCTATAAATAAATAAATGAATAAGGAAAGAAAGAAAACTTAAGATTGTGTTTAGGATTTGTTTTGATTTCTAGAAGAAAGAATGTATTTCAGTTTTCTTGTTGGAAGTGTTTCTGGTTTACTTACTTTAACGATATTGTCTCCTTTAAATTTCAGATGTGCAGCCACCTGTACGTAGAACTTGAGGGCGAAACAAGTACTTGGAGGTTTTGGATCTTCCCGACGACCAAGTAATTGAGTTGCCGCTAAATAGTATGCATCAGCTAGTTGATGAAGGGGCGAGGACTTTCACTGGTTTCTTAGGGACGATTGCGCGGAAACCCCACATGTGCCCAATAAAATATCTGGATTGGAGGGACGTGCCAGCAGAACTTAAAGAAGAGTGTTGGCGTCTTGTAGAGGTAAACCAGGAACTTATAATACTTGTAATTATGGCATTTTAGCATGCTTGTTGCCGTTCTAATTCTAACTCAACTATTTGATTGTAGCGAAAATACGTCGTCCCTACTAATCCTATTCCATATGCGGGGTTGAAGACATTTACTTTACAAAAAATTGGGAAGGCTTGGAGGGATCACAAGTGTAGGCTGAAAACGACTCATTACATACCGCATATAAGAAACAAAGCACAGGTGAAGAGCAATCGACCCAGGGGATGCATACCAGAAGATTGGGATGTTCTTGTTGACTATTGGTATACTGAGGATGCAGTGGTATGTATTTTTTTGGTCTTGAAAGATATCTATGTAGTCTTTTTGATTTAGTTTTGTGGGTTCTCTCTTATTAGTATATGATAATACTTCATGTGTAAGGTGCAGTGATATGTAAAACTTGAACCAGTATTACTTGGCTAGGCTGTTAATATTTATGTAGTTTCATTTTAGGTTGATAGGCTTTAGAGATATAGTTTCAAATTTTTGTTTTAGTTCTTCCCCTACCTGGCTAATGGTCTTACTTGTTGAAACCAATCCATGGAAAGACTAAATGCATCTAAGTATTTGGAACTACTGTAAACCATTCCTAGACAGTCATATAACCAGCGGGGACATATATATAAAGACTTGGGAAAAAAATGGAATGTGGATATTTGAACCCCTTTCAATTTGCTTTTTATTTGTTTTTGTTCAAATTATTTACATTGTAAGCCTGTCTAATATTTTACTATGATTAATAGTTTTTGAACTTTTTTCATTGAATATTGCCATAAAATCACAACAATTTTATTTTAAAAGTAGTTGCTGAACCTTGTTATTAAAAATATCTGAGATGCATTGTAGTTTTAGGAATAACAAATATTCATATAAAAAAATTAGTCCTAGTTAAAACATTATCACCAATTTTTTTTTGGCATTTTGACATTATCATTTAGTGTCCTTGGCTGTTGAATTTGAATAAATTTGTAAGATTTTAGGGAAATTTTCATGCCATTCATCTGTGAAAAATTGCTATTCTGATGGTGTTCTCTGACTCCATAATTTTGTAGATAGAGTCAGAGAAGAATAGGGACCGTCGTTCTAAACAGGATGACTTACATACTGGTGGTTCATGCAGCTTTGCCGTGCACGCTGCAAAGAATGTAATAAGTATTATGACTAATTTTTAAATGATTTCACTTATATTAAGTTTATGTGGAACCAATATGAATCACTACATAAATATGATATGGAGCTATGAGCACATTCTTTTTCAATCACAATACAAACCAATAAGTATACTATGTAAGTTTAAGAAAGAAAAAAAAAATTACATTGTTATCTTTATATAGAATAATTTAGATAATTCTTCATATATATATACACACTAGCCTCTAAGCACGCACGTTGTGCGTGCTCAGAAACTATTCTATTTTTTTAGGTAAATGTTAATAATTTGCATCTGTTATAGTTTGGAAATATTTTTTTTTTAAATTTTTCAAACAAATAAAAATGATAAACTTTAGAAATAAACAGTAACTGTAATTTCTTTTTTAAAACGTGAGTGAAAAAAATCCTAAATTTTAGGAGTTTTCTTTTCAAATTCAAAATTGAATTTGTTATTTGACATTTATGACCTTATTCTAAATGAAGTTACCCTTCATTAATAAGGATATTTTTGAACTATATAAAAGCTCAGCTCAAAAAAGAGAATTCTCTTATATATGGTATAGAATATATATATATATATATTTATATATTTTTTAAAAATTTTAAAATGTATAATTTTTCTCAAATTACATGTCGTATACTCAATAATTTATAAGCCACGTCAATATTTTCTTTAATAATTTGATTAAAATTTTCATGGTGAAAAGAGGAATGAAAATTTATAGATTATTATATTTACACAAAGGACAAAACTTAGGTAGAGTACCTTAGTTGTTGTTTTTTAGGTTCCCTTCTTAAGATTCTGCCATGTAGCTACTTAACTAAAAAATACACTTCCATCTCATGAGAAAAAAATCCACATGGTAGAATTTTAAAGGAGAAACCTAAGTAACAACACCTAAGTATTGTACCTAAGTCTTGCTCTTTACACAAAATACTTAAGCTGAAATTATAACCTATTATAGTAAAAATATGCTCCATGATTTGGAGCATAATATGAATTGCCACATTGCATTGGAATAACATATATATTTTGAGACTACAAAATAATACTGTCATCTCTTTGGCATTGATCTCCACCATCAATTTTGGGATATATGGGATGACACACTGATTTTTAGTGGAGGTGATTCTGATAAGTTGTATTTGAGATGTGTTCTGTTATGTTTTGAAGCTATATCAGGATTGAAGGGTAATTGGTACCAGTTGGGGTGGTGAGGCACTTAGAGAAATTAGAAATATTCTTTGGCTGTATGGTGTCCTCCTCGCAATAATGTATCCGGGATTACCTCTAGGAGCACAATTCAAGCCCAGAAATATTTGGAATGGAATGCTGGAGAGGATGGAAATAAAATTGGTTGAATGGAAGAAAATTTGTTTGTCAAAGGGAGGTAGACTAACTCCTTTAAGCAGTACATTGTCTAGCCTTCCTACTTATTATCAATGGAAACAGACACAATTATATTTGATTATTGCACAGACACATGCACTTTTTATAAGATAGACGGCACTTTTTATTTGATTATTCACAACAAATATGTAGAAATATAATTTTCCCTGCTGCCATTCTTGGATATTGATTTATGCTCATTTTATCTCTGTCCTGATTGTCACTTTTGGTTGCATCTTCAACTTAGTAACCTGTAGCCAACAAATTGCCATATTGTTCTTCAGGGGTAAAATTGAAGTGCTTATTTCTGGCCTTCCCTATGGTCTTAGAAATTTAATTTTGTTTCAACTGAAAGCTAGGAGAAGTCATCTTCTAAACCTATAGCCTGTTTAGCTAGTTGAATTCCAACCCCATGCAGTTGCTTTTTTCATCAATTAGCTTGCTAAAAATAGCTCTCACTGTATATTTTGTTTGTTTGTCTAAAGCTTATCTGAGATCTATTACATTGTATTCATTACATTGTGTATGCTTCTCAATATAATTTTTGTTGTCTTCAATCAAATGATGTTGCTAATTTCTAATTATTTTGTTTTGTTCAAACCCAAATATCAAGATAAAATGAAGGAGTTGTTGGTTGAACCTTCGAATCAACTGCAATCAGATGACATAAGTGGTAGTATTGCATGGGCACCAGACGATGTGTTTGCCAAAGTGATGGGTAAGGAGCGCAAAGGCCGTATTCGTGGGGTAGGATTTGATCCAAGCCCAAGTGGCTGAAGTAGCAAGAGTGCTATCACGAACCTTCAAATACGATCAAGTCAATCAAGGGACGACGAAGTTGCACAACTGAAGGCTTCCTTGGCTGAGATGCAGGAGAAATTGTCCGCTTTTGATGAAATGAAGGAAAGACTTAGCCAATTCGAAGAGATGGAGCAAAGAATGACTCACATGCTTCAACAAGTGCAACAAATAACTTCACAATGCAGTCAGGTTGGCATTAATGATTTTGATTTTGGGGTTTTTAATGGTTAACTTCACATACATTCATACATACATGCCTAGGGGGCTTTTTTGAGAAAAAGACATTGTGCATATCCAAAGAACTAATTTTACACAGAGAGATATTTTAAGAGATCATTCTAGTTTCTTAAAAGATTTTCTTGTAATTCATAGGGCTTTGTGAAGATTCAAGTTTGTAAGTTTTTCCTTGTGATCTTGTGACTTAGTTAAATATAAATTATTTCAGCTTATATAACTCAGTTTAATTCAGCTCGACCAAGTTTGATGTTTAGTCTTTTGCTTCAATATGTTTATGCACCTTCAATTTAATTTGATGTGTAATTTGACTACTTAGGCTTTGATGTGTAATCTGGTTCTAAACTAGATTACAGATAAACAAGTTTAATTCTTCAAAATTTGGTAATTACACCTAGTGGTTAGAGGCTTGGGATGGTTGATTTAGACTGGTTTGTTTAGTGTGTTAATTGTAGGGTTTTATTTTTTAGGAGGTAGTTGGGTTGGGTAGTTCTGGTATGGTGGTTTGCTTGTTTCCTTGGTTGTGGCTTAGCTGCTTTCTAGGCTATGTGCTGTATTGTGACCATGTATTTGATATAATGTTGAAATGATTTAATGAACTTATTTGAACTGGGTTGTTGTTTCATTGAGCTTGTAAGGTACAGTGGATGGTTGTAATACTGTAAAGAATAATAGGCACTCAAAGTTATACATGGGACTCGTAAGTCTGATACCTTTACATGGATTTGTTTACAAGGCTATATTTAAAAAAGAAAAAGGAAATTGTTTACAAGGCTGGATTAAGTTGCAATGTGAAATATGAAATTTTCTTTTCAATTTTTACAGTTTCCTCTATCATGAGCTAACAACTTACAAGGCTGGCTTGGGATGCAGTCTAAAATATGGCACGTTGTGATTGGTGCATTGTAGAAATTGAGTTTATACTTTAAGGTGTTTGATAGTTGTATTGTGATTTCCATATTGTAGTTGCAACCTTTGAAACTCCAAATTTCCCTTGTAATGCTCATGCATTAAGCAATTTTGGATTCCAATATTTGATATCGTTGTGTCCTAATTATTGCCTTTTTTTTTCTTTTTTTCTTTTTTTGTATGTAGGACGTTTCTCTGATCCTACAATCCCCATCTCTCCTACAATCATCAGCTACATCCCATCAACCAGCCAGTTTATAAATTTTATGTTGAGGACATTTAGTGTACAAAGCACCACATTTGAACAAACACATTTTTTGCAAATGTTGAAAAGTTATTTTGAAAGAATTTTCTGTGTACAAAGGACATCTTTCTTTTGTTAATTTTATGATAATAGTTATAGACAATGTATGTAGTTAATATAATGTTGTGTAGAAAGGACGACATCTTTTCTTTTGTTATGTATTTGATAATATATTTTGATGTTAATATTATGTTAGTTTGGAGACATTTGTGGTGTTGTTAATTAGTTACATTTGTGGTATTGTGTTAATTAGATACAGGTTCTTTGTAACAGGTTTGTAAAAAAAAATAGTGGTTTTAATATAGGCTGTTGGGGGGGGGGGGGGGGGACTCTATAGTGGCGGTCAAAAGCGCTGCTAAAGGCGCATATATTATGATTTAAATGATTCCCTATAGCAGCGTTTTCCCCCGCTGCTAAAAGTTCAATGAGCTTGTTTTAATTCGTTCCCTATAGCGGCGCTTAATGACCGCCGCTCAGGTTGCCACAATAGCGACGGGCATAACCCGCCGGTAAAAGTCGATAGACACGAATTCTGACAGAATATGGCAGTGGTTTTCTACCCGCCACAATAAACCTCAAACGCCACTAAAAGGTGTATTTATAGCAGCGTTTTTTGTTACCGCCGCAATTGAATTATTGCAGCAGTGCATAGCAGGTAGGTGGAACCGCTGCAATAGGCCAAATGGGCCTTTAGCGGCGGTCTTGGCCCGCCGTAATAGCCCAATTTTTTTGTAATGTTTCAGTTTTTTTTTTTTTTTTTTTTTTTCTCAGTCTCTAACTTTCAGTTTTGTCATTTCAGTCCTTTAATTTGGTACTGAAACGACGCTGTTTTGCCTTTTTTTTTTTTTGGAATTAAAAGAAAAATCTGTAAAAAAAAAAAAAAAAAAAAAGGAAAGAAAGAAAACATTTAAGGGGAACGATGATGTCGTTCCCCTCCCCCTGAAATCAAAACAAAGAAACATTGAGAGACCCAAATCCCTAACGTAGAGAATTTGGGGAAAAGGAAGAATCGGATTGAGAGAGAGAGAATTTGGGGTCGGCGATTTGAGAGAGAGAGAGAGACCGAGTCCGTTTGAGAGAGAGGTTGAGTTGGATTGAGAGAGAGACATACCTAACCTAAAAATGTCTAAACTCATTGAGTATGAACTCAACTATGCTATATTAATCACTCATTCTTCTCATTATTATTTAATGTGAGACTTCATTCATACGTGTATATCCAACAATATGACACCAGACACGCAACAATGTTATTGGACAGTGTAATAGACTCTCTTTTTTCGGCATTTCTTATGTTTTCAATTGAAACATTTAAGGTGTCACCTCTGTAACCACTAGTTTAAATCTTTTCTATATATATAAAAGATTTAAACTAGTTTTAAAAAGTACGATTTTAAATTGCAATACCAAACGAGCACTTGGTCTTGGTGATTGGGTTCTTTACCCTTCGGATTTTTTTTTTCCAGTTCTTGTGCTTTTGGGGCGTTTGGGCCTCCTTAACAATCGTTGGAGTTTAGATTAGTTTAGTTTAGTGCTTTATTTATTTATTATTATTACTATTATAATTCCATGAATAAGACCATTTTCTTAAAACAACACCAAAAACAACATTCAAAATAGCAGCTCAAGCTGCAAACCAGAAGTCCAAAAGCATTGCTTACAATCAATCACAACTACAAAACACCTCCATATTAAAGGATAGCTAATTAAACATTGCAGAAAACTTAATTAAAGGTGAATAAAAAAAAAAGACAAATGACTTTTTTAGAGATTATACAACACCCTTGTTTTGATTAACATTAGTTGTTGTTGTGATTAGGTTTGGCCAATTCTATGCCTACATCTACAAATAATGCTAACCTAAATTCACTATCAGTGATATAGGTTACAAATATATTAAACCAGACCTCACAAACAACTTTACTCTTAGAAATAACACTCATAACCTTTACAAACATAAACACACTCAAAACTCTCATAAATATAAACTAACCTAAATCTAATTACACCGTGTTTAATTTTAAATTGTCGGCTAAATTCTAGTGCTAAAATAAAGTGTTATATTATAATTAAGTATGGTTTAATTAAGTTAGGTCAAGAAGAAGAGTTTCAAAATTTAGACATAAAGTATGTGAGCCCTTGCTCAAATAAACAAGATTTTGTGTAAACAGTCAACTAAATTTGTTGTACAGCCTATTTAACCTAATTTTCTTTATATAAACCAACCCTTGGTACATATAGATGATGAAAGGCTACCATACAAGAGTAGGTTCATAAGTCAAATCTTCTAGAGTGTAAAAAGTTATAAATTCTTCCCCTAAAGAGTGTTTCTCTTTGTGAAATCTTTTCGAAGTTTCTATTACAGAGCTCCTCATTCAAAACCATAGAAAACCTAGGACTTGTTTGATAATATTGTTTTAGTAATATTGTTTAAGTGTTATGGAAATACGTATGGGTGAAAAGTGTTGTGAAAATACGTGTTGTGTTGTTTAAATAATACAACCAAACACCTCCTAAATCTTTATTCATGAGCGTAGAGAAAACCTCCATAGAGTTCTGTAGGTTAAAGTGGTTACAGAGGACTACTTTGGAGTTTAGACAAAGCCCCTTGATATAGACTAAAGCAACCAAAAACCTTTTGCAATTGTATTCTTCGATGGAAAAAGAATCTATAATTACTTCTTATATAAGGAAAACTTTTTCTTTTACAAATAGGAATTGAACTTCGTTTCTTTTCATACCAAAGAAACACAACAAAGACACCCATCTATATCTATATATTACTAAAAGCTGAAGCGTAGCATTTAATGCTGTTGCTCTCACGTTGCGCCACATCAGCTGCCACATCATTTAAAAAAATATATATATATAATTTGTCCTTCAATTTTAAAATGGTTTTTACAATTTTCAGCCCTATAAATCCCAGCCCTATAAATGCAGCTCACTACTTATATATTTACTTCCACTATCACCCTATAATAAATTTGTATAACTAATCTAGCCCACCTCTTATTTATTTAGTTCCACTATTAAACCCAACCCAAAGCTTTTTCAGTTCAGCTTAAAGGAAAAGGAAAAAAAAAAAAAAAAAAAAACGTTGAAGCCAGTTTTGTGTGAGCCTTTTCAACTTAAAGGAAGAAAAAAACAAGTTTAGCCACATCAGCCCCTTTTTTTTTCTCTTTCTCACTTTTCTTTATAATTTCTCTTTCTTTTTTTTTATAAATATAATTAAATTTTGATAATTTTGACAAAACCGTTGGTATTATTCATTTGTGCCTCAGCCATTAGTCGGCTGGCCTCCTTTTGTACCACATCAGACTACTGTCTCTCCCTCTCTCTTTAGACTCTCCAGCTTAAGCGTTTCATATCCTGCCTTGCCGTTATAAGTTACAACACAGACAGTGAACTGGTGTAACGTTTCTCTCTAGGATGTATATAACTACCCATGTCCTTCCTTCCACCATCAATGGCAATCTCCTTCTCCCAAGTCCCAACTGTGCTTCGGATCCAAATATACATGTACGCTTCGCTACTTCCTACCTTACCAAAGCTCAAGGTATTTTGTCTCTTTTATTTTCTTCTATACTTCTTATTCTTTAATTTCTTTTATTTTCTCCCCTGCCCTTGAGTCCTTCTCTAGAAAACTACCCGCTTCTCTCTCTTTACATCTTCCTATATCTTTTAAATTTTGCTTTTGTTAGATGCACGCCAATTGTTTGATAAAATAGCTGAGTATTTCAATTGTTTATTTATTATATATTCAAAACTCAACAGATTTAGTATGATTATATGTTGCAGTTTTATTTTAAGATGGGTTGGTAGATTGTTTCCTAATTCTTAAGCATCTTCTTGCGGAAGTATATATTCCCTGTTGTCCCACCACCCAAATTGGATTATGCAACTAAACTTATGAATTTAATATCCATTGATATTTCAAAACCAATGGTAGCTAGACTAGATATTTAGATGAACCCCATGATGTGGCTTGGTGACAAATGGGCATAGGTACAACTAAAAATACAATACAATTTGATTAACAATTACTTCACCATTACTAGATGCAAAACAAATAAGGAGTTTGAATTAACTGTAAAATTTGAAATTTCTCTATAGGGATTGTATGATTCTGGGTGTTGGTATTTTTTTTTTTTTTTTTAACATGTTGCAATACCATTGGACTAATATTCAAATTTTGAGATAATGTCAGATGAGATTGTAATATGTTCAGAGATTAGATATTTTCTATTGAAAAACATGACTGGTGCAAAATATCACATAATTTTTATCTATGTTTTGCAGCCACAATGCTTAATAAAAGGTATTTATATTTTCATTAAATTATATCGAGCAGTTTTATGCTCCAATGCAAAAAAATAAGAACTATAAATTCAATTTGGGGGTTTTCCTCATTAAATGCTAAAAATGGTTTTGTATTTTCTTAATATAATGAAGATGCATAATGAGCATATGTGCATATAAAATAAATTTAAATGTAAATGTAAATATACCTTAGAGGGTATCAATATTTTAGCAATGATCTACATGTCAAAGTTGCATTTTTTGTAAATCATCTACAACATTGGTGGTTCACTTTAGGGTTAGCAATCAGGATTCATGAGTAACCTTGCACACCTTTTTATGGACTAAATGTTTTCTGAAATGTCTTTAAAGGTATTTCAAATCCAGGTTTAGGACCATGATTGATGGGAATATTTGGCGTTGGGAGAGAAAACGACACAATGCCCATTTGAAGGTTTGTCTTTTTAATCCCTTACAAAATTGGACTATTAACTCCACATGCATGTTTTTTTTTTTTTTTTTTAAAGCAAATTTGCATCATTGTAGTTTCCTCTCTTGGTGTATTTTACCCCACACCATTTATGAGGCCTGAGGTTCCCAAATGATTTGGTAGGTGAAGGAGATTCCCTTTTGATGTAGCTTTAATGAACCAAACATACATCTAAGATTTGGTGGTAAAGTCGTTCTCTCCACTATATCTACTCCTCGATTTCTTAGGTTGGTTTTTACTTAAAAATGTTGGTTTTTGTAGCATAGATTGTCAACACCTCTGATTTTGAAGTTGGCCCCCTGTTTGATTGTCCCTTTTAATAGTCATAAATCATATATATTTTTACAAAAAAAATCTGTATTATTTTATTAGGAAGAAATGATGACTAACTGGATTCAATAAAGTGCCAAATGATTGATATTCTAAATTTCCAATAATGATTCTCATTGTCTTATATGTGATTTATCTGAGTTTGGTCTTCTTCATTCTATGCTAACATGCATATTTTAAGGACAACACAATTTCTAGAAAGTGTCTTATGTATTGAGGTATCAATCTACTGTTTATTTCTTTGAAATTACCTTTTCAATTCCTTAATGAACCCCACCTAGAGAAGTTCCAATCTTCTATAATTACTTTATAGAAAAACCTGCTTGGGTTTCAACACTCTGTATCAGTGTCGTAGTTATGAGGTTACTTGGGATTCTAAGATATTTTGGCCTTCATTTTTTTAAACTAGGGTTGCAATTGCTGAACATATTTTATGCTTTACTTGCACAGGGTAAAGTTTCAATATCATTTATCTTCAATTAATGAGGAATTCTTTGTAAGCATGACTGCATGAGTCAATAGCTCACGTTGACTACAACCATGCCCTTTGTAGACACTGCTCATCGCTCTTATCCATTGAATAGTTTGGTGAAGTGTTTGGATCGCAGCAATGTGGGTGGTTAGTTGGTATATCTTGTGTAGTCTAGCTCCCTGTCCAGAAATTGTTGTGCTCTCATAATAAACTAAATGCTATTGTTATTTGAGAGAGGTAGATTGTCTAGTGTATGCTTATTGAGAAAAAATTTCTTTTTAACTATTAGTTAGGAATGAACAGCTTTTAGCTTTACCATTTGAGTTCTTAAAATAGAAGTAGTATTTTTCACTATAGTAAATAAAATTTTTTCCCACGCATTGCGTGGGTCTGCGACTAGTTACAAATAAAAATTCAAAACAATTTCCAACATGCACTCTTCTGTAAGGGAATCTTTTGGACTTCTAGATTGTAGTTTGAGCTATTAATCGTATGAGAACAAATTTGGTCCGGACTTGGCATAAAAAACCATCATTTTACACCATCTAATAGCTTCAGCTACATCAGCATTTCACAAAACAATCAAATACACTTAATACACACAATCACTCCTTAAAACCCACCCACATAATCATCAGAGAAGCTTTCGGAGCGTTGACGGACTGTACAAAAGCCGCCGGAGTTACCATCTTTGTGGTAGAATTCAGCAAAACCCAAAAGCCATCAAGCCTAGGTTCAGATGATGGTTTTGCCAAGTGAAAAACTCCAAAAGCTTTGTTGGCTCAAAACCAAAACAGAAGTCAAAGTGTAAAACCAAAACCGCCGAATGGAATGTTTTCTCTAATTGTATTGTTGTTGGTGGTGTTGTTTTAATAAAATTCTTATTCATAAATCATAAGGGACTTAAAAAAAAGGGGAGGTAGCCTTACTACTGTTTATGCCCATTAGTTGCATCAATTATTTTATTGTACATAATATCGGATGAAAGTTATATTTGGTTTTTAAACTGCTTCATTCATTCTGAGTAACTATCTGAATATATTAAAAGGATTCAGAAAGTTAGTTATTGCTTTTTTTATTGTAAAAAATACCTCTAATTTAATTAATCTATTTTTATTCCTTAAAAAGAGAAATAAAGTTAAGATGGTAAATCAACTAAAATTTTCCCACTACCTTCACACTTTGCACTTCCCAGCCCCACTACTCCACGTTTCTAACCAAAGATAAGAAAGAAATGCTACCCACCCACGGTTCCTAAAAAAAAAAAAAAACTACCAATGGTTCCAATAAAAAAAATTTCATAAATTTTATTTATTTATTTTATTTAAAAACTACTCACATCACATAAAATTTATTAACAAAAAAAAAAAAAAACACTAGCCTCTAAGCAACTACTCACATCGCATAAAATTATTTCTCCACAAATGCTTAACACTTATCACACTCCTAGATTTTTTTATGATTGAAAAATATATTAATCCCAAATTATAATTTATGCAAATTATTAATTTTTACAAAAAAAAATAGAAGAACCTCTGAGCACGCACGTGAGTGCGTGCTCAGAGGCTAGTATTAATATAAACTAGTATGTAACTCTGTGCATATGTTATAGAACATGTTGAAATTATACATGGCATTAGCTTACACCATTTTTAAACAATAGATTTCTAAAATATGTAATGGTTTTTCATTATATATATAATTGGATTTAGATTCTTCAGTTTTTGCACCTAATAATTTATTTGCCATAAAAATTAAAAAAATAGATGGACACGTGGCACAAAATTAAACTCCAATTGAAATTCAATTTAGAATCCATTTGGATTTGGACTTTTCGATTTTTGCATTCAATAATTCACTTGGCACAAAAAAATAAATATTAAAAATGACACATGGCGCACAATTGGACTCCAATTGATACTCTAATTTGACTTTTCTTAGCTTTGCCTATTAATAGATGAAACCCAAGTGCTTTTAAAGTTGTAACTCAAATGACATTTTTTGGTATTTTCAATAGAGACATTAAGGATTTAAATCTCTCACTTCTTTAGTTTGTAATTAATAATAACTAGTCGCTAACCCGTGCGATGCACGGATTTATAAATTATCTCTTATTTGAGTAGTTTTGCTATGAACATGTGAGTTCAAGCTTATAGAATGATTTAGTGCCCATAATTTTTTTTTCATGGTATAATAGCGTCCATAAATTGCAAGAAATATTATATAGCTAAAACACTCAAACATGTAATGTAGTTCAAACTAATACAAAGTTAGAACATCTGTTTTTGTAATTTACTCTCATGAACAAATAATTAGAAAGCTGGTATTTCATTTTGAACATAAGTTGATGGTACATTTTTACCTTGTAAAAAAACACAAAACAAATAATTAGAAAAAATAAAATGATTTTCAAAAGAGAATCACATATTTGAATCTTTATCTAAGTAGATAACTTGAAACTTTCTCACATCTTAATTATCGTGTGTAGCACATTGCAAATTGTTGAGGAAATTTCTCTTTGGATTCTCCCTTGGGGTTTTGGTGCTTCCATTTGAACCATACGCTTTCCCCTTTGATTGAAGATGGAGATTCCTACATACACTTTCTTTAACTCTAGCACTAAGACTTGCTCAAACATGCACATATATACATATATAAATATTCAAACTAAATGATATGCTTTTAAGATCTTAGCAATATCAAGTTAGGATCTAAGACACAAAAATCCACCTTCAAAATATGCATGCAGATTATATATAGATATATATATTTATATATATGAAATGCTTCTAGCTAGTTCAACCTTAAAGTCCTTTAGCAAAACTACACTAATTATGCTTTATCTGCCATTAATCCCACAACACAAAGCAAAAAATCAACAAACAAATTGATATTATGAAATACCTAATCATTAACCTTCTTCAATTACTTATATATCATTGAATTAGAAAGCCAATCCAGTGAATCAGAAGACAGAACCAATCCCTTTTATTCTATAATTTGACATCCAATTCTCTTTTAATAGCATCTAGTGATTCATTGTGTATTAATAATTTATATCAATCAAAAGAGTTATGGATTAAAAAAATTTTAAATAATAATATAGTTCCCATAATCTAGATTTAGTGCGTACTAAATAACTTTTTCTATTTTATCTAAAAAGCAAGCACAACAAATAACCAAAAGAATGATATCTATAATACAAAGCTATAGAGCCAATAATCTGAATAGAGCCAAGAATAGCCAAGCTTCTTAATAGAGCTAATACTTTTGAATTGAAAAAGCTAAAGACAAAAAAATACCTTGAATTAAAAGAAAATATAATTTTAAAATATTAGTAAACCAAAGTGCTTCACAAAGAGAACAGGGTAAGAGAGAAAATCCGAAAATTACGTTGTAATTTTATCTTATAAGGCCGAATGTATAGATAAAATCCTAAAATTATACAGATTTTTTATTTTTTTGTTAGTAAAATTCTTTATAACTTTATATACTTTTTTTCTTTTAAAAAATAGATATCTAATGACATATATAAAGAATTTAATATTTCTTATAAGGCAAAGAAAACTAAATATATTATGAAATGTGTTTAAATGGTACTAAATATATTTATATATAAAGCTCCACCAAGGAAATATATTTATTATAAATGAAAGATTTTTAAGATATGATATGTATATATAGATAGCAAGAGTGTAAATATTTATTAAGAAATTTTGTGGTTAAGTAGATATGAAGTAAGGTGACCTTGATAACATAAGTAAGCTTCCATCACACCCTTGAGCATAAGAGCCTAGGCATCCACCCCAAATTTATTATCTTTGAGCCCATAGTTTCTTCTCAAACTCAATCTACTACCAATCTAAATCACACACACAAATAAAACACAACAAAATGAGGGGGATCAATACAAACACCAACACTATAACACAGATAATTATATAAGTTTCACAGTTAAAGTAAATACAACCACTGATTCTCTCACCTGCTGGGTTGTGTTCCTAGCAACCCTACAAAACCAAAAAAAAAAAGCATTAAGATTTTTTTTTTCTGGAAAAAAAAAAGTTGAAATACAGCAATAAGTTTTATAACCATTAACAAAAAAGAATTAAAGATATCAACTATTCTAATTATTTCTCTTTTGATGTTGGTTTTCCAACATGTTCTCAGGAGCAAATAGAAAAAGGGCCAATCAAAATCAAATAAACCCATTTGTAAATCACAATTTCAAATACAACCCACTATAAGATTCCCCTTAAAACAACCATACATCCTCTGTATCCTGTCTCTTGTCTTTGTCTCTCTCTCACACTTGCTGGCAGATTTTTTATTTTTTATTTTAGCAAAAAATTCAGCATTGTAATATAAAAAAGTGTCTATCCAATGGTGACACACAACATAAGAAAAGTGTTGCTTTTACTGGATTACTCTTAGCACTTGTATAAAACGTCAGTTTTCCTCATTAATGGCACAATACAATTTTTTTGAGACATTTTATCAAACACACATCATGCATTATTGTTGCAACCATTCCCTGCATATAACGTGATCAAAGAACTACCTAGAATTTCAACAATAATAGAATACCATAATACCTCCAAAACATAGTCAAATTAGATTTTCAACAATAACTGACTGTAATCAAGAATATAGTGGAAACAAACAACACAATAGTTACAGTTCCAAAATCCAAAAAAAAAAAAAAACTGCCGTTTCCAATTCCTTCAAAATCATCTATTTTTGTATATGTAATCATAAGGATACGTTTTGACAATTACATTACTTACACATTGAAAAATAATAAACTGTTCTAAAACTCATATCTAGGAGATGCATAGACACGGGTATAAACAATTAAACAAAAATTCTTAACTGAGTCTCAGTCCGAGTCGCCCAAATAAACCTGATCCTCATCTTCCAAATCTTGCTTCAGGGCTCACACAAATCGGACTGGTACTATATCTGCTACTTGAGCAAGTTTAGACAAGATAGTTTCTAAGAAGAGAGAGGAGGGGTCGCATGCTACAGGAGTTTTGGGGGGAAGGAGATGGTTTCTAAGAATAAATAGGAGTGGTTGCATGTTACAGATTTTAGTTTTAGTTTTTAGAAAAATTTTCAGAGTTGGGTTTTGAGGGAAGGAAAAGGGTAGAGATTTGGGTTTTGGGGGAAGGAGAAGGGTAGAGAGATTTTCAAAGTTGGTGGCGTCGACAAAGCTGGAGCCGGAGATGGGTCGTGCTGGAGAAGGTGGAGTCGTTGAGTTGTGGGAGAGGAGGACCGACGATGGTCTGGGTTGTGGAGAGAAAACTGACATTAATAAAGATGGAGTCTTTAAGTGTTTTGCTTTCAGAATTATACAGGGGAAGAGTATTTGGTTTGAGAAAGGAGAGTATATATATTTAATAAAAAGAAATAAATCAGATTTTTAAAAAAATGATAGAAAATTGTGGAAAGGTTAGAGGAATCGGCTTTATTTATATATAAATATATAATAATAATAATAATAAACCAATGTTTGGACCAACTGACACGTACACCCTAGCGGTAGGAAAGGTCTCCATGAGAATAAGGTTCTGCTTGAGAGTTTATAAGGCAATAGAATGGAATGGAATGAGATGATCATAAGGGAATGGAATAGAATGTATTTAAGTAAGGGAAAGGAATGGAAAAGAATGGAATGGAATGGAATTAAGTAACCTTGATTGAATGTTTTAAAATAAAGGAATGGAAATGAATAAAAATGAATAGAATGTAAGTAATCCTGTTTGGGAGTAACATGGAGAGAATAGAATGGAATAATTTTATGACAATATTACTATTAGACCCCTATTTTAAAATAAAGGATTGAATATATAGGGTTATTTTGGGAGTTTTAGTAAAAAAATCATTAAATCTAATTCCATTCCCTTCCATTCCTCCCAATTTCGGAGGGAATGAAAATTTGAGGTTTTAAGGGAATAGAGAGGAATGAGTGTTCCCTCATACCAATTTCATTCCCTCTCACTTAAACTTTCAAACAAGGGAATGGAAAGTCCATTCATTCCATTAAAACTCCCAAACAAGAGAAGGGAAGAATATTCTAAAATTATTCTTTTTATTCCTTTCTATTCCATTCCATTCCCTCCTTCCAAGCGGAGCCTATCCCACCCCCCCCCCCCTTCCCCCCACAAGAGAAATGGGCCAAAACATTGGGAACTAATTACTAATTTAAATTTTCAACTATTAAACTTTAGTTTATTTTATTCCTTCAACAATTAATTATATTAATGTAATCTCACTCCATTCAAACAACAAGTTAATGTCGTCATTGAATCCTCTCTCTAATTAAATTTTACTAGAAATTGTTTGATATCTTTTTAAAATTGGACACTTTTCATATTAGCTTTCTAATGTTTGATCAATTTAGCATATCAACTATTTAAAAAAAAAAAATGAGAGGATATCTAAGAATTAAATGATTTGTTTCAGTTATCTCAACTGGTAAAGTTTCTAATGATTGAATAAGAGATCTGAGGTTCAATTCCCGTTTCCACCAAAAACTTATTGGTGTCTTGATTTGATGATAAAAAGCTATCATCAGGAGTAGACGTTATAAGTTGAAATTCTAAAAAAAAAAAATGATTTAATTTTAAAATTAAGGGATAATATTAATAGTTGAGAAACTAAATTAAACTTTACCTAATACTTGTATGACCACATTAGTAATTTAGCAAAAAAATATCTATTTAAAAAAAAAAAATTTTAAAGGAAAATCGTGTGAAAATGATGACTTTTTGGTTCAAGTGGCTTTTGGCTTTAACCATTTCTTTTAGCTAGCTAGGTTTATGACTTTTCATCCAAGTTATCATTTATTCTTTACTGACCTTTGGTAAAGGTCAAGTATTCTGGTGGGAGTAATACACAAATGAACTAGTTGCCGAGTATGTTTCTTATATATTGTCATATATGTATTTTATCGAAGTAGTCTACCAAAAAATATTAACTGAATAAAAAGATTAAAAAAGACACACGAGATTGCATGGAAGAACAATTTGATATTGGAAAATAAAATAAAAATACTTCTAAAGCTTTTCCTTTCTCAGGAGATATATTTTCTCTTTCAGAAATCCTTTTGGTGTAGTAATTGTCTCAAACATGATAGGCCAAAAACGTATTGACCACTTGTGATAAATTAATTGATTAATTAGCCAAGTTTATTAATTAATCAAATTAACATGCAAATCGCGTGGTAGCACAGATAAATCACCAATAACTAAAGTATGCAGCGGAAAACAAATTGACACGGTAATTTATTTACGAATTGGGAAAACCTACATGGCAAAAACCCCACCGGGTGATTTTAAGGTCACCACTCCCGAGAATCCACTATTATCAAAACAAGCGGTTACAAGTAAAGGAATCCCAGTACCTTATACCAACCTACAATTGAACCCTTACCTCAATACCCAATTGGACTTTTTCTATAGTGACAATCTCTCCTTGTAATGCATGGCTCTTAGTACATGACTAACCAATTGTGCGGCTCCCAATACGCCACTTCAATCACCAACTAGAGAAGGTTATTGGCTGCAAAGTTCTTCTGTTCATCACTAGATGAAGATCATGAAGTTGCTTGGTCACAAAACCCTACGGTGTACAAAACACAGCAGCTTCTTGAAGAGAATGAAGAACTAGGGCAAACTAGGTTTCCGGTTACACTCTTCTTCACACTTGTGCAATTTTCTCTTGTGCAATTGTGTGTAACATTTTTTTGCCCTTAAAATAATCCTTATATATGTTTAGGGTTGTGAGAAAAGAAAGCCCAAACACATACTCACGGATTGGATGAAAACAGAACTAAAAAATCTGTTTTTCATAAATCTCGACAGATACCTATCTGTCGAGCAGCTATTGAGCCTCAGGCTGAAACAGCTCTCTTTAAATCTTGATAAATGCTAGCTGTCGAGCTTTAATGAGCAGCACTTTCACACTTGATTCTTGAACAGACTTACATGGCTTTAACACTTGAACTTGAAACCTTATTTCTTGAAGCATTAAACACATCTTAAATCTACCCAATTACAAGTAAAATGCGTTTTGTCAAAGGATTAGCCAATTATATAAAATAATGACATATGTTCCTAACAAGTGAAACACACATGTCCTAACAAAACATTTGGCCCTGAACTTCAAAGAACAGCCCCCTCCCCCCTAAAAAATTGATAACGTTTCCATTTTCATTTCTCTCTCTTTGTTTGATTCAATGTGTGTGCATCATTGAAGCAAATTTATGTAACCCACTTCATCTAATGCATCAATTTCGTGTGTCTCTCTCTTTATTTATGTAACCCACTTCATCTAATGCATCAAATTTAGGAAGTGATTTTCTCTTAATTGCGTAATACATGCCAATTCAGTACGTTAGGGATACTGATGGATCACTCATAATTTCCTTTCAGTGCTCTTATTCTTCAACACTCTTATCCAGCCTTTTTTCCTTTTTGTTTCTGCACCATACCAACCTATGCTTTTTTGCATGATCAAAGACCTAATCAACACAAATCACGTTTGCAGGGAAATTAACAGAAAATAAGTAGGTACTTTTAGGATATGGTACCCACTATGTTAAAAGTTGCGTATTTCAATTGTTTTAATTTTTGTATTTTTTATTTATTTATATTCATGAAATCAAGACTTCTTTTTTTAGAACAAAAAAAAAAGCATTTAGAATACATAATTATAGTCATATTGGATACCATATTCACAAAAAAACATAGTAGTATTATAGAACTTCCTCAAACTATATTGAATACCAGTCACTCTGATGATACAATATCAACATATTATTGCACTATGTTATAATTGTACATCTATATATATAGGTGCCAGAGGAGACTGGAGGTGTTGTGAGTGCTCGCTAATTACAGACCGGCAAGTTTAAGCATGTAATTATGATGTTCATTCATATCTAAGCATTCTTGTATTCTCTTGCCCAAGTAGAATGAATCTTATTGAATAATTAAGTACTAGGGTTAAGATCTTTATTGATTTTATAATGTATATTTTTTTTATTGTATCTAACAGTGTACAACAAAGTATCATTTTATTTATATTTTCAAATAACATACTATTATATAAACCTTTAAAATTTTTAAGATATAATCTAAACTATGAAATGAGAATGATCATTTCCCTCCAAGTTCAGACTTCCACACACCCTCCTAGGAAGATCTAATACCAAACTTTAGAAAAAAGAAAAGAAAATGAAAATTTAGTCAATAATTGAAACATGGTGGGAGTAGCCAATTTGCAGAAGGCAAAGGCCCTTCTCATTTGTACAAATTTTGCTTATGATTTGCTGAAATGAAAGCTTTCATCCTTTTTCCTTGTGTAGGACTGGAGCTATGGATGGCGTTATCTCCGGTGGAACTGATCAAGGTTTCTCAAAATCATTTGAGAACACAGAAACTAACTCCCTAATAAGGACAACTTTCCTTGACTCAATTGGTGCCCATGAAATTTACTCATCCGAGGTTAGATTGACTAAGTTGATTTATATATAAGATGCTCAAGTCAATAGGCTTTTTTTTTTTTTTGGGTCCATTTGAGATTTAGTAATCTTGCTGTTCATAAAGAGTACTTAAACACGGGACAGTTATCATCCATGAAGCACGGACACTTCATTTAAGGTGTCGTACATGAGTCATATTCGCGTCATGCTGGTGTCGTACTGCCTGTTTTATGTTATAATTTTTCAAAAATTTCTCGTGTCTTCTTAGATTATCATATATCTTATATATTATATTATTAAAAAAAGATTTTGTTAACATATGCTCTAAGCATATTCATTTAGAAAATACTTTAAAAATTATGAGAAAAAAAGCGACTCATTTTTTAACAATTTTATATATTTTTCATTAACTAGACCCTTAAAATTAAAGCCCAATAGTCATAATCATCAAATCCAAATTAGTATTTTATTGTAGCTTAATTTTCTGGTCAAATAACTAATTCATAATACTTATATTGCACAAAAGTCAAGAAAACCATCTCACTCGCTTAGATAAGATAAACCTTATTAATACAACTGTTGAATGTTTCTATATGTGGGGACAGCTTACAAACTTGTTACATTTTAAATCTTATACTTTAGGGGTTATTTTAAATTAAATCCGGAAGTTTGAGATTGTTACAAATTAAATCCTATAGTTTTGTTAGTTTCAAATCAAATTCTAAACATCTAAAATTGTATAAATTTAAATTCCTAGCTAAATCCGAATATCAAACCCCCTCAAACCAAATTAGAATGTGATTGATGTCATATGACTCGTATCAATAAAATAATAAATAATTTTTTTTGAATTGCTTCCTTGTTTTGTGTTTAAAAGCTGAGGAATTTGTTTTTGAGTTTTATAATCACTCTTTGATATTTTATGTACGAACTTGTTAAATAAGAGTAGGATTAATTTTTCCCTCTTGGTTTCTTCTTTCAGCCGTGGAGGGCAGCCCTTACAGAGACAGTGGCAACTACCTTCTTTATATTCACACTCATTACATCCATTATTTCATGCTTTGAATCTCATGTCTCTGAACCCAAGCTGCTGGTCCCGTTTGTGGTGTTCATCATTTGTTTCGTCTTCATCTTGACAATCATTCCTATATCTGGGGCCATTCTGAATCCATTGGTTACATTCATTGCAGCCCTCAAGGGTGTTGTTACTCTTGTACGTGCATGCGTCTATTTCTTGGGGCAATGCATTGGCTCTATAATGGGCTACCTCTTGATCAAGTGTGTGATGAGCCATGATGCAGTTGTCAAGTACATGTTTGGTGGGTTGCACCATCAATAGCAATGGGTCTGGTGTAAGCCTTGGAACTGCACTAATGTTAGAGTTTGTGTGCACCTTTATTGTCCTCTTGCTTGGTATTACAGTGGCATTTGACAAGAAAAGGTGCAAAGAACTTGGGGTGACTATGGTTTGTGTTCTCTTATCAGCATCACTTTCTATACAGTTTATGCGTCCATTGTGGTCACTGGGGAGCCAGGCTATGCTGGTGCAGGCCTAAACCCTGCAAGGTGCTTAGGCCCAGCATTGATTCAAGGAGGTCAATTGTGGTATGGACGTTGGGTATTTTGGTTGGGGCCATTTCTAGCTTGCATTGTTTTTTATGGTTACTCTAAAACCCTACCTAAGGAGGGTTTGGTCAATGTCAATGGAGAGTATGATATCATGAAGCTAGCAAGGGCTTGTTTTGAAGGAAATGGCTCTCCCAATTATCTTCAAGATAAAGATTAAGCTTCTATGCCATGGCATGGAAAGGTTTTTAATATATAGTTTTTATTTAAGGCTTCAAATTGTGGTTCAATTAAACTTTCTTTTCTCTTGTCACAAGGCTGGTCTTGTTGAAGGAAAGACTTCTTTAGCAAATGTATCACTTTCTTTTTAAAAGATAAATCTGAAAATGCTATCCCATTTTTCCCAAAATCTCATTTTCCTCTAATGGCTTTTGGCTTTACCATTTATTTTAGCTTGGATTATGACTCTTCACCCGAGTTATAGTTTATTCGTTTATTGGTCTTTGATAAAAGGTCAAATATTCACATGAGAGTTCTACAAAAACGAACTAGTTGCCGAGTATTTATCTTATATTGTCAACTTTGTATTCTGTCGAAGTAGTCTACCAAAAAATTTTAACTAACTGAATAGGTAGATAAAAAAAATAAAATAAAAAAAGCAAACGATTACATTGGTTATCAATTTGACTTTAATTTCTCCCAAAAAAAAAAAATTTTTTGACTTTGGAAAAAATAAATATTTCTAAAGCTCTGCCTTTCTCATCATGAGATAACTTTCTTGCGAAAACCCTTTCGGTGTAGTGATTGTCTCAAATCATTTTGAGAGCCGTGAAATTCAAGGAACACCGAACACGTTTCCTAAAAAAACAAAAGAAAAATTGTTAATTGTTATTATGATGGACTTTATTTATACAATTTAAAATTGTATGACGTGAGATTGCCATTTGAATTTATAAAACAAAATTATATTGTATGACATTAAATTGAATTGTTAATTCAATGGTTGAGTTTTTTGTTTAATTTTTTTATAGAATTTCCGCTTCTAATGATTATATTATTGTAAATATCAATCGGTTTTTGGTGTAAGCGGGAAATTGAATTCCAGATAGCTTATTCAACCATCAGAGACTATGAGATTCCATGATGTATAACTTTCAATACTTAAAAATTATCCCAAGATCCCAGAACTTTAAAAATCATGATATTGTTGCAAAATATTTCTATTTAGACAATGAACTTTTACTTGAATTAGTTGAGTGAAAAATGGATTCAGATCATCTAGATTTCTTAGAGTACTCTACTAAATAGATTTCCTTAAATCTTAACCATTCTTTAATGATTTAACGGTTTAGATTTTGTCATATCAACATTTCATTAATAATAATATTAATTATTTTGTTTGCAACATTATTTTATTATTTTAAGAGTATTGTTAGTGGAATGCTGACATAGTAGAATTTAGACCCTTAAATCATATAAGAGTGATTAGAATTTAAAAAAAATTATTGGTAGAGTATCCTAAGAAATCTAGAAGATCTGAATTCATAAAAAAATATATGGTGACTCTTTGATAAAGTTTGATAGCATTGCATTTTACATTCGATACTTTTTTTTTTTTTAGAGAAAGTTTCAACCTATAGCGTCCGCTTCTGATAATAGTTTTTTATCATCAGACCAAGACACCAATCAGTTTTTGGTATAGGCGGGGATTTGCATTCGATACTTGATTGGTACTTTTCACGCCTTGAAGTGTAGCATTTTTCACGCCTTGATAATTAGAAGCCCTTTTCAATTCTTAGATGCTTTTTATTTTTTTTGAGAATCAAATCTTTGATACCTTTTTACGCACATTAATTAATAGCCATTGATAATGACTACTTATATATTATTACTAATTAAGATACGTAATCACATGATCCCTAACAGTCAACTAAATTTTTTTATATTTTATTTATTTATTTTAAGAACCTAACAGTCAATTAATAAATCAAAGGTCACTAAAACATTGGGAAAAAAAAGGAAAAATATTCAATGAGAAAGAGATTGATACTTCTAATTTAGAAAATAAGTATTTTTTATTGCCTATATATGTAACCCCATAAGTTGTTGCTCAGTGCATCCATATAGGTTTATTGGAATTGCCATTTGTTACACTGTAAGCCTTTTACATTTCCATTTTCGTTTCTATCTATTTAATTTGTTTGTCTGTTTAATTATGTGTGTGCATCATTGAAGCAAATTTATGTAACCCACTTCATCTAATGCATCATTTTCGTTTCTCTCTCTATATTTATGTAGCCAAAAAACAATATTAACTCTGGTATATATTGTTTCATGGCCAATATCAAGATGTCGAGGTAAGCCACAACACAATTTCCTAATTTCTTTCCTATACGTTATAAGATTGAGGAGGGAGAAAAAGGAAGAGTAAAGAAACGTGATTTGTTGATAAGGTCTTTGATCATCCAAAAACGTATAAGCCGATCGATAAGGTGTAGAAACAAAAAGGAAAAAAGTTGATAAGAGTTGATTGGGTTTTTTTTTTTTTTTTTGGATTGAAAGTGGATAAGAGTGCTGAATTTAAAATAAAATAAAATAAAAATTTGGGGGGGGGGGGGAGGTTATAATTGATGGACACATACACATATATGCACGCAAGTGCTTGATACTAATTTAATTAATAAGATTTTATTAATGTGAAGTTTAAGTGATTTTTTATATATATTTATATATACAAGATATAAATTCTATTTTAATCCAATCTAAGCATATATATGTTTGAAACCAAAGTTTAATACGGGAAAGGGAAGACCCCAAAAAAATATGGGAAAGGGGACAAATAGATTAACAAACCATATTTTATCTTTTGCAGTAAAAACCTTAAAGGTAGAAAAAACATATTATTATTAAATGAGAATACATGTGCTTCTCAAAGTTAGGCAACCATCTAAGGCCCCCAAATTATGCAAGACCTCCAAATTGTGGAAGGCCCCCAAATATCCAATTAGATAAGTTATTTGATTAAAAAAATAAAATAAGAATGTTAATTCTGTAAAATGAATAAATTAAACCCTAAATTATGGCTAAAAAAAAAAGGAAAAAACCGTTTATGAGGAAAAAAAATGGGGAAAGGAGGCTGATAAATTATACCCAAAATATAGCCAAAAAAAAAGGAAAAAATGTCTAAAAGAAAAAGAAAATTTGAGAAAGGAGACCAATAAATTATATAGCCAAAAAAATGGGAAAAAAAAGGGGGGGGGGGGGGGGCTCTCCCTCTCTCTTTCTCTCTCAACAAAACAAAACAAATAAAAAGAATACATAAAAATCCTTATAAAAATTAAAATTAAAATTAAAAAAAAAAGCTCAAACCTCCTTTTATTTTTTTAAATATCGCTAGAAAATTTTGCATTTTTTATTTTAATATTTGGCTTAGATCCCAAAATGCATAAAGCCGCTCCAACAGGCACAATCCAATATTAGCCAATAGCTTTAGGAATTATGGGCACGAGGTTATATTTATCATCTTTTGTTAATGTTAATATTTTTATATTTTGTTTATATTCATGAAGAAAATGTGAAAATTAAAACTTTTGAAATACATAATTATAGCCATAGTGGATACTATATTCTCAAAAAACATAGTATATAGAACTTTTAAACTATATTAAAATCCGGACAATATGATAAATTTATAATACAATATCAATATATTATTGAGATACTATGTTATTAACATTTACAGTTAGTTACCAGTGCAGACTGCAGGTATTATGAGTAATCATTGTTCATTCATATTTAAGTATTCTTATTTTATATTAACTTTTAAAATTATGTTAAATTTCAGATTGTATGATAATAAAATATCAATATATTAATGAGAGAAAAAAAAAATCAATATATTATTGGGACACTATATTATTTTTATTGTAGATTTATAGTTAGCTACCAGTGCAGATTGCATGTCCATTCATATCTAAGCATTCTTTTTTTTTTTTTGAGGAAAACATATCTAAGCATTCTTGTTTTATATATAGAACTTCTTAAACTATATTAAATTCTTGACTTTAGGATAATACAATATCAATATATTAATGAGAGCAAAAAAATATATCAATATATTATTGGGACGCTATATTATTATTGTACATTTATACCTAACAGTGCAGACTGCAAGTGTTATAAGTAATCACTGTTCATTCATATCTAAGCATTCTTGTTTTATTGTCTATGTAGAATGAATTTTATTGAATAATTAATTACTATCATTGACATTTTTATTAATTTTAATATTGAGATTTCATTTATTGTATTTAATAGTGTACAAAATATTATATCATTTAAAATGTTAAATAATATGTCACCATAAAAATCTTAAAATATGTACAAGGCACAGGCCCTTCTCTTTTGTACACTTTTTTTAAATATCTTTCCCAGTATGAAAGCTTTCTTACATTTTCCTTGTGTAGGACTGGAGCTATGGATATCGTTGTAACCATTGGAAATGATGAAAGTTTCTCACAACCATTTGAGAAAATAGAAAGAAAATCCCTGAAGACAACTTTTCTTGACTCAATTGGTGCCCATGAAATTTTCTCATCCGAGGTAAGCTTGACTTATCAATGTGTCTATAGGATGCTCAGGTATAGTCAATAGACTTTGATTCTTATTATACACATCCATAGTCTCAGAACCCCCTCCCAAGAGCTCAAGTCAATAGGCTATTTTTTGGGTCCATTTGAGATATAGATTTTTTATTATTATCTTTGGAGAATCATACGAGATTTAATTATCTTACTGCTTATATATATTATACACACTCATACATACAGTGTTGTCTCTAGGAATATTTTCTAATGGGATTTCAAATTTGTATTGAAGATGTTAACAAGGAATCTCTTTGTAAATAATATTTTCTTATTTTATATTGATCATTAGGATGATAAGATGAGATCTTTTCTTATTACTCTTGATACGAAGGAAGATTTTTCAAGTCAACTCGAGTTCTCTTAGAAGATGAATTTTAGGTAGGAGATGAATTTTGCACTACACATGATTTCCTTATAAAAAATTTATTCATATAAAATACTAGCAAGAAAATAAATGATAAAGTATATATAAGTTCATTAGACATATTGTTTTTTTAGTATAATGAAGATATTAATTATTGTTGCGAAGTAAACTTTAATAGTTTTTTCTTAGAATACTTTAATTTATTATTTATTAGTTTTTTTCTTTACTCTTTTCAATTCTTTTAATTAACAATTCAACTCAACTTTGACAATTTATTGGTTTTTGTAATTCATTAAGAAGAATTTTTGTCGTGCCTTTTGCATTACTCTATTAAGAATTCAATATAATACAATACAATAATTAAAAAATAGAATAAAAAATTTATTCACTTCTCATGCCCACTTCCATTACCTCAAACTTAAATGTCTTTTAATGTTTACACTATACTACTCACTTAATTGTCTTTTTCTGAAATTTAAGATCAATAAATTACTAATTTTTCCCGGGATTTTAGATCAAATTGGTTTGTTGTTGAGTTTTTTCTTTTGCTTGAAAATGCCAAGATAAAGGTTGAACATTATACTTGAGCGGTAATTTTAAATTAAATCCTAAAGTTGAAGGTTGTTTCAAATTAAATACAAAAGGTTTTAATTTGTTAGTTTCAAATCAAATCTTGAACTTTTAAAATGGTATAAATTAATTAAAAATCTCCAATCAAATCTCTTAAACCAAACTTGAATGTGATTGGTAACATATCATTAATATAATGAAGGTAAATTCTTAGTTTACATTGTACTAGCAATATAAAATTTACATTGTTAGTACAATGTGCAAGTATAATTACCCATAAACAAATTTCTGAATTATTTTCTTGCTATGCATACAAAAGTTGGCACATTTGTTCGTGAGGTTTATAATTACTCTTTGTATGTTTTATGTCTCAACTTGTTTAAGAAGTGTGGGATTGACTTTTCCCTCTTGGCTTCTTCTTACAGATGTGGAGGGCAGCCCTTGCAGAGACAGTGGCAACCACCTTTTTTTTATTCACACTCACGACATGCCTTCTCTCATGCTATGAATCTAATGTCACTGACCCCAGGCTGCTCGTCCCGTTTGCGGTGTTCATCGTTGCTTTCTTCTTCCTCTTTACCATGTTTCCTCTAACCGGGGCCTTTTTGAATCCATTGCTCACATTCATTGCAACCCTCAAGGGTGCTATATGTCTTGTACGTGCATGTGTTTTTTTCTTGGGGCAATGCCTTGCCTCTATAATGGCCATCTACTTATTGAAGTGTGCGATGAGCCATGATGCAGTAGAGAAGTACATGTTAGGTGGTTGCACTATCAATGATAATGGCTCTGGTATTAGCCTGGGAACTGCACTGATGTTAGAGTTTGTGTGTACCTTTATTATCCTCTTGGTTGCTGTTACAGTGGGATTTGACAAGAAAAGGAGCAAAGAACTTGGGGCGACTATGGTTTGTATTCAGATAGCAGCATCATTGGCCATAGCAGTTTATGTGTCCAGTGTGGTAACTGGGAAGATTGGCTATGCTGGTGCTGGACTGAACCCTGCAAGGTGCTTTGCCTCAGCATTGCTTTTTGGAGGTCCATTGTGGCATGGACAATGGGTATTCTGGTTGGGGCCCTTTCTAGCTTGCATTGTCTATCATATTTTCTCTAAGACCCTACCTAAGGAGGGTTTGGTCAATGATGGAAAGTATGAGATTATAAGGGTTGCAAGGGCTTGTATTGAAGCAACTGGCTCTAACAAATACAAATCTGCAACTGTAAAGGCTGAGGAAAAGCCTCCCTGTATCCCTGAAACTGTTGACAAGGATGTACTTGCCCTATACCCTTTTTAATGAAATGTATATCTCTCTCAAAAAATAAAATCCCATACAACGCTTTTAATAAGGCATTTATTTAAGACTTCAAATTTGGTTCATATAAAACTTTCTTTTCTATTGGCTCAAGGCTGGTCCTGTTAAATAAAAGACTTCTTGTTTAGCAGACGTTTACTTTATCTTTTAAAAGATAAAATCAAAAATGCTCTTCCATTTTCCCCAAAATTCAAATAACATCTGAGATCATCTATCTTTTATAAGGTTGTGATAAACTGATTAGCACAAAGAAAGAAGGGGTGGATGACCATGATAATTCTTGGCTCCACAGCCTTCTATATTTGCATGTCTAAAGCATATATACCATTAGCACACTCACTTTAACTACACAGTACATAACTTATGCTAGTAATCATTACACTAATCAAAATTTTATTGTTATTTTTTTTTTTTCTGTTACCCTTGATATATTGAACACAACGCTGCAATGTATATTACTGGGAAGACGGCTGCAAAAGTGAGGAAGAAGAGGCAAGGGGCTCGTGCACCACTGAATTTGTAGAAACTGAAATCGTATTTCCCTCTAATTGCAACATGATACTCCCCAGGATTTCAGTCAATAATTTCTTGAACTCATCTTCTTTAACCAGCTTCCCATCATCCGCGTTAATCATCTTAAAGACATCAGCAACAACCTTGTCCATCTGCATAAATTAAAGACCAAGTTCATCACATGTTAATTATTGTGTTAAGGCAGACAAGGCTTACTTATAAAAGCAAAAAATGATGAAACCGGTAAGCACTTAGACTTGTGGCAGTAATTGTACGTAATTGTAGAGCTTAGACTCCAAACCTTAGGTATCAGCCTACCATACAACCCTTTTTTTTTTCCCTCTCCTAAGCATGATGGATCTGATACATGTGGCATCTTACTCATAATAGTGTATTCACCTTACAGGCTACAATTCTTTGAAGTAATTATTCAAGAAATCAATCAACATGTGACATTTTGATTTATGCAAGATAAATTAAGCTGAAGTTCTTAAAACATTGAAGCTGAAGATAAGTGATCTGTGACTAGAGCAGCATACCTGGTCAACTGCACCAATTGGAGGTAGACCAGCTGATGGGGACACCACATCCAACACCACACGAAGATACTCCTTGGACATTTTTCCATTACGATCTCTTGGCACATTTTCTAAAGCTGCATTCAAGGTCTGCATTGCATAATAGATTGTAATGCGTATTTCCCATGAGTAAAGTGTGCACTATGGAATTTATGTCAACAAATATTAAAAATTTATCTAAATAAAAATCGACTACTGAATTGGAATGAGTGAAATAGGATGCATGTCAACAATATAAACCTTGTCTAATTCAAATTTGTTGGATAATAATCTCTTAACGCCACTTCCATCAAAGGTATTTTCACTATGGGCAACAATCACAGGCTGCTCCTTGAGATGTTGAGCTACACGCTCTGCTACTTTCTTAAACTCCACCAAGAATGCTTCTTGAGAAGCAGGTTTGTGCCAGTCATGACCAGCACAGGCTTGCAATGCTGGTTCCACAATGTTGTCCAAAACCTACAGAATAAAAAAACCCAGTAATTGGAAAAAGAAAAATGATATAAGAGTGCAGCTATTAATATAACCTGTGTACTAAAAACCCACATTTAGGCAACATGAATGCTTTAAGAGTTGTAGGATGATGCTTGTCACCACGTTGAAGATGGACTAGTACAAGAAGTGTAACACTTTCCATTGATGATCTTCCTATTCTAATTATAACTATGTTGATACTGAATAATGAATTTCAGTTCAATAGTTTAAGAATAAATTACCCAAGGGTCTGAAGAAGGAGGCATTCCTTGATCAACACTAAGTTTTTCGAAAGCCTGGATTAAATGGTCACGGAGGGATCTGTCAGGTGACTCTATCTGTGAAAATATGGACACAATCTCAGCTTCAAAAGTTGGGCCATTGATGAATTCAAGGAGATCTTCCCCATCAATCCGGAGGATCACAACAGGATCTCGCTTCAAACCAGCAGCCATGCCTAATAGAATGTCTGAAAGAACTTCTTTGAACTCAGTCTTGCTCACTGTTTCTTGTTTGCCATGTGTGAATTCACTCAAGACCTGTATATTTAAGGTCGCTCTTAGTTCACAGTTGATGCAAACATAAGAAGGCTCTATTTTGTATACTTAATTGATAAGCTTAATATGCTTGAACTATCACTGTTGAAAAAAGTCTAATGGTATTCTAATATTGTTTGAGCTCTTGACCAACAATTTAAATATGAACAGTAGAGAGTACTAGAGGTGTTTAGTTGTGTCCCATACGGACTAAAGTACATCATATGCAGGACCACATAGAATAAATTGGCAGATAACAGGACAGTTACATCAAAAGACAGGATAAGTATGAGTTTCAGTTAGCTTAACTAGAAAAGTCTCTTATTGTTGAATGAGAGACTTAGGATCATCAAATTCTACCTACACCAAAAAGGAAGTTCATTGGTGTGTTGGCCTGATAGTAAAGAGCAATCATTATGGGGTGAGTGTTATAGGCTCAAATTCCTTAGTATGAAAAAATATATATAACAAGTACTTCTAAGTTCTATCCTTTATACTAACCAATTAAGAATTATAAGTTTAAAGTATTCAAGTTCTATTTCATCCTAGGTGGATTTCCACTAGATTTATCAGCCTAAAAAGTAAAAACGCCCTTTTAGGTTACTGTCCAACTCACACACTTTTTCTTTTTTATAAAGTCGGTAAGGTAGTCTTAGGTATAAAACTAAAAGAGAGTATGAATAATGTAAAATAATATCATGTTGACCCAAGACCTGGGCTGTGTCTCTCTGTTTCATGAGCATGAGAGAAATGGTCCATTGCTTCCTTATTTACCACGCGCCTAACTGGTGTGGTGACATTATTTTAGAATTCGTGCTTACAATAATAATAATCATTGGGTCAGCCACAACTGTAGCAAATTAGGTACAAGATCATTGCTTCCAAAAAGAAAAAAGGTAGGAGTACATAATTATTGCTTTTCCACAAAGCAACTTCATTGTAGACATTTTTGCTTGTCCCCACAGAATTGGTATTTGGTTTAGATATTTCTAGAGTTTAATTAGCTTATTGTTTATGAACAGTTTATCAAATCTCACCTTTTCTAATTACAAAAACACTTTTACACACTTCTACAATTAAGCAAATAAATTAGAGTAATGCTACGAATATAACATATTCTACAATTAAGCAAATAAATTAGAGTAATGCTGCGAACATAACATATTTTTCAACTGATTATATGGTCTATAGTGATTGGAGCAATATCACTCATCTTGATCTGACAGGCTATGTCAACCACTATGAAAAAAGTTGGTGGAAAATGTTATCCCCTATAGCAATGCTTATTAAATAAGCCAAACCAATTGCACACTTATTATTGACAATTATGCCAAGTGCCGACTTTGTGCACATTAATATTCGTGTGTGATAAAGTCCAAAGAAAAGTTATAGTTTTCCACAACATTCGTCACTAGATTCCTCATAAAAAAGAGTAGAAAAAAAGAGTAGAAAAAGAACAAAAGTAAAGTTGGAAAAGAAAAGCTCAACTGAAGAAAAGAAAAGTCCCACGAAACCGACAAAGTTGAACCATAGGTTGGACGCTTCTCGAGCTAACTAGATATGGAAATGTCAAGAAAATTGGTTTTCCTATACATGGCCTCAAGAAGGCAAGTACAACCATCACTCTCTTGAAACTTGGATCATATCAATAAACAAATACTTCTATGGACCATTTTTTTTAAGGATTAGGTTTATTCATAATAGTTTTTGGTGCAACTTGCAAAGTGGTGATGTCCTTGATTAAATTAAGTCCAGACACAGAGAATATTGTTAAATCCTAGAACAATGTGAACTAAACAGAGTCATAGAAGAATGAAAACAAATTCAATAACTCTAATTTATTGAAGATAATGAACTAGTAGGACTTATAGAATATCAACAACACGTAATCGAGAGCTCTTTTGTCAAAGCATATACGTGCCATCCTTATCTTCTGCGTAAGCTAATTTAAAGCTCGCAAAAGAATGGATGAGTGACATGTGTTTTCCCTTTGTTTTTTTCGAGACAACAAGAACTTTGTCACAAAAATTTGACCACACATCACCGTTACCATGTTCATGAGTGTGATAAATAGGTTCATTTTCTTTGTTTAATACTTGGTTGCAAACCTTACTATGTTGATTTTCGATCAGCTTAATTCTAAACGGCCACAAATCCCTTCACGATTTTGGCTCAAAAACAAGAAGAGAAAAGAAAACAGAAAAGGACCACATGCCCCATTACTCAATTTATTGAAAATAATGTACATATTTGTCTGCCACATATTCCTCTTTATCTATATGGGCTTGCATGTGACATGTGTGCAAAAGAGTGTCAAATCCTTACCAGAACTAGAGACATCTTTATTGTTTGTTTTGACTACTATCTTATCCACCTAAACAATGGTGTTAAAAAGATAAAAACCATTTAACATAAGAAGCAAAATCACATAAACTGAAACAACTAACATGCACTAATTGTTGGGAAAGAATGCTTAATGAAATCAATCTATTTTATAATTCAGATTAAATATTAGTATAAATTTAAGGTTAAGCATGTGTCTAATATTAAATGACTTTATTTTTATAATTCGATATTTGGGATTTGAGACAGAGGCTTAGAACCCGGAAACAACAGGAGATGCCAGTTAAGTAAATAGATTAAAAATGTCCTAAGATTAAAATTTTTGAACTTTTTTTTTCTCACTTGGCCTCTCACTGAAGAACACAGAGGATCAAAAGCAAGGAAAAGCTAAGAGAAATGAGACACAAACCTCAGAATAAATGTGATCAGAATCAGGAGAAGAGCCCTGAGCAGGCAAACCCAAAGCAACACCAATATCAGCCACAGCAGGCTGGAGCTCCTTCACAGAAAGCTGACCATCTCTATCTCTATCCAACTCCTGGAACTTATGGTCCACGAAATTGCTAAACACCTCCTCGTTCTCAACCAACTCCATTATATCTGAACCGTCCAGAACCTGTCCATGTTCTACGCTTTTCTTCTTGGGTGTGCCTGTTGGAGTCTCCATTCACTGGCTTTCTTTCTTTTTTTCGGTGTGGGATTAAGCTATGCTTTCTTGTGAGTCTTGTGAGTTTTTTTTGTATGCGTGTGTGCTTTTTGGCTCTGAGTCTCGTGAGTTAGACACGAGTTAAAGTGATTGAGAGAGTTGCTTTGGTCTGGTGGGTGATAAGAGGCTGCCTTTGCTTACTCAATGGATCATCAATATTGGCCTTAAATATGTGAGAGAGAAAGAGAGAGAGAGAGAGAAGAGGTGGGTGAGTTTTCTTAAGGGCATGTTTGATTGCCTCTTCAAACCGCATTTATGAGCTTATCCAAAATAATAATAATAATAAAAAAAAAGAATTTGTAAATTTGTAAATGTGTGATTTTAAAAAAATAATTTAAATTGAGTGATCATGTTTTGACCCTAATACGACTTATTACTGATTTTAATAGATTTAAATTTAACTGAATGGTTGTTTCTCAAACAAAAAAAAAAAAATAATAATAACTAAATGGTTGATTAGTAATGCAACAAATAATTAATCAATTCACACACAAAGACAAGATATGTTGAAAAACATCCGGAGGCCACACCTAGTAAACCGTTTCCACTATGAAAATTGTTGCGATATAAAACTAGTTACAAAACCTCTAGACTTTGTAAAAGTTCTTATATCCAAGCTCTCAACTCCTGCTAGCACCAATAACTTCTCATCAATAGATTTCAGCACGAACGTTAATAGGTAGTCACAATTTGATATCTTAGACACTTCAAAGCCACTGGAAGATTTCTTAGATCCTTTATGTTTTCCAACACCAATCCAATGCACTCAAGGTATCACAAGGTATTTGGATGGATTATCCTATCAAAGGTATGTAAGTTTAGGGAGGGTGAATGTGCAGAGGCTACAAGGTTTTTTTTCTAGGGTGTGGATACACTCTCCTTTCGTTCTTCTAAAACTAGGGTTTAAATTTAATTCTTAACTCAACCACAATTGAGGGCTGGTTGACTACAAGGATAATTAGGAAAGTTAAAATGGAAATCCCTGGGCAATCTCACTCAACCAAGTTTTGGGCAAATTTCAAGTGAACCTTTTTGTGTAATTGAAATTGAAATCTTGATAATCTCACTTAAAATCTAGCTTGATACCATGAACCTCGTTGACTAAAATTCCTTTTGTAGCACTTGAATTTTCTTTTGTTCTTCAACCTTAATGACTTGATGCAGTTACAACTAAAATGAATTGAAGACATGAAAAATTTGCAAATACAATTGAAACATTTGACGCAGATTTTGATAGCAAAAAAAACAAACCTAACAAAATTTGTTATGAATATACAATTTAAAAGAAAAACAAGGTTTAAGTGATAGTCTAGTGAAAATGACGTCTTTTGTGATGTCTTACCTATGTAATTCGATTCTCGCCCTTTCCTTCTTGTGGTTTCTTTTTATCCAAAAAAAATAGCAAACATTAAAAAGGTACTATTTCACTCCAAACTTATAAACCACTTTCACATGTTCTTAAGACATTAATACCATGATATATCTTGTATATATTTAATGGACTTATGACTTGCTAGTGATCTTCACATCGACTATCATTTTCATCCTTAATTGGGAGACATATCATTGGATTGAATCCTCTCAACAAAGATAGGTTTATTATTCAAACTCCTGTATTATTTATTTATTTGAAATTTGTAAAAAGAAACAAAGTGTTTTTTCTATGATTATTAGACCAATTGGATTAATCCAGCTAACCATCCAAGCTTATAGAAATAAATCTTAATAAACTTTTTCCTATTAATCTAAACAAGCTATCCATCCCAATCTCATATTTACCCTTAATTCAAACATTTACTCTACATAGTTTACTCAAAAACAATGTAAATTCTTGCCATATATATATATAATCAAGAACAACTACAATATCTTTATTATGAATAGGAGCGGCCCAACAAATTTGGAAGCCTAAGGCGAACTATTTAAATAGAGCCTTTTTGTTATCACTTAAATAATATTTAAATAGTATTTAATATCATAATTTTTTTTTTATAACAAAAAATTCATTCTTTTCATTTTGTAATATGCTCTTCTTCTTCTTCTTCTTCATTTTTTTTTTTTTTGAAAAATACAAAAAAAAAAAAAAAAAAAAAAAGAAACTTACCAATTGATGTAGTAACAAATGTGATTAGTGATACTTCAAAAAGATAATAAACAAGTATTTGAATGAATGATATTAGAGATATTATAAATTTTATAACATATGAGGCTTACAAAGATGTATCAACAATCACAAAAAGTATTTTAAAAATGCATTTCATAAGTGGTTGACGTTCACATATTATATTAATTGTCACATCAATTTATAAAAGTTTCAAGTAAATTAATAATATTTATAGTATTTTCTTATATCTAAATTGTTTCTTGTGATTAGTACACATATTTATAAGACTCATATATTTAAAATTGTATTATCTCTAACATTACTCAATTTTTTAAAACTCCTTAAAAGTAAAAAAAAATATATATATATATATATAAAACTAATTTTATTTCCCAATATCTTTAAAAAAATATATCAATATATGCCCCGAAATTTAGGGAACTTGCTCTAATAGAAGCCCTAAGTATGGCCTAAGTGACCTAGGCCGGCCCTAATTATGTACATGTTTTCCACGTTACATTTTCATGTCCCTTTCAAAACACACCCCAAAAGAAAAGGAGTTATTGTGTTGTTGAAAAAATAGAAGCAAACACAGCCTAGACTGAGAGTCGTGGCCATGATTGTGTGTGGTTAGGACACGTGGGGCGGTATGGGATACTCAATAAATTTTTTTTTTTTTTTTAAGAAAGGTTTGGCTAAGCCTACAAGAGTCTAGAATTCTTTTTACTTTGGTCGGCTCGTAGGTGAACGAAACGTGGCTATGACAGGCTAATCTATTCTGACTTCGAGTGCGTAATTGGCACGTATTTTTGGTTACGTGGCCCTCCCCCAATGAAGTAGGGACAACATAGTTGGCTGATCCTGTGGCTGGCTTAGGCGCTAATAAAGGTACCTGTCATTGTTGTCTTGTCGACTTCAGACTCAGAGTTTCTTAACTTTTTTTGGTGACCGATTGCTACTGTTTCAAATTTTTAACTTAAGTTAACGGTGGTGACTGTACAAAAATTTTCGTAAGTATTGTTAGATAAATTGTATTTGGAACACTATTGCATGAGTATAATTCATGCGGACGCACGTTTACATTTAAAAATAATTATAATTATATATATATATAAGTTTAAATTATACTTGGTGTTAGAATAATAACTTTTACTTTTTTTTAAGTTATGAATTTTTAAAATATGTAATAGTTTATTATATTTTATATATATATATTTTATAATTTAATTTGAATTTGTAATCTTTTTCTTTTTTTTTTATGAGAGAATTTGTAATCTTTAGTTTATAACAAAAATGTAAAAATTAGATTGGACGTGCAGTGCAAAATTGAACCCCAATTGAAGTTCAATTTATAGTCTGATTAGATTTAAAATCTTCAATTTTTGCACCTAATAATTCACTGGACACAACAATTTAAGAATTAAATTGAATATGTGACGCAAAATTGGACTCAAATTTAGAATTTTATTGAACTTTCTCTAAGTTTTGACTTTAACTATATATATATATATATATATATATATATATATATATAAAGACTATATTATAAGGACACGATTTGGATCCCAAGCCAAATGTGTAAATGGATCTAGGCTCAATGAGCCCAATACAATGAATTTGTAGAGAGTGGGTTAGAAAACTAGACTCTAATGAGTTGGATAACAGTTATAATGGATTTAGAAGACAATCAAGTAGAAGTAGACAGATTTATCTAAATAAATTCGTCCTCGGCACAGTCTGAGGAGGTCAGTTCTTGTATATATTAATTGAAATTGGTTACGGATACAGTTTATGATTGCTGCAGTGCTTTCTCTCTCCATTCACCGATCCCTTTCTCTTAAGGTCTCCATTCTATTTTAGACTATCTTCCCCTTTCATCTCTACCCTCCACGTGCAGATCAGATTGTTGGTGTTTGTTCCCGTTCTATCAGCACATTCTTGAAGTTTTTGAGTAGTAGCTGGAAGGTTGAAAACTACTGTTCAGGTATCACTTCCTCATTAATGCAGTTAGAGAGTTAGCTGTAAATCATTCAATACGGTGGTAGCAGCTTTATCTTAGATATTTTCTAGCTATCCTTTGTCCTATTCTTTCCTGACACTTATCTTTATCTATGGAATGGTCTGGAATGTTACTCTTGATGGCATACCACATCTTCCGACCTCGGCTTTGATCAGCTGAGGTGGCACTCCTTCTCAGACCCCTTCTTGGGCGATCATGACCAGAACTTACCCCTTTGCATAGTAACATGGATCCTTATGATAGCGCTTGTTCGTCCTCGGACTAATTAATGTCCTCGGATTAGGCCCCTGGCCCAATACGTATGTAGATATGTACTCTTGGGCCTTTCACCCCCACATATATAATCTCATTTGTTATAAATGAAAAATATTATGAAAAAATTTCTCTCTAAATTTATTGTTTTTACTTAATTAATTGATGTAATATTTCTATAATTTTAAATTTTATAGCGTAAATGTTACAAATTTTATTATATAATAGTATTATTAATGCTTCAAATTTTAAATGCAAAAAAAAAAAAAAAAAATTCATAAAATTTTATTATATAATTAATGTTATCAATCATATTAATTGCTACTTTATTTTATAAAATTAGTAATAAACTCAACTCAACTAAAATTAGTAATGGTTACTTTATCATAGCCATAAAAAGATCGTAATACAATAGAAAATTCTTAGGTATTTTTGGAGTATAGTGAAATTGTGTTCATTTCTCTTACATTCATAGTGGGGTTTACTGTGAAATTAATAAGCATATTCTACCATAAATGTGAAAAGAGAGAACACTATTTATTATGCTCTAAGAGTACCTAAAAATTACGCTAAGAACCTAAGAGTACCTAAGAACACTATTTATATTTCACAAGTATAAATGCTTGTGGGGTGTGGGGGGAAAGGGCCGGGGTTTGAGTCTCTAAGAGGGAGTTTCACACACGTATACACTTAGATTAGACTAGAGTAGAATTTATATCTTGTAAAAAAAAAAAGAAAAAAAAAGAAAAAAGAATTACTCTAACATAACTGTAATGTCCTACTGTATTTTTATCATTTATATGCAAGCTTTGTCAACATTATGGAATATGACTTGGCTCGGTTATCCTTTTGGTTTTAGGATGACATTCTTTATAACGTTTCAATTGATTTTAAAAAAAATTAAATTAACAATTGCTTTGAGGTGATAATTTAATTCATAGTGGTTTACCTTGCATAGATTATATCTATATTATGTTTCTTGCTAAACAAAGAAATGTAAAGTAAAAAATTTGACTCTAAACATATTTGGACTAGTATAATTTACCATATATTTCTTCAAAAGTTATCATGGTTTTTTAGTGGACTTCATAGTTTTCTTGTTTGTTAGAACTTCATCTCCTAACAATTAAAAAGATTATCTATGTATTATTTTAAGCACATGACCTTTTTAGTGAGTCATGTGATTTATTTAAATAATAAAAATAAATAGTCTTATAAGTTGTAATGGATTAGAAAAAAATATCTTTAAAGCAAAAGTTTAATATTTTTGTACAACAAATTTTGTCTCAATTACTTAAAGTTTGTTAGATGATATTCTATAAGGGTAAAATTTGAGTCTAGTGTTCAATTGTATTGGACTTATTATGATAATAACATATGTTTAAAAGTGAACACATACTATATATTAGTCTGATGAGTCGATTATAATCAGAAACTAGACCCAAACCAAGTCCATTTTTATAATTATCCTATTCATATGAGACGTGGGACTTACGCTTGTGGTATGGGGCATATGGGCTATTATGCGAGAGAGATTTATATCTTATATGTAACCCCTTTCCGGCCATTGACTACATGTATTTTTTAACCCAAAAAAAAAAAAAAAGACTACATGTATTTGACCACTTTGACCTCCTACTTTAAAGGATGTGTCAAACTTTTATTGGCTCAAAACTTATAATAGCTTGTAGAAGGTGCCGTCCAACTAATCACTTGTTAACACGTGTCGCACCATGGGTGGCTTCTTCTACATTTTCACCAAATTTTGGGCTGGACTACTAAATGTTTTTTTTTTCCTTTGCTGGTCATCCAATCAAAACTTCAGCATTGGCATTCCTCAATCCTCATCTCTCTTAAAAAATTATTATATAGTTCCTCACTTTCTTCCTCTTTGACAATAAATTAAACCCTTATTATTTCAAAATTAACAAATTAAACTTTAAAGTTTTAAATATTAACAAATTAATTACTATAATTTTGAAAGTAATAAATTAAACACTAAGATTTTAGAAAATAACAAATTAAACATTTACCATATATTCAAATTCAGACTCAATACATAGATTTAATTTCTTACTTTTTAAAATTTTAGAATTTAATTTGTTATTTTTGAAATTATAGGTTTTAATTTGCCATACCCCTAAACTATATAAGGTTTAGAATGCAATTTACCAAAGAAAACAAGTTCAACATGCCAAAACAAAAACTATTTTAACTCTAGTAGCTTTAATTTTAAAAGTTAAAAGTGTTTTTTTGTCAACCAAAAGAAAGAAAAGAAAAGGAAAATGTTCCCCACCCCAAATCCCTTGTTTTTCGATGATTAGACTACAAGTTTTTTGTTGACTAGATTTTTCTAGTCTACTAAATATTAGAAAATGCAAAAAATGATTTTTAGAAAATATTTTCTGTTGAATCGGATAGAGTGTTCATGACTAAACTTGCCATCAACTAGGTGTCTGGGACCCCTTTTGGTTATGTTTTGCTTTTACTTTTTCCACATGCATGGAAAACACCCAGTGTATAAATAATTATTAACTAGCCTAGCTCCTTGTACCCCCTCAAAAAAAAAAAAAACTAGCCTCCTTGTACACATTATGCATGTATTCAGACTCTCTCTCTCTCTCTCTCTCTCTAAAAAATGGCATATATGAAAAATAATGGAGTTTGCAAATTTTTTTTTGAGAAACCAGTTGTAAGCATACCTGGGAAAACCAGTTGTAAGGGCAAACGTTATGCACCTAATAGTGACATTATGATAATTTTAAGGAATATAAGGTGTGGCCTCATTTTAAGGATTTATGTCTTTTTTTTTTTACTTATTTATTTATTTTTAATTTAGGAATAATGTTATTAATGATATTTTGAAGAGTAAAAAAGTTGGAAAAATTTACAAAATAATATTTTTTAGTATTAGTTGATTAAATTGATATTATCTCGAAGTTGTTTGGGATATAAACATTTAAAAAAAAAAAAAAAATCATATTTTGGAAACACGATATCATCACTTATAAATTATAATCCTTGCAAATAATAAGACAGAAACTACCACATCAAAAATTGTGAAATTTATTATGTACACTATACTCCATTATAATGTTATCCAAATAAGCTACAAACATTCGAATTTCACATGCTTGCACCCGGAAGTAACATTTGCTCAATGGAAAAAAAAAAGAAAAAAAAAAGAAAAAGAAGAAGAAGTGACATTGGATTGTGCTCTACAACTTGTGCGCAAAGATTAGGAGTGAATTTTGCATCCCATATTTTTAGGTAGTTTATTTGTTGAGAGGTGAGACAAAAAGAAACAAGTTAACTTATTTTCAAAAGAGTTAGTTTATATATCTATTTACTAAAAAATGAGACAAAAAGTAAGAATAGACTAGAGACTGGCTAAAAAAAATTTGCTACCAAAGAAACACTAAGAATTGCATCAACCATCATTTATTTCTTATAAAGAGTGAGTTGAGTCGCTTCACAATTAATAATACATTTGGTATATAGTAATAAATAGTACCAAATGTGCTTTAAGTACGTGAATAACTTAAAGATAAGATAAAAGTTGATTTGTTTCTCCAAAAAAAAGTGATTTTAAGTGAATAAGATCATTTTAATCAAACATAAATCAACTTATTTACTTGTAATCATATTTTGTCTCACCTTAAAGTAAATAAGCTAGTCAAAGGCTTCCTTTCGTATGACTTTGGGACCCAACTCATCTCATCACTTCCCTCTTGGGTCTTTGATGATGCTGATGGCCCAGTTCCCTTTAGGCCTTTGCCTCCTGTGGCCCGTTTCAATAAAATCTCTCCCTAACTTAACCCCAAAAAAACAAAGAGCCAAGGCATAGTATTACCCAAAAATTCTCAGCCGTGTGATTGAATAATTTGGTCGATGTGGCATTTATCCACGGCAACCGTGAACCAAGTCCCGCTTAACTACAAAAACTGTCAAAGAAATTCAAAACCAAACTATTCGCGGCATTTCGGGTTTGGCAGCGTTTCGTGCCACGCTACGTATGATTTCAGCCTTGATCATTCATATGTCAAATCGGTTTCTCCATTTCTTAATTTAATACAACTCTTTCATATTCACAGACTTCTCTCTAAACTTGTATGTTCTTTTTCTTTGTCCTCTCTATATGTTAATGCATTTATTTCATTACTAACACTTCTCTAGACTCTATAGGCATACATTAATGTTACAAAAACAACCTTCTTACAACCAATTTCACAATTACTGTGTTGGTTGATTGTGAAGGATGAAGAAAAAATGACGGGTCCATGAATGTTAATCATGTCCATCACTCATAGTTGATTGATTTAACGATGTAAAATTTGTCGTGAAAAAGGTTGTGTATGTAGCTTTATTGTATATAGCAATATGTTGGTTTGTTTTTCATTCGCGTGCAAGACGATGATAAAACATGACCTTGAATTTTATTTAGTGACATTATGTGCTACTTCTTCTGTCTATTATATTTAAATAACTTCATCTATTGTTCAAATGTTGAATTTTGCTTATAACTAGAAAATATCCGTTGTGACTTCCTCTAACTTATCAGGGACTTTTGTTTTCTCTCATTTCAGGTATAATTCATTTCATAAAGTTGACAAATAAATGCACCAATTGTTTTCGGGACTTAAAATGATGGGGTCATTTCTTTCAAGAGCACTTTTGTATGTAACAAAAAGTGATATGGGAATTCCCCATGTTCATCAGTTAATTGCTTTTTTGTTATACAGAAAGTTAAAATTCTAATTTGTATTTGCAGGCTTCTTTTTGGCTATGCTTATCCGGCTTATGAGTGTTTTAAAACTGTGGAGAAGAATAAGCCAGAGATTGAGCAACTTCTCTTTTGGTGCCAATACTGGTATGCATCTTCATGTTGTGCTAGTATGATGGTATCTTAGGATATAACTTATTTTAGTGCTAAAATGTGTCATCTTCTAATTTTGTAGGATTATAGTTGCTATGCTTACAGTCTTTGAGAGAGTTGGGGATACTTTCATTTCATGGTATGCAATTTTTGAACACAACACAAATAAGTTGATTTTTCATATAGTCCTGTTCTCTTTTGCATTTATTTTTGGATTCTTGACTTTCTTTCTTTTTCTTGGACAAGGCTACCACTGTACAGTGAAGCAAAGTTGGGAATCTTTATATATCTTTGGCATCCTAAAACAAAGGCACGCATTTGACATCTTGAACTTGCAGAACTATTTTGTTTAATTAACTTATACATTCGTAATAGTTTCTTTGACAATAATTTTTAATTGTTTCTAGGGAACATCATATGTTTATAATTCTTTCTTCCGGTCTTATGTGGCTAAACATGAAGGGGAAATTGATCGAGCCTTATTGGAGTTGAGAGTTAAGGCTTGGGATATTGCAATTCTGTATTGGCAAAAGGCTGTGAGTTTTGGCCAAACAAGGTTTTTTGAGATTCTGCAGTATGTTTCTTCTCAGTCGGCATCATGGCCTAAATCTGATAAGGTATCCATTGACAAGGAAAAGTAATATCTGCTCTAGGGATCAGAAGTCATTTGTATAGTGCATTCTACATTGCATTCTTCTGATGGTAATTGCTAAAATTGGGATAAGAATGTTGATTACTCGATCTTTGGCCCTAAGCTCATTATGCAGAAACTGTGTATACTTGATCCTTATACATCAAATTTTTTTTTTTTTGGCCCTTTTATATGTTTTAGTACTGAACCGAAGTAGTTGGAGTTAAGGCATTGTTGTCTTAGGCAAACTTTATTTGTTAAGACAAGGTACTGAGATTGTATTTAACTAAATTTAGAGTAATAACTGATAGAATATTTGTTTCATTGCACATCAGTCCATAGCCCATTTTGATATTTTATTTATATTTTGCATCAAGTTTTACCTTATCATATTTGCTCTAAAAAAAGTTTTGTCTTATCATAGAATATAATATGATACGATGAATTGAAGGCCTTCTACTCTATGCATGTACAAGACTCAAATTTTATAAAAGCAATTTTTGGCCAGAGTAATTCACAAAGTCCTCTTGGCTTTGATCTTATGTGTTGCTTCTGCACTAGAGCTTCCTGCAAGAGCTTGTGCTTTGTTCAATCTCTTAAAATGGCTGAATGGTGACTAAAGTTAATTGCATTTAAAATGGATTTTAATATAGTAAATGTGTATAACCTTTGTCAAGGAATCTATAAGTTGACCATACACACAATATCATGTTGTGACTTGTGAGGCTTAGAGAATTTCCATATGTAAGTTTCTGTTGTCCTACTATCTACCAGGGATCTTCTGCAGGTAAGCTTACTAGTTCCCAGGATTTACTCTAATTCAAGTGCTCTCATGTTCCACCACATGGCTTCCTCCTGTGTGGGTGAGACAGAGCCTTGAACAGAATTGGCTTCCTACAGTTATGGGGGAGACAGCCTAATATGCAAAATATCTGGCTATTTGGCTATTTGGCGTTTAGACGAAGATACAGGGAGAAAAAAGCAACTTCACGAGTAAATGAATGACTTGGACATTTAGGCCTGGAGGTGATAATTGTTGCTAGGTGGCTTCCTAGATGACTGCCATATATGATTCATTTTCCTTGGAGTCCCACCGTTCAGTGTGAAGGAAGAAACATGAAGAATTGATTAGTTAACATTTATGAGAGGCGATTGTTAGTCTTTACTCTTTACTGCCTTGATCTCTCTCTGAGGATTGGATCTTAGTAGAGAAAAAATGCTCGCACCTTTATGGAAGTCATTTTTTACAGGCCTTTAAAATCAAGTTTACTGAATTGTGAAAGAGAGAGATAAGCAAAACACGTATGAAGCGTTAAGAGTAATATATAAAGGCTACCAAGAGAAGTTTTTGGAGCAAGGAGTCCTAACTCCTAAGGGGATTTTGTTCACTCAATAAGTTAGATGCAAATGAATATGGCTGACCCCAATAAGTTCACAGGACATTAGAAGTAAACAAGATTGTTTTTACAATTTCAAGAAATTGATAATGTAAAGTTATAATGCTGAATGTGATATTTAGAAAAGACTAGAAAATGCTGTTAATTTAAGATTAAAGAAATGTATACCTGGATTATGTAGAAATATGAGAAGGTATTGAAAGAAGGGAATTAAATTCTGTACAACTATTTCCATGATAGTGGAAAATTAGCACTCATTTCATATACATGAGAGGCATGGGTTACAAATGTGGACAAAGAAGCGATGCATTGAGGTTGAAGTACAACTACTGCAATGTTCTCCAGGTTACAAACACTGTTGTGGTAAGATTTTGATTGGCAGCTTTTGACAATGTAATCTACAATATGATTTGTATCCTTGGTTATTTGTGAAGAGAGAGCCAAATCTTGAAATTTCTAGAAGATGTTTAATCTAGGGAAGCTTGCTTAAGTGGAACCCATTTTTGCTCAAGTGAAACAGTAAGGTTGCACGAGAGAACTTCATTCTTGCTTTAGCAAATTAATTGATCATACCGAAAGTTTGCTTGCATCTTGCTCAAGCGAGATAGTCAGATATTGCTTTTATAAAACATGACTTGGTGAGCAAGACGTGCACAACTTCTTGAATATATCGAGGCACATCTTACTCAGTAGGTAGGCAAGCCATTCTAGAAAACTCTGCAGAGCCTCCTTGCTTCTAAAAATATCAAGTTGATTGAATATTTATTGGTTAAGTTATAATTGTGTCTAAATAAGATTTTTCATGAGTTCATGTTCACTTAGTTGGGTTTTACTATCCTGAGTGTGATCCACTAATCCTTGACCCCGGTGTCATGGATAAAGCTCATCCCCTTAATGCCTAGTCTTACTTTGATGGTAGTACATGTGCTTATTGTAAGGTTCACATAAGAACGTTCCTGCAATCTATAGATGAAAGGTATGATTGTTTGTTGAAGAGGGTTTGACTGAACCTTAAACTATTGTAGGTGAGTGGTCTTAGGATGATTGACGTGAAAGCAATTGGAATAGTAAAGGATTGAATGCTATATTTCATGTTTGTCTCACAAGAAGAGTTTGAAAAGATATTTGTTTGTGAGAAAAGTAAAGAGGTTTGGGATATCTTGGAAAGAACATATGACGGAACTAAAACTGTGAAGAACTCAAAATTACAAATGTTAACATCTAGGTTAGAAGAGATTAGGATGAAGCTTTTGTCAGTTCTACACCAAACTAAGTGACATAGTTAATTCAAGCTTTAACCTAGGAGAGTGAATCCCTGAGTCCAATATAGCTAGGAAAGTCATTAGATCTCTCCCTGCTAAGAGGTTCCATCCCAAAGTGGCTGTATCGAGGAAGCAAGGATCTTGACATAAGATAGAATTAGTTATAGCTCACTTTTAAACCTATGACTTCCTTCCCTCAGCCTAAGAAAATCAAGTCCATTACCTTAAAAACAGTCAAGGAAGAAGAAAATGATACCTCAGATGAACAGTGGTTGAATGATGAGGACCTAGACCTATTTGCTAAGAAGTTCAGCAAGTTTTTCAAACCCAGGAAAAAAAACTAAATAGAGCAAATAGCTACTTAGCCTTTTACTGCCTCCAGTGAGAGTTGTGAAGAAGCTAGTGAGGAGGAGGTTGATGATGAGGAAGGACTTTTGGTAGCCTATAATAATCTTAGAAGACTAGCTATGATAAATGTGGGTTAGGATACATTGGTGAGGGATCCTCTATCCCATCCATCTCACAGTCCCCCT